>CM044106.1:18469414-18735793 GCA_024174645.1 Lemna minuta
CTCATAAATCAAATAATCCGAACGATTTTGTGATTTGATTATCTTTTTCTGCAAAGACATTCAAAGTCAATGAAGGCGAAAAAGGATTGCTGGATCGCTGCATGGTTGATCTTCAAAAATGTCCAGTAGATTCATATTATTGATCAGATCAGTAGATTGATGAATGGTGATGGTGGGCAGTGTGGATAGAATAGTTCAATTTTTTCCTGTTTGGATGTGCCCTTATGTTCAAGATTGGACATTGATCAAGAAAATTTGCTAATGGCCTCCATTTTCAATCAAGATTGTCAATCAAATGGTGGATTATGAGTCTTACTCCGATCATGATCAGATCTACATCCGATCTTGGATCAAGATCACGTATACCCTAATTTCAGTAATCGATTAAATTTTGTAGTTATTTTTATTAGGGTTGGGCGGTCCCAGGTCACGTTCGGTTTGGTACTCATTTGGTCCAAATTTGATTCGGTCTCGGTCAGCCTTGGTCACGGTTCGGTTTGGTCTTAGCTTCGGTCTCTCTTGACCATGGATATGCGTGCACTGAAAAAGAAGATAAATATATCAAGCGTCCTATTAGCCAGATTCTTAGTCAAAAATCGGGCTGGGTTGACTTCTCCCTCTCAAAAAGCGCGAGCTGATCGAGCAAGTGATAGGAGTGTGAATTGGTCGAGAAGGAGATGCGAGGTCGATAAATGTTTCAGAAATTTTGATCAAAACATCAAATGCGGCGGAAAAACATTGAATCGGATATTCAAAATACCAAGCCACCAATAGCAAATGATCCTATCATCTAGTATGAGATGATACTGCTACCGTTTTCTTGGAGTTCTTGAAGCTATTCAAGTGTCTAGCCTCTAGCGATGTATCCACACGGTCTCCGGATGGTTAGATCTTCTCTTCAAAACTCTTCACGAGAGAAGGTCTGAGTAATGAGAGAATTCTCTAGAAGCTTGCATGGGCACCTTGAGTTATGGTCTTTCTCTCCCTATTTATAGACATTTGGTATGAGGTTTTTTCATAAAAACCCTCATAATTATGTCTATATCCACCAACATCCATAGACCTTATGTGTGTGACCCTCTAGGTCTATATATCTCACTAGTTAATAACTCTATAGACCAAATAACATCTTATTGGTCAACCTTAATTAATTATCCACATCCATATATAGATTAATTAATCAAGGATCGATAGGTTGAGTTGCAAGCCCGTTGGGTGCCAAGCTACACCACGTACACTAGGAGATATGGAGTATGTAAGAACTCACTTATGGAACCTTCCCTTCATCGATTACCATGTATGTATAATCCTTCATCCACATTAGACTCATGAATGACTTAGGGTATGGTCAAGTGTCAAACCCTAATCGGTCACTCAAGTTAGTACTGATTTGTATAGAAATCATCGAGAACTCCTTCTCCGATATTTCTACTACCTTGGCCAAGGATTTTATCGCATCTCATTCCTTGAGTCAATCTCCTCAAATACCAAGGGTGGATGATCCCATCTTGATCACACAATCATCTTCGTGGACTTCATGTCGTATCGAATAAATGACATTTTAGATATCCCGTGGCTAGGGATTCGTAAGTCATAATCAAAACACGATCATCCATCCACAAGATGTCTTTGGTGTCTCAAGTCAAAGGACCGCATACACAACCATGACATGAACCAACTTGATTGACAGTTATGTATAATACCATTCAGGGATTCATACGGATCAATTCAGTGAACTCTTTCTCCAAAGAGCACCCACAATCTATCCTTAGTGTCTCCACACCGATGGCTATAGGATCAGCCATACTCATCATATGAGTTTGATTAGATAGTGCTATTATTTCTGGATAATTCGATGGCCTTCTCAAATATCACACGAATAGAAATGTTTAGAACATATGTTTAAAGACTAGTGATCACTATATTATGATCTCATCATGATTCACTTAGTCATAGCACATGCTCATGGACTTCATTACAAATATCACACAAGAATGAAAATGAATAAATTTCTTTTCAATGAACATAAAACAAGATACATGAAAGTGTGTTTGGCTTATAGGCCACATAATATCTATCAAATTATCCCTCTCAAAATGCTGCCAAACTGTTGTGGCAAAGGTGGAGTGGTAGGATCATATGTAATCTCTCTCTCTCTCTCCCCCCCCCCCAATCTCTTTATCAGGGTCAACGATGAAGCTCTCTCGCTCTCCCTTTGCATAAAAATATAATCACGGTCCACAGAGAAAGAATTTGGAAAAAGATTAAGGGAATAAAAAATATATACAACAAATTGGAGCAAGAATAAATTCACACACCAAAGAATTGTAGCCCGTCAACAGGTCAACCCAAACCACGCTGAATCAATACTCATCTGATAGCTACTGTCAATGAAGGCATCCCCAATTTGGTCAAGGGGCATAGTGATAACATGCAATCTTAACATGATAAAACATGATTATTAATGCAAATTAAGGCATAAAACATTACATTTATGTGCATGTTATCGTACTTTGAGTGCATTTCTATCATTCTATGCAATTTTATGTTATAATCTCAAAATGCGTTAATTTAGGGTTAATTATGATGAATTAAAGATTAAAGATTAAAGATTTTATAACCCATCTTTACTTGAGATTATAAGTAGCTTTTAAAGTTAAATAATAAGAGAAATCATTTTTATAAACAGTCATTTAATTTTCTAAAGTTAAAATCTTAAAGAAATGAATGTATTTTTGAAATAAGAATTAAATCTCTTCTTATTTAAATTTGACTTTTTAGAATGATAGATAATTAAATTTCAGATCAAATGAAAGAAATTTGGATTAATTTGGAGTTGTATTTTAAAAGATATGATTTTTACAATTTTTAGGGATTTTTCCTGGATTTTTCCTCGATTTTATTATTTTATTTCGATTTAAATAGATTAAAATAAATAAGAGGCAAAAAGCGCGCGGTCCCACGCGGGTGCGACGTGGCACAGCAAGGCCACGTGGCGAGCCACGCGACCGCGCAGCGCCTGGCGCGATATAGCACATATTTATTTATTTACTCTATATAATAAGGTTCTTCAGCCTTCCCTATGGGAAGGGTTATTAACATCTGGCTCGTCGGGTCTTATAAACCCGACGATCTCTTCTCCAGTAGTGGGACTAATCCACACTTTGCTTACCTCTCAGGTGACGTGGACGCGTGCGGAGCATTGGATCGGCGGCGCGCGAGATCTCGCGCGTGCCGATCGCGTGGCGCGGTCCACGATCAGCAGATCAAGCACGTGCGCGATTTAAAAAGAGTTATCACGCGTTGGATCGTTGGCGACGTGGCAGCATCACACGCGTCGATCGCGTGGACGCAGGAACCACCGGAGATCGATCAAAGACACGTGCTCTTAATAAGGAGTTATGACGGCCAGGATTAAATCTTGAGGGGAGCATCTGGGCGCGTCGGATCAAGATCCAACGGTGCGGATTTAAGGCGTTTTTATAACGCCCGATTTGAAAAACTTCATCAAGACCGTCGGATCACGATCTAACGGCTACGAATCGATGCGTTTTTAAACGCATACTGATCCAAGCCCATCTCACACGCGTCCCGATCGCGATCGGACGGCTGGGATTTAGTATAACGGTTCGTGATGAACCGTTTCATCACGACAGTTGATCGAGCCTTAACGCATCGATCGAACGGCTCTCCCTCATTTCAGCCCTATAAATAGACGAGTTCTTACAGTCGTTCTATGTATTCTTGAGAGATTTCTCTTAATCGACGCATCTAAACCTCTTCTCTCTTGGATCTCTCTCTTGTAATCGCTTCTAGACTCGAAATCGTGTCCACGGAGTGTTTATAAGAGAGATTTCGACGATCGTGCGAGGAGAATTTGTCTCTTGAACATCGATGTTCATGATTGAATTCGCGGAATGAATAGCTGTCGATTCGGCGATCAATTGGATCGATTTGATCATTATCATGGGTTAAAAAACAAGTTTATCCTCTTATTTATCGTCATGTATCATCAATTTTAGGATTAGGATTTCAATTTAAGTTAAATTTCATTTTAATTTTAATTTGTGTTCTTCGCGATTCCGAAAATTTCCTCCCACTTCCATCTTTGATTTCTCTGTGATTACTAATCCAAATCGAGCGATTTTTGATTCCACGGATAGATCTTTGAGTCTTCTTTCTAAAAACACCATTTTCCCTAATTTCTCAACTCAATTCATCGTCCAATTTGACCAAATTCCAAAAGATATCTCGAAAATACCTTAATTCCCTGTGGATTCGACCCTTATTTACCATTATACCCCTCAATTCTCTCTTAATTCCCCAAATTGGTAAGTTCAGACTTTATTTTTGACACGAGACCGTGTGAAATCGACGACCTCGCGGTCTCGTCTCGTCAACTCGCCGACAATTCGACGACGTGCTGGTGATCGTCGATCGATTCAGTAAAATGGCACACTTTATTGCATGCTCCAAGACCACCAATGCACCTCATACCGAACGATTATTCTTCAACGAGGTGGTCGGGCTACATGGAGTACCTCGAAGCATCGTTTTCGATCGCGACGTATGCTTCACCAGCAGTTTTTGGAAGACACTATGGCGATTGATGGGAACTACGCTCAAATTCTCGACCGCTTTCCACCCTCAAACCGACAGTCAGATCGAGGTTACTAACCGATCTTTGGGGAATCTCCTGCGATGCCTAATCCAGGAAAACACCGCCACCTGGGATGAGCTACTACCGCGAGCGGAATTCGCCTACAATGCTTCTCAACACTGCGCCACCAGCTACTCTCCGTTCCAGGTCAACACGGGACGTGTACCAAATTTACCCGTCGACCTCATCTCGCTGCCGACTGCGGACGTATATTCGCCGGAAGCCTACACCTACGCTACCGACCTCACGGATCTACACCAACGCGTGCACGACAAGATCACGGCCCACAACGCCAAAATCAAAATCGCTACCAACGCCCATCGCCGCCCCAACGAGCTTCAGGAGGGAAGCATGGTCATGGTTCGACTACGCCCTGAGGCGGTATGCCGCGAACGCGCACACAAGCTCCATCCTCGCGTCGCGGGCCCCTTCCGAGTTCGTCGCAAAATCAACCCCAACGCGTATGACGTAGCCATCCCACGTGATTGGGGAATTCTGACTACTTTCAACATTGGCGATCTCCTTCCCTATCAAGGCCCACTAGAAGTTCCCTCAGAACCGGGCCTTCCTCCGGACTCGACGGAGTCGAGTCTTTTGGAGCCGGAGGAGAATGATGGACCCCACTCTCCTGCAAACACAGAAACGGTCGACGACAATCCGTCGGTGCCGACCGGGACAGAGGAGGACGACGCGACGCCTGACGAACGCACAGAGCGGCCACGACGCAATTCGCGGATTGCGTATATTACTAGAAGCTTCGGACGTATCGGGGGAAAAAGGATAAATAGAGATAGACAGCATCGTGAGAGGGGGTCGGTTCTTCTTTTGAGGTTTTGGGTTGTAGTTTGAGACTTCCTCTCTTTCTTTCTTCTATGACATTATTTTGAGTAAGTTGGTAGACACCGGAGCTCGGGGGAATAGTGCCAGCGAGCTTCCGCGACTCGACCAAGTCCTGATTATTGCCGAGAAGGCGCACTCCTCTTCTTCTCTATCTCACGCCCTCGACCACGACACTGGAGGACGACAATTCCATTAACGCATCACTCTCTCTCTCTCTCCTTTCAGATTACATATATCAATAATGATCATTACCATCTCTCTCTCTCTCCTTTCAGATTACATATATCAATAATGCTCATCATCATCTCTCTCTCTCTCTCTCTCATATTATGAATACCAATAATGATGTAGCCAACTCTTAAACTAAAACCAAGGACTGTCACCTTTTTGAGTGACTGTTTCTCAGTAGTGATTTGTGATTGAATTCATAAAATTCAAGAAGGATATCCCCTACTGCCCAAAATTTGTATGGGGCACCAAACACACATTGGGAAAAAAAGGAGTGAGGAAAGGAGGTGACATATAGGTTTATTGGTCTAACTTGAATAAAATTTGGGCCAATCTGTCTCTCCTTCCCCATTTCCTATACCTTGGATCTTCTCATGAGTCAAGAAATTCTTTCAATCAAGGGGCATTTTGGTAAATAGTACTCTAGGATGCTTGGTCATGGTATTCAAGATGCTCTAAAATACCACTTTTTGTAGTTACCCATAAAAGGCATGCTTCTCTCCAGCATGGCTGTGTGGACATGTTATTCTTACTCTAGACTATTGGGGTACCTCCACCATCATTTAATCTTTTGATTGTGCTCTCCTTTGTCTTCCATATGACATCAGAGATCTAAGCTTACATGTCGCCATCGTTTTCCTTTGTAGTACCTTTTTTTGTGATATCATTATAATTTTCTCTAAAAAAAGAAATAATTGTTTATTCACTCAGCTTATGGCCTCTCTTATTGAGTAGATGCATCATGGCAGCCATTTTCCTCCCATTTCATGCCAAATGATCATGTTAAGTTCATCTCATCAATAATTTCCATTTTTTTGACCAGTTACTTGCATTTTCCATGCATTTTTTTGGCCTTCTAATGTCACATGACCTTGTTCTCTTCATCATTCTATTATTAGCCTCTTATACCATCAATTATGCTTACAAAATCCTGAAAATGCACCTTGTTTGTGACCATTGCATTCAACTAAGTCTTTCTCCCTTAATTCTCACTCACAAGTTTATGACTTAAAATCGTTAATGATCCCTTATTTTAATGCCCTTGTTATTTTTGACATATAAAAACTGTTTAACACTCTTTTTAAAGAGTGAAGACCTTCGAAGATCTTATTTTGACACATGTTTCAGTCATTCTCTTGCCCACTCAGTGATGGATATTATGTGACCTATAAGCTAATCACACTTCCATGTATCTCGTTTATGTTCATTAAAATGAAATTTATTCATTATTACTCTTATAGGATGTCAGTAATACGCTCTATGAGCATATGCAATAACTAAGTAAATTATGATGAGATCTTAATATAGTGATAGCTAGTCTTTAAACATATGGTCTAAACATTCATGTTCATGAGATATACGAGAGGGACATCAAATTAACCGGAAAGAATAGCACTATTTTGATCCGACTTATATGACGAGTAGGGTTAATCCTATAGCCATCGATGTGGAGATACTAAGAATAGATAGTGGGTGCTCTTTAGAGAAATATTTCACTGAATTGATCCATATGAATCCCTGAATAGTAATTATACCTAATTGGCATTGATTCATTTCACGGTTGTGTATGTGGTCTTTTGACTTGAGAAACCAAAAACATCTTGTGGATGGATGATCATTCTTTCATTATGACTTGCGAATCCTTAGCCACATGATCTTTAAAATGCCATATATTGAATACGACATGAAGTCCTCGAAGATGATTGTGTCGTCAAGATAGGATCATCTGCCCTCAATATTTGAGGAGATTAACGCAAGGAATGAGATGCGATAAAATATCTTAGCCAAAGTAGTGGAAATAGCGGGGAAGGAGTTCTCGATAATTTCCTACACATATCAGTACTAACTTGAGTAACCGATTAGGGTTTGACGATTAACCATACCCTAAGTCATTCATGAGTCTTGTACGAATGAAGGATTATACATACATGGTAACCTATAACGGAAAGGTTCCATAAGAGAGTTCTTACATAATCCATTTCTCCTAGA
Organism: Lemna minuta; assembly: GCA_024174645.1. NCBI lineage: Eukaryota > Viridiplantae > Streptophyta > Magnoliopsida > Alismatales > Araceae > Lemna > Lemna minuta. The sequence continues at coordinate 18,477,132 of CM044106.1, forward strand.
GTATGTGGTGTAGCTTGGCACCCAATTGGCTGGCAATTTAACCTATCGATTGGGTTAAATTGATCCTTTCTTTAATTAATCTATATGTTGACATGGATAATTAATTAAGGTTGACCAATAAGGTGTTATTGGGCTTATAGAGTTATTAATTATTGAGATATATGAACCTAGAGGGTCACACACATAAGGCATATAAATGTTGGCAGATATAGATATAATTATGAGGGTTTTTATAAAAAATCTACATACCAAAAGTCTTTAAATAGGGGGAGAACAATCACAACTCAAGGTGCCTGACGCATCGAATTAGTATGGTTGTTGAATATACATAAATTCGTGTCAAAATAAATATCAAACGTACCAATTTAAAGAGATAATCATAAATTAAGGAGTATAGTGGTGAATAAGGGTCGAATCCATAGAAAATTAAGGGATTTTTTAGGTATCTTTTGAAATTCAATCAAATTAGATGATGAAATGTGATGAGAAATCAGGGAAATTGATAGATTTGGAAAGAAGACTCAAAGGCGAATCTACGGAATCAAAAATTGTAGAATTTGGATCAAGATTCGCGGAGAAATCAACGAGTGAAGTAGATAGAAATTTCCTAACAAGAGAATTACGAAAAACCGAAATTGAAATTGACTAAATCTATGATTCAAAATTAAAATCTAATGTTATAGGAAGAAAGATTAAAACTCGATTTCTAACTCAATAGTGCTCGAAGGCTTGTCATATCAAAGGCTTTTCATTCGCGAATTCAAAAACGATCGTTGACGTTCAAGAGTCAAGTTCTCCCTATTCTCTCAACGAAATCTTACGACTCTAATGAAATGTCAAGCTTTGAATCATTACGACTATGTCGTGTCTGTTGGATCTGAGATGGACCATCGAGATTTTGCCATGTCACGCGCTTTAAAAGTAATGCCTAAAACCCTATCCCATCTAATCTTTATTGGACGCTCCTAATGTGTTGTCATTTGTTTTTAATCTCAGCCATTATAACTCCTCAGATCGACGGCTGAGATTAAATCATTCCAAAAACAATTTTTCAACGAATAAGATTGCACCGCATACCCCTCAACTTAAGTGACGATCGACGGTTTTTATTTAACGCTTGAATCAAACGATCCACAATAATGCCACATCACCTACGCATTTAAAATCAAAAAACAAAGTCCAACATAACAAAAATTAAGGTAAATGCACGTGTATATATGTAGTGTGTGATTAAGAAGTTAGCAAAAATCCTTAATAGGGTGCTTTTTCCTTAATCACACACACGCACGTGCACACACATGCGCATGCGTGTGCGCACGCAAGCGCACACCCATGCGCATGCGTGTGCGCACACAAGCGCACACACATGCGCACATGAACACGTGTGTGACACATGGCAGTCTCAAATGTCACCACATGGTGCCAATTTTTCGTCCGTGCCACATCATATGCCACATCAGCTCATGATAAAATAAATGATTTTTAATGAATTTAATTCAAAATAAATCAAATTTAAATTCATAAAAAATTCTAAAAAATCCCTAAAAATTAGAAAATTCATATCTTTTAAAATACTACTCCAAATTAATCTAAATTTACTTCATTAGATGAGAAATTAAATCATCTATCATTCTAAAATGTCAAATTTAATAAATAACAAGAGAATAAATTTTTATTTCAAAAATAAAATCATTTCCTTTAGAACTTAGAAAAATATATGAATATATATAAAGTGATTTCTCTTATTATTTAGCATTAAAAACTAATTATAATCTCAAGTAAAGGTGAGGTTAATCTAATCTTTAAAAATATTCTTCTTAATTTATCATAATTAACCCTAAATTAATGTATTTTAAGATTGTAACTTCTTTTTCATATAATTATAGATAAACACTCAAAAAGATGATAACATGCATTAGAATATAATATTTTATGCCTTAATTTGTATTAATAATTATATATTTTCATGTATAATTTGCATGTTATCAGTGTCCCATGCAAGCGTTGTGGGAATTCTCTTCTTTCTTCTCTTTCTTTATTGGTGAAGAGCTTTAAAGAGGAGATCCAACTATCCAGAGATTATGTGGATACCTCTAAAAGCTAGACACTTGAATAACTTCAAGAAATCTTTCAAGATAACCATGTAATTATGTTTTCTTATACATACTACATGATACGATCATCTTTTCTTTGTGCCTCAATGCTTTGAATATCCGATTCAATCTATTCCACTGCATTCAATGTTTTGATCGAACCCAACACTCAAAAACCCAAAATTAGACCCTTTGGTATCACCTCTTTGTATCCAAAAAGCAAGTCCAATTTCTCTATTCTTTGGTCCTATTAAGAATATAATTTATTAAGCATTTTAAATACTCGATTATTACACCCCAACCTTACTCCCATTGGAGGTACTAGGGAAATATCTTCAATTTTTCTTTAGGCTCCCTCGCTCATTTTCTCTCGGAACTATCTAGAGCCACCTTTTAATGAGCCTAGTCTAGAGTTCCTCTTGCTTGGAACAATTCCAGACCACCTCTGCTGGATTTTCCTTTGAAAAACCTCTTTTGGATTGATTCTAAGTTACCCCTACCTTGTATCATGGGGATGGAGTAAAGAGGTAATAGTCTTTTAGGACATATGTACAAATCTAATTAAATTAATGTTTATTTCTAAAATTGATGGTTATAGCTTTTGATTAGGTCTAAAACATGTTAATCATAATCGCGTTCAATATTATTATTTCCTAGTGTGTATAAGGTAGTGGATTTGGGAATTTCTTGAGTCAACTCATGAATAGAATCAGATTTTGGAATTCACTCACTACTTTCTATTTTTGAGAGCCAATTTTAGAGAAATACCATCTTGATGAATTGGTTGAAGAAGTTTTGATAGGTAAGTTATCTTATTATTTTAATTTTCTTGATTACTCTATTTTCAACATTTCAGATCATATATATAAAAAATAATAATCACTCATCATCTTCAAAAAATAATTATCCTAAAATTTCTATTTTGGTTCTTGGAACATGTGATCATTTATTTATTGCATGGTTTGTTCTATTATGTTTGTATACCCTTAAATAAAAACTTACTCCATCTATATTTAGAGATAATAATTTTCCTATGAGCATGTTTATAGTTTTATGGCTTCCTCAAAGATTCTAAAAATATGTATGTCAAAGACATGATACCTTCCTTGCATATATTTTTTATTCTCTACTCTAGTGGTGGAAAAGGTGTGATGAGAAGAAAAAACAGTGAATAAAATATACAAAAAGATGAACTAGGAAGCCCTTATACTGTAGGGATACACAAGGAAAAGAAGATATATATAGAAACATGTTTGGCCTTATTAGGATTTTGCATCCCCCTCAAATTAGAGCCTAAATATATACATGCTTAGATTGGAACGTAGAAATAAAGAGTAAGGTTGAAAACATAGAGTGATATTGCCTATGGTCTATTGTGGAGATGATGGTTGAAGTGGGTAGCTCATGACAAAAACACGAGATAATGTTGGCATCAATGTGCCAAAGATGATAACAGTTCAAGTAGTAGTCATTGTTTGCAAATAAGTAAAAAACAGATGGGAGAGAGAAAGAGGTCGATGATGCCACATTGGATGTGTTCATGGAGTAGGGCCATAGATGTTGTAATGATGGAGGCATGAGAGGGGGCATCTACCATTCCATGAGAGTTGGGGCACAAGGATGATGAAGAAGGCAAGCATCCTTTGTCTTAGTTGACTCTTGCATGAGTGCCTCTTGTGTGGTGTGCTCTCACTCAACATGGATGTTCATGCTTCTAGGAATAGGTTTTTCCTACACATGGGCACTCCTAATTGTGGGTGCCCGTTAAATAGGACACTTACGTCGACAAGGATGTTCCAGCTTGTGAGGGTTGATAAAAATCTAATAGAGGAAGTGGTGATGATGATGCAATATGTGTTCAGATGATGGTACAAGAGTTGCCTTTTGACATTGTGTGAATCTAAATAGCTTGATGTTATTTACTTAAAATCAATCAAGATTGATGATTGGATATTCATATGCATATGTGTGTGTGTGTCTGTTGGTGGGTGGGTGTTGATAACATGCAATTTATACATGTAATTATATGATTATTAATGCAAATTAAGGCATAAAATGTTTCATTCTTATGTATGTTATCATATTTTGAGTAAATATCTATCATTCTATGAAAATTTAAGTTATAATCTCAAAATGTACTATTTTTAGGGATAATTGTAAATAATTAAATATATATATATTTGATATTAGATTATTCTCATTTTATATTTGAGATTATAATTGGGTTTTAATGTCAAATAATAAGAAAATATTTTTATATACACTTATTTATTTTTCTAAAAGAAATGAGCATAATTTTGAAATAAAAATTTATTCTCTTTGTTATTTATTCAATTTCACTTTTTAAAATTATAGATTATTTAATTTATAATCAAAAAATAAATTTGAATTTATTTGGAGTTATATTTTTAATTTTTGAATTTTCTAATTTTTAGGGATTTTTTGGAATTTATTTGAATTTAGTTTTTATTTATTTTTGATTTTAAAAAAAAATAAAATATGGCGATTTTTAGGGATTTATCGCACGTTGTCGTGACAGTTGACATGGCGAAGCAGATTACGTGTTGTCACGTGACGCCATATGCATGCGCCACGTGGCGCGCACACGTGTCAGTAGTGGTTTAAGCATCTATTAATTGATATAAGCAATCCCACTAAGACCGCTTCACATATATACACGATTTTTGCCTCTATTGTTGCCATGTGGGACTATTTTTCTTTCTTTTTATGCATAGTGACGTGACCCATTCTGGAGTATGTCATCGCATGAATCAATTAAAGCGTGGGGTACTTGGTTGATAAATCTCAGTTGTTCATCTAAGGAGTTATAATGAATTAGCTTAAATCGCGCCTGATGGACTCCCGTGGACATGTGTACACATCTAGAGCGTTTGACGAAGATCAAACGGTGGTAGGTACTTAATGCTTCTTCTTCGACGATGACATGACAAAATCGCACCACCTTATCGTGAATCCAACGGCCATGACTTAACAACATCCATTCGCATTCTTGTGTTACATCTGAGCTATTGATTTAAAATAAAGAGGTAGATCAAAAAGCTACGCCCAAATTTCATCTATTTATACCCATGTTCTTCGACGGAAAGAGTATTCTCAGATGTTTCGAGCAATTGAATTGTTTAAACATCTCAATCCTTGAATCTCTTGCTTTCTTTCTCTTCTAGACTCATTTTCGCATCCAAGGAGTATTTGAAAGTGAGATTTCATTGAGAGAATTAGGAGAATTTGCCTCTTGAACACCGAATTTTTATTTTTCGAAATGCGGAATGAAAAGCCTTGATCCGGATATGAATTGGATCATTTCAAGCACAATTTTAGGTTAGATTTCATTTTTTCTCCCTAACCTTTCTTCCTATTACATTATATTTCAATTTTGAATAATATATTTTTTAAATTTTATGAATTTTAACTATTTTCTCTCTCTTCCTGATAGATTTCTTGCTCTTGATTTTGCTCCTTGATTTCTCCAAGAATGTAGATCCAAATTGAGCGATTTTTCATTCCATGGCTTCGTCTTGAAGTCTCCTTTCAAATCTACTAAAATCCCTAATTTCTCTCCTCAATTCATCATCCGATTAGATTGAATTTAAAGAATACTTAAAAAAATTCTCCTATTTATCCGTGGATTCGACCCTTATTCACCATTATACTATATGATTCTTGACAAAAACTTTGAATTGGTGAGTTTGGTAATTTTTTGACATGCATTTGTGAGTTTTCAACGACTACACGAAAACATTTCGTCAAGTGTATGAGTGGATATGAAGATCTTTTACCAAATGAGATGAAGAAATGTTAGTAGGATATAAGAGAATGAAACGATGAATGTAAATTAAATTTTAAATAAAAATGAAACGTTAATCACATAATCAATAGAATTAAGTGGCATGTATCTTTATGAATCGTCAGTGCACAAGTAGTGAAGACTAAAAGATGTTATGAGATACTTCAAAACTAATAGAGACTCAACATACGATCATAGTATCAATGTTGGGTTTGATTATTAAACCCAATATAGAATCAAAATGCACAAATATGACTATAAATTGATTTGTGCAAAAATGTCTCACGATCAGAAAGACCATAAAGATGAAACATTACATAGTGACAAAATAATTTCCTATAGGCTGGATCAAAATGCATAGGTTTGCACAAGTATCCAAACTTAATGTGTCCCAATTCTCATAGAGGATTTAATTCTGAAGACAAAGAACTATGCTTTTTTTTCTCAAGGGAGTTCAAGGGCAAGATAGGATTATTTTGAGTTACTATGCTCTTGATAATGATAATGCTATACCTGTAACAAGCTTGGAAAATCCTCATAAGACCTTTAGAGTTGATGGAGATTTGTGAATCTTATATATTTTCTTTGTAGGTCCACTTTTATTTGACATTTTATTTGAAATGTCTTTGAAAATCTACCTTCTTATCATGTTTGGCTATCTTATGAGAAATAAATGAGAATTAAATTCTAGAAATTAGACCCTTACTACATCAAAATCAGCCTAGATCTACTAGAATTGTGGTAAAGGAAACTCAAAGCATTAATGTAATTTTACAACTAAAATAATTCACTCAACTATATATATTTGGCGAATAATGTTTATGATAAAAATGTGATATCTTAAACACTAATGTTTTAAGAAATTTATTCTTGATTATGATCCCCATGAAAATATGGGATAGAAAAGCATAGGGAGTCACATATTATTTGTGCAATTTAAAACATAAAAAATATACTCAAGTCGTGTATCATTTTGAGGATTTATTCATTAAGAACCAAACTATAAGACATGAAAATCAAATAATCGAATTCTTTTACAATGGTTTGAATGGACACAAGAGATATTGAAAACCTCATTTTTCTAGAGAGGAATCTTATACTACTTATTTCATTTTGAAAATAACAATTTTTGGTATAATTTAGATCCTTGGAATATTTTCTGCTTTTTAGTGAAATGTAAGGTATAAAAATAAAATTGAAAGTTTTTTATGATCATATTTTAAGTTCAATGAAAAAAAATAAAAATTTTAGATGCAAAAGAGTAGTCTCAAAGTTACTTATCTAATTTCATCATAAAAAGATTTACTAAACTTTGAATGTAAAATAAATAGTGAATGAAATCTCGAGAACTATGAATGTATTATATATAAAAAAATTATGATCTATTTATGGTGAATCTTGTAGAATAAATGAGATATTCAAAATTTATAACATGTAGGAAAGAATCTGAAAAAGGTCATATTTTTTATGATTGAAAAAGCTTTTCTATGATTGAATTTGATGAACTAAAAATCTTTAATACTTTATTATTTTACACATCCTTTTGGCATTCATGTCTGAGATGCTCATGGAAAATTAATTCAATGCAATTTTTAATCAAATATTATGAATCACCTAGTTGAAGCATAAAAAGGGCAATGCACAACTCTTTGTGTGTTTTCTATTGGATTAAATTTCATGAAAGTCAATACACAATGTGAACATAGCTCACTATAATATTCATATTCACTTTATTTTGAAGATGATGATTAGTGTTGATTATACTACTCAACACAATTTCATTTCAATCATCATGTATCTAAAAAAAAAGAATTGATTAATTATTAAATCCAAAATTCAGGAGGATATAAAAAGGAATTAAGATGATCCAATTACATGTTTTCGATTAGTCAATGTACATTATTTTAGTCTAAAAACATGTGATGTCAATATTCACTAAATATTTTCCCCAAAGATACCATCAAGGAGTGAAATTGGGAACTTGAAATCCAATGCAAATAAAAAAAAATCAGTCGAAGGAGTAGAGCGCAGGAGCAACCGATTCTTATGAACACGATGAAGGGATGAATTTTCGAGGGGGGTAACGATGATAAAGAAGGCGAGCGAGTGTCTAGACATTCGACATTTTCTCCACATGAAAAATTAAATTAAAATATAAAAATCATGATGGCTCCATGAAGAATAATCTAACTATAAAACAATCTAATTATGAAAGCGCTTAGTAATAACATGTCTCAACAACGTCTATTTTTGAATTATCATGTCGCCATCATTTTAAAGGTGATTGATCAGATCAACGATCGTCAATCGCCAAGCAATTAGTGATTGACATTTTCAAAAAATATTTTGATAGACGTACCCCTATAAATAAAAATGTGACAACAAACCCTGAAAATAAATTTGCGATCCGATCGGTGATCCGGCCATTGATTAAAGTGAATGATCGCTGATTAATCCCATAAACAGTCACTCCCTCGATCTTTGGCTTTGACCATTCATTGTCAAGGCTAACTTTGGATTGATCTTCCCGTTTAATCATGATGATCCGATCCGACCTGATCCGATCTAGGCAATCTGATCGGTGATCTCCCATGCCTAGCCGCTGCAGTCAGCAGAAATCACCATCAAATGGCCTCACCTGTTGAAAGACATCACTGGTGAAAATGTTGACCGTTAAATACAAATCCTAAGACTGTGATCTTACTCTTCCCCTTATAAATATGTCATTCTCTCTCCCCCTTAAAAATATGGCATTTCCTCTCTCTCTATCTCCCCCTTAAAAATATGGCATTTCCTCTCTCTCTCTCTCTCCCTTAAAATATGGCATTTCATCTCTCTCTCTCTCTCTCCCATAGAGAGTAGCTCATGAATTTACTTAGTATCTCTATCTCTCTCTCTCTCTCCCATAGAGAGTAGCCCATGAATTTACTTAGTATCTCTATCTCTCTCTCTCTCTCCCATAGAGAGTAGCTCATGAATTTACTTAGTATCTCTAACTCTCTCTCTCTCCCCCATAGAGAGTAGCTCATGAATTTACTTAGTATCTCTATCTCTCTCTCTCTATGACCGATTTGCCACCTTTATCTCTTGAGTTGGAAATTAACCTTTCTTTTTTAATTATCAGCAACTGCACCAATTTTCAATTAGTAGGAGGGCGGAGCATTCCTCTCTCCCGGCCTGCGGTAACCTTACCGAAACTACGGATTACGAGATTAGTCGCCACGTCAGCTCCAGGCCAGAAATCACCCGCCAAACGTAGGCTCTTATCCGTTGGAAGACTCCACTGGCGAATATATCGACCGTTGAATACGAATCGTACGGTCGAGATCATACTTGTCCCGCCTATAAATAACTACCTCATTCTCCCTCCCTCTCTTAGAGTTCTGCCTTCACTTTGCTCCCTCTCTGTCTCTCTATAACAGAATTCCAAATGGCGTCTTTGATCAGGAGAAGGATGTCGATCAACTTCCGGCGAATTTACGTTCCTTGCTCATGCCGAAGTTGGCAGTTTTCCTCCTCGTCCTCTACAGTAATTGAGAAGATTCTGGTAGCGAACAGAGGGGAGATCGCATGCCGGATAATGAAAACGGCGAGGAGGTTGGGTCTGCGCACCGTGGCGGTGTACAGCGATGCGGATAAGGACGCACTCCACGTCCGATCCGCCGACGAGGCGGTGCGGATCGGACCGCCGCCGGCTCGAACGAGTTACCTGGACTCTTCCGCGGTTATTGATGCCGCATTGCGGACCGGAGCACAGGTTGTTACCGAATTCTCCGTGATTATTTTAAATCGTTATTAAGGTGTTATTCGACATCATTTTTCCTGGAAATTTTAGAGGTAGAGATAGAGTGAGAGAGGAGATCTTTGATGTGGCTGTTGCCAGCACAACATGCTACTTGATATCCTTTTTCCGGGCATTTTATCGAATGAAAGGAAAGCTGGTCGTTAATTTTCCGTGATTTCTTTTATATCGTTCTTGAGGTGTTGTTCGGGATACTTTTTAGGGCACTATGGGAGAGAGAGAGAAAGACGTGCGCCGCTTGTTACTAAAATTTCCCCGTGATTTAGTTTTCATCGTTATATATGAGTTATTTCGAGACACTTTTTCTAGAAATTTTAGAGAGAGAAAAGATCTTAGATGTGGCCAGCACAACATGCGGTTGGACACCCCTTTTTCAGGCATTTTGGAGTGCGAGAGAGAGAGAGAGGAGTGCAAGTCTCCGTAGTTTCTTTTATAGCGTTATTTAGGTGTTATTCGAGATACCTTTTCCTGGAATTTTAGAGATAGAGAGAGAGAGAGAAGATGAGATAATAGATGCATCCAGCAGAGCAAACCATTTAACTTGTTTGTCGTGAGATTTTAGAGAGAGAGAGTGGAGCGCAGGTCATTGCCCTACATTTTTCGTGGTTTCTTTCATCTCCTTAACTTTGACACGACACAAGTTAATGCCTTCTATAAGGCTGTTGATCAAAGTGTTTGGTAAAGCGCAGTGGAATTTAGTCTCATGTATTATCCTTTTCCGGGGACTCCAATTTCCTCTTCAGACAGACAGAGGGATATAGATTCTTTCTCATGCCAAAGATATCAGAAATTCATGTCTATAATATTCAGTATGGTGTTCGGTGATGCAACAAGTTTCAGCCATCAGATTTTGTATATTTTGGCAGCATTATTTCTCTCATGGTAATCTATCAATCTGCAGATCAAGTACTTATGACTACAAATGTGTAATAAAGCAATTTTTAATTGAAATTCCACATCTTTCTGAGGGGACGAATGTGATCAACTTCTTCTGTCTATCTAGTTTTTAGTATCATAGATACCAAACTAAATTGCAATTTACAATCGGATAATCTTCAGATGAAGTTCTCCTATATTCAATGCCTTCTGTTTTTCTGGGTTCCTTGCCTTTAAATTCTGTTTTTGTCTAAATCTCAAGTTCCAATGTTTTTATCCTTTTGTTAACCTTCAGTTGTAATCCAGTCATTCTATGTAGAAGCTTCGTCTCATAATGTATTTCATTACTTGCAGGCGATTCATCCAGGATATGGATTTCTATCTGAAAGTGCAGATTTTGCACAGCTTTGTGAAGCTAAAGGGTTGACATTCATTGGACCTCCAGCGTCTGCAATCAGAGACATGGGTGATAAGAGGTAAGATTTACATGCAAGACTATCATTTTTTCCATATTTTGTTGTCAATCATGACTCTTCTTCTTGAACCCTTTCTTATTACTGTCGTCACATTGAAGAGGTATTCAAGAAACCCTTCACTTGATCACATGCTAACACTAATTTATTAGATAGTTTCTGATCTCTTGCAAAAATGCAATTGTCTCTTATTGGATCTCATAATGGAATGACCAAGTATTAAAAACTTTGGATAGAGTAATATAAAAGCAGCGATAGAAAAAAATGGTTCACTTTTTTTTTTGCAATGCTTGACGGTAGATCTACGTATTTGTGCATTATAGCTCTTTTTTCAACACTTCACTATTTATTCATGGACTAGTGCATCAAAGAAGATAATGGGTTCAGCTGGTGTACCTCTTGTTCCGGGTTATCATGGTGAACTACAAGATGCCCATTTTCTGAAGTCCGAAGCTAAAAAGATTGGATATCCAGTGATAATAAAGCCAACACATGGAGGAGGAGGAAAGGTACAAACAAAGAACTAAATACTATCAATTTTTTAATTAATGCTCCTCCAAATTAAGTCTTTTGGAGTGGAATGCTGTTGAGAGGCCTGTAGTTAACTGTAGAATATGGAGGCAGAGGGGAGTTAGGTTTACTCTTAATCGCTTAACTTCCTCAGAGTTTGGGCATGAATTTGAGGACACATCTAGTTAAGGGTGAGCTGACGTCCCTGACGATTAATGAGACTGGAGAACTTTGCTTGGGGACTCTTGAATCACCTCACCTCAGGGACTGTCATTCTTTCAGTTCTTGATTTCTCTCTCTCTCTCTCTCTCTCTCTCTCTCTCTCTATCTCTTTGTTGTATCTTCCCCTGGACACACATGCCAAATAAAGTAAACGAAAGGGTCACTGATAGGGAGTTAGTTACAACCAAGGAAGCTAGCATTAAGGAAGGCGTTACAGAAGCAGGAATGACATGGGAGCGGGATAGTGGTGCTTCCTGAAAACTCCAAGACGAGGACATAAGATGACTTGCCATGAAGGTTCTTGAGCAGAAGGGAGCCTTCCATCTGTTCATGTTTTTCTTTCCCGATTGTCATTGAAAATTTCAAAATTTTTTGTTATTCAATAAATAGTAGATCAGAAGGGAACTTTTGAATTTTCTCCTTTGGAAATATCATAAGACAAACCAGGATCGTTTCATGTTATTTGCATTGGTGCCCTTTCCTGTTACAAAGAAACTGAGTGTCATGATAGAGTCTGCTATGGATGTAGATAGTTTCATCATTCTTATACTGGAAAGTGTCAATGAATGCCGTCAAGTGAATCATTTGCAGGCCAAAACATTTAGGATATATTTCCTATAAGAAAATCTTATTTATGTTCGTTGTGGAAAATGTTTTATTTGCTGTTTCTGCATTTTACACGAAAAATATATTTTCAAGTGGCTAGATCTCACAGTTTTGTTAGTTGTTTAAATCAAATTCTGGATGATAGATCAATTATAAATTTGATGTAAAAAGCACTTTTGGGAGAATATTTCGAACTAGTATGAAAGAATATCTTGAAATTAACTGGATAACTCTTTAAGTATTATTTATGTCCTTCCAGGGAATGAGAATAGTTCAAGAGCCTGATGAATTCATGGACTCTCTTTTGGGAGCCCAACGCGAGGCTGCTGCATCATTTGGAATAAATACAATTTTGCTTGAGAAATATATCACCAGACCACGGCACATAGAAGTCCAGGTATTTTCAAGTGCATCCCCTTTTATCACATGTATATATTAATTTGTTTCTATTTAGTACTATGTATTATCTCTGTGGAATCTGTGACATCAGTTTTTCTTACTTTCCATGGAACCCCTATTTCAAAGGTTTCGGGACTCTATTTTTGATATTGAAGGATCCAGGCTGTGATATTTATTCAAATGGGCATCAAAGAAAGTAGTCTTTTGTGCAAGGAAAGTTCAGTTATTATTTCATTCATTATCGTATGGAAATAGTGATGCATTGCCAAATACTACACCTGTCTCACACACGTGGAAACAAAAGTGACGTGTAATGTTAGAGAAAAAGCTTTAAAAGTGTATTATCCGTGAGATTGTTGTTATTTGTTTTAGAGATGATTCACCGATGCATGTATGAAGAGATATAATCAATCTGTTTGACGACTGGAGAAATAGGAAGGGAAGTGGAGAAAGCCTCTGCACCCTGGAGAATAGGGTAAAATCTCTAGACATTCATTGAATAGGCATACACAGGGATTATTCAAATTGCACAAAAAACCCTAGAGAAGCTGAAAATAAAACCTTCCCTCCTCAAATCTAACATTATTGTTTATCTGGTTGCGTGTTAAATGTTTCAAGGAATTATCAGGTATTTGGAGACAAACATGGTAATGTGATACACTTAAATGAGAGAGATTGCAGCTTGCAAAGAAGGCACCAGAAGATCATTGAAGAAGCTCCTGCAGTAAAGCTCATCTTTCTTATTACATCTATGATCATACTATCCCAACCGTAATTTTAACTCAATGTTTTATTTGTACAGCCAAAAATTGCTGATGACTTCCGTTTCCACTTGGGAGAAGCAGCGGTTTCAGCTGCAAAGGTTATCTCTGAATGCATGAATATAATGGAACAAATCATATTGCCTATGACATTGTTGAAAAACATTAAAATACCCCTGGATATGCTAATGACCAAATATTCTTAACTCTAGTCTATGTTGAATATTTCTAATCACTAATGGTAGCTTTCTGGATCCCTGATCCTTGGATTTTTCATAAAATTCAGTCATCTCAGTTCATTCAAAAGGCTTCTGATGTACCGTAGTTTGTTGGCAAGCTTGAACTAGTCTTCCATGGATATATTGCACCTTGTATATTTAGAAGTATGATATATGTTAAATGCATATTATCTTGTTATTTCGTGTATTAAGTGCTTTCTCTTCTCTAGATTTTCTACAAGTAGTAAATACGATAATGAAATTTCAATCTCACTTCTCAAATATCCTAAATTTTGATTCGAGTGTTGTTTAGTAAGTTTCTGTGAAAGTTGGCATAAGAAAAGAAATTTGTACTCCGAGTGTGGCGCAGAGTTTTAGTGAAAATAATGATCATGAGGTGAGTAATTACTTATTATAAAGGCAATTGATTGATTTGCATTTGCTTGTCTTTAAGCGATTGATTAAGAATTTTTTGCAGTGGTTGCCTGATTCTATGTATTTCTATGAAGTATCTATCTTTATTCTTGTTATACATTTTAATATTTATCCATCAGTTTTGAAATTGACTAATTTAATGTTTTTATCGCTTGTTTAACTTTTGAGAAGGCAGTTGGTTATCATAGCGCTGGCACAGTTGAATTTATTGTGGATACAGTTTCTGGGAAATTTTACTTCATGGAAATGAACACACGACTTCAGGTGCCACTTATGTCTTTTTTTATATGCAAAAAAGATGATAGTAAGAATGGCAAATTAGGAATTTTTTATTTATGAAAGGTTGAGCATCCTATAACGGAGATGATTGTTGGTCAAGATCTAGTGGAGTGGCAAATTAGGGTTGCCAATGGGGAACCTCTTCCTTTGAGTCAGTTACAGGTTCCCTTGAAAGGTAATTATGTTTGGGTTAAATTTGTGTTATATTATGTTGTTCTGATCAGTATTTGTATTATTGATCATAATGATGATATCAGGTCATGCCTTTGAAGCTCGCATATATGCAGAAAACGTTCCTAAGGGTTTCCTTCCTGCAGCTGGAGTTCTTCACCATTACCGCCCTGTCGAAGTTTCACCAACTGGTACATCTCATAAATATAGCAGATCTTAAATTTGCAAATGATCATTGAAGAAAATACCCTGATAACAGAGTCACTACTGACATTTCTCTTGGAGTTGCAAAACCTAGTTCGGCTGTTGGGTGTCATCTTGAGAGTGAAACATAGTGAATAAAAAAGATTTCAGTTAACTTCATGATAAACAACACCGTTGTGGCTTACACTTGGGTGGAGTGATGGATCTCAATATGCTAATCCATTACTCTTAATGGTAAATAACAATGGTAATATCTAAGATTAAATACGATGTAAGGACTTAACAGAGGAATGCTCTCTTGACAACTTTGGACAATTCCTCTACGTGCAAAGATGTGTGTACAGTAGTTCCATTAAAATCATCCCAAAGTTTCTGATTCCAGATTATATGTACCATTGCACTTGTTGATCATTCTCTTTGTTTTGATTTTCCTGGTTCTTATTACATAACTGTATAAATGCATCTGTTTCTAGACATCAGCCCACTCATCCTAGATCATACACGGTGTCAACTTTAAAACTGTATTCCAGCTTATCTTTGTGGAACAACTCGTGCTTGTGAGGTAACTAAGGCAGTAGTGGTCTGGGAACTAGAGGACGATATTTTATGAATTTCTCAATGTCAGAACATCATCTATGAAATCCGCGTCAACATATGACTAAATTTGAATCTTCTATTATAGTTTAAGTGAAATTTGTCAGTTTTCTTTTCATGCTGATTTCTTTCTTCCCCTTATGATATAACCTAGGCAATAAGTTCTGCATATAAGCCCCCTTTTACCTCCAGACTTGTCCTGATATTGTTACTGTAATACCAAGTTTAATTATTATTTGTAGTTATATTTTTTCTTTTTTAGTTCGCGTTGAGACAGGGGTGGAACAAGGAGATGCTGTCAGTGTGCATTATGATCCAATGATTGCCAAGTTGGTTGTTTGGGGAGAGGATCGCCAGGCTGCTCTTACTAAACTAAAAGACTGTTTGTTAAAATTTCAGGTTATAGCTATTAGTTTTTGCGTTTTCATCAATTTTGGTTATTTAATATTATTCTCGATCACCTTATGTTAGTTTTTCAGATGATGCCATATTCCCAAGTTAATGAAACATCTCTCAGCAATAAGTCTGTTTGTTTCTATTTTTCTGTTAAATATCCGTTAAAAAATAATTTTGAAACCATTATCTCGTTAATTTTCTATTTATTTCGTTTGATAAAGCTCAAATCATTCATAAGGAAGAGATGAGAGAGAGAGAGATCAAAATGGCATCAGTTCAGAAATAGGTCTTCACTCAGGGTTCACATTCCCGAGTGGTTACAAGAACAAGTTAAAGTAAACTGGCCCCAATGGGCCAAATCCCAAGTTCATGAAGAAAAGAGGTGATTAATTTTGTAATATTCATTTGTAGGTAGCCGGCTTGCCAACAAACATCAGTTTCCTGCAGAAACTTGCCAATCACCAGTCTTTTGCTGACGGTCTGGTGGAAACTCATTTCATTGAGCATTTCAAGAGTGACCTCTTTACTCCTGGTGACAAAATCTCTGAAAAAATGCTCTCCGCTGCCAAAGTCAATGCATCTTTTGCCATTGCTTGCATTTGCAGACTTAATCAGGAGAAATCAAAAGATGCCTTTTCAGGTACCAGCATTTTTTTAATGATCTTATTCTTCAATCATCTGTGAAAAGTTCTGGTTAATGGAGTTTTATTTACAGGTAGGGGTGACCCACTTTCTTTGTGGTATGCGCATCCCCCTTTCCGTATGCATCATTCTCCACAGCAAGAGTTTGATCTGGAGTGGGATGTAGAATCTGACAGATCTGAGATGGAACCTTTGAAACTTTCTCTCAGTTATCAGCCTAAAGGAAGCTATTTAATTCAGGTACCCGTTGTGAGCCTTCTTAAGATGTATCATTTGCATGTTTCTATCTTGGTGTACAACTTTCCAGAGGATTCTTCATTTTTTTGTCATTCTGGTTCACAGTGTGCTGATTTGGAGGGCAAAGGTTTAGAGTTTAGGGTTTAGGGTTTGGAAAAGATTTTTTTTTTTTTTAAGAGAGAGGGGAAAGCACCCCTAACGGTGCCCCCAAGCTTGGAAAAGAATTAATCAGTTATTATGCTTGGAAGTGCCAATCTTGGGCGTAAAAATGAATGGACTCCTATGGATTCTTAGATATTACCTTGTTAGCCTTCTAGTTTCTGTGCATCAGTCGTCGTCTATCTCACTCTGGTTGAGAAGTTAAACCACAGAACCTTTTGTTAAGTTTACTGTATGGATTCCCTCATGTGTAGACTAGAAGAAGTGGCTCTACTGGAGAGGTGACTGCTATAGAAGTTCTTTTCTTGCGCTAAAAATGAAAGAGTCGGTCCTTTGAAGGACAATACTTGTAAATTGGTGAGACCCCACTAATCATCTATAAGATGAGGTGGAGTAAGAAGGGGTCCTTGACAGATGGTATGGTGGAAGAGCCAACTGGGCAATGTCCAGCACATATCAGGAGGATGAGGACCTCAGGCTTTTGCAGGCCCTAGAAATAAGGGGAACAGAGGGGGATTCAAGAATCAGTTACTAGAAGTGGAGAGTGAATGGCTAGGTTGGGAAGGTTCAGGATGGCCCCTACTATATTTGCCTCTCATTTAAAATCTTAGAAATATGTCAGGTTGATCTCTGATCTTGGGTGATATTCCTTCTTTGAAAAAAAACCCAGAAGTGGAGCATGGAGAGTTCACGAATATCTTCCCACCCATCCTCTAAGATTTAGCAATCAGGTTGCTTTCTTATTTTTCTCTCCCTCCCTCCCCGAAATATTATCCTTCGGTTGAAGGCATTCCCAAGATCTTAGTCAATTGCAGATTACAACACTGGGATCTATGAGAGTCCTATCGATCTACTTGTTTCACTTCTTGGAAAACATGAAACGAATAGATCACTTATTTTGAAGTCACCTTACCTTCAGATTTGAGAAGAGTACATACGGATATTTTTTATTTCACCAACTTAGTTAACTCATTCATCTCTATCTATCTCCTGCTTAAACCACATGAATTTTTATTTTGGTTAGTTTTACTTCTCATGCTTATTGATAAGGATTTGGATGTACGATTGAACATACTGTGCACCTTAACCCTAAATCTTGGTATTGTGCACTTCAACAAGAGGTGACAAATGTCTGTTACTTTTTTAACTTTTTTGAATGACATTTTTTCATGAAATGAACAGGTTGACAATGAAGACACTAATGGGATTGAAGTTAAAGTCACAGTCCGGGGAAATTCGGACTTCAGTGTTGATGCTAATGGGCTTACCACTAATGTCAGCTTGGCCACTTATTCCAAGGTTTTCTCTCTTAATGCCCATTTTATTTTTTGAAAAAAAAAATAGACATCATTTCCAATTTAATTTTTAAAAGAAGTTGAGAAGCTTATGATATATTTTCCAGGAGAACTACAATCATATACACATCTGGCATGGGGAGCAGCATCACCACTTCAGACAGAAGATAGATCCTGATAGATCTGGAGATGATATTTCCGATCACCACGCTGCATCCCATGATCCATCCATCCATCATCCCAAAGGGAGCATCTTGGCGCCCATGGCTGGATTAGCTGTCAAAGTTCTTGTGGAGAATGGTGCCAAGGTGGAATCTGGTCAACCGATATTAGTCATGGAGGCTATGAAAATGGAGGTCAGTTTTTACTATTTTCAGGAATAATGTTTTGTGATTTCAATGACTAACTCAATGATATGATTGCCATGAATTTCTTTAGTTCATCTCCTATGCCATTGTGATTAAAAGTATGAACTTAGAGTAATCCTTTGATTAATACAACTAGCTCTAGGTTGCATCAGGATGTGAGCTCGAAGATGTCAAATACAATGAAAGAGATGAAGAAAATTCAGATGGTTGAGTGTGACTAGGGCTACAAAGCGTGAGATCAGAGGAGGAAGTCAGACGTGGCAAGGAGATAGAGGGAAGGCTGTCGCAAACAAATTGCAATGTTTGGAGAGACGAGAAGAGAAAAAGAGATGTGAGGGCAGGGTAGAGAGCCCTAGGATAAGGAGAGAGGATTAGAAGTTCCTTCATAGAACTTCCATACCCAAAAACGCTAGGCTTCACCTTATTAATAGCCTTCAAGAAAGCTCAAGGAATGATGGACAAAATTCCCTGAAAACAACTCCTAGGATTTTCTCTGGTCATCCCTATTTCTATCGTTTATTTAGTCAATCAAGATATTTGATGTGTTATCTGCCACTTTTTCTTCTATAAATGAATTATTTTTAAAAAAAGGAGAAATGCAAGATTCTGCTTGATTTGAAGCTAATTTAGGACCGAAAATTATGAAAAATGGATATGATAAATAGTTTTATGTTTCAGCATGTTGTTAAGGCTCCCCGTTCTGGCCGTGTTTCCGGTCTCAAGATTGCTGCTGGTCAACAGATCGTCGACAATGAAGCCCTCTTCACCATCACGGTATGAAAAATCTAAATGAAAATTTGTATATTCTCAATATCCCCTTATCAGTTTCTAGCTTGTTTATTTGGCCTGATGGTCATGCTTTTTAGTTGGAAAAATAATCAGCAATCTAATTTTTCTGTTCTGCTCAAGACAAAAGCAAACTAAAATGACCGAAGCAGAAATATAAGAATCATATGAAATGTGGAGTTATGTGCCCACTGCCTCCTATTGTTCTATTCGGGCACCTTTCCTTGGGAAAACCTACCGGGCCACCTCTTGGGTCCATAGGGCCACCTTTTTCGGACCACTTTGGGTCTATTGGGATTACATGGTCTTCGGTCGAACTTGGACTGCTTTGATTGGGCCCACATCTTTTGGGTCCATCACATCTACCTCTTTCTGGCCCCGCCAGTTTGAATTGTTCTGCTCTTACCATCCCTTCAACCGTTCAGTTGTAAAACATGTATGCAAGTATGCCATTGACTAGATTGATAACTTCATTGAAACATAGATTATCTCGTCTGGCATGTCTTGGATCATTTTTCCGGTAGGAAATGATCAAGAGTATTAGTTTTTATCTGTTTAACTTTTTTTTTTAATGAACCATGACTTTTTTATGAGCTTGTTCATAAAAGTTTGTAGTATTTCAAAAAATAAAACTTCAGTCTATGTAAAGAGAGAATGGAGAGAGAGAGAGATGATGATGTAATATATACTCATTAATCACTTATCTTCTAATGGAGGGTTAGATGGGTTCATAGAGGAACAAGAAGGGTAGGCGAAGAGACACAAGAATGTGTGGAGACAGACATGTAGGAGGACAAGGAGATGGGTAGGTGAGGAGATAAAGAGAGATAGGCCCATTTGATGGGCCTAGAGTATGGGCCAAGTAGGTTATACTAACACTATCTATTTATCTATCTATCTATCTATCTATCTATCTATATATATATATATATATATGATATATCAATTTGAAGTTTTCTGTTGGCCATCTGTAATGAATTTCAGTTATCTCTCATCAATCATTCAAAATTGCCTTATCTCATATCTGCATATTACTTCTCTTTCCGTTCTTGATATTACTCTCGATAGAGAATTGTATGATAGACGATTCTGACTTTTTTGGGGAATTTTGTGGGCTTTGAGGCAAATTTGATAATAGGAATGGGAAAATTTGGATTCTTGATTGGCAGCTCAAGTTTGTTCCAATTGCCAATCACAGCATGTGTTCCAAAGTCGTCCATCATGGCTACCATCTGTCCAACAATCAGTCAATGCAGTTTTGACTGCGTTGACTTTCTCCCCCATGGCCCCGTCTTTTTTTCTATCTCTCGCTGTCAAGTAGATGATAATGGGGAGAGACTAGAGAGCTAGGGGAGCGGGAGGCAAAGGAAAGAGAAACAGTAAAAAAACGTTGAACCTCAAATCTTTAGAATATTTTTACTCTGACATTTTTTTGGGTCAGAATTTTAGGTCAGATCATCTTTTTTATTGAAAAAGGAAGATCACATGACATCGGTGATCAACTTGATAGTGTTAAGAATTAAGAGCAAGAAAAAAACAGTAGGGGCCAGACTGATCCTCCCAACATGAAACAAGACCCTCTACACTGCGGACTACCCCTTCCATGGAGGCTGCCCTCGCCTCGCAGATGACCTCATTCCAATGCCCGCCGATCACCCACATAACCCCAAAAGGCCTTCCGGTCTGTCTCCCTCCGGGAAACTCCGGCCCATAGCCCAACTAGATTATCTTTATTTCCCTTGTAGTAAAAATTACATTGGATGGATCTCAACTTTCTCAACATAGCAATGGAATTACTAGTTTAAATCGAGCCGTAATCAGCTTATAAACCGTGCCTGCTTGGGAATCGCGATCCCATCCAATTCGATCTCGACAATCCAAGTCGATCCGGGGGTGACTCCGAACATTGATCGATGTTCCTTAGAACCTACCATAATTGCACATACATATATACCAATGTTATAATATACAAATATTGTAAGAATTATGAAGTGTATTGATGATTGATGATGAGATAGAACTAATAAGTCACCTCATGAACAACTAAAAGTCATTAACCTTTCAATTCCAATAAGAAAGAAATTGATTTCTCAATAATTCACAAGGAATAAGTGATGGTCAAGCGAGGCACTAAATGAATATCCAATGTGAGAAATAAGTATGTATATTTAATTGGAGATATTTATTTATTTTATTTTTTGGGAAAGAAGATCACACGGGTTCCGGTGATTGACCTGATATGATTAGGATTTGAGAGTGAAACAAATGCAATATGGGCCATCTTTATCCTCCCACCAATGGGCCTTTTAATCAAATTCTAATCAAATTAATGTTTATTATTTACCTTTTATCTTGCATACTTAATTTCAATTCAATTATAGATATATCAGATTCATTGGATTAATATGAATTGGAAAAAGAAAACCAAACAACAAGAGTTCATCAGACCATTCAAGAGGTAGAGAGAGAGAGAGAGAGAGAGAGAAGATTAAGAGAAAATTATATGATTCTTCCTGATGACAAAATCATAAGACAAAATGAGAATATCCTGTCATTAGATGGGCTCCAATGGTACGTTTGGAATGATGGCATCGATGTGAGCATGATACATAGGATCAGATGCCCAAACCCTAGAAAGATGGAGTGGAGAACAAGTCAGACGGTTCACTTCCTCTGAGACCCAAATGAGGGCTTCAGCCTTAGAAGGATGGACAACTGAGTCTGCGGCAGTAGCGGTAGATCTCTGTTGATCCCACTGCCTTAAGAGGAGATTGGTCATGTAGTGCAAGGGCTGCCCATAGATCTGCTTCATGGATCTCCCCAGCTCTTGCCAAGAATAGAAAGGAATTATTGATCTTCTGTAACGAGGGATTGGTATCCGGTTCATGAATTCTTGGTACATCTCAGCCTCTTTCGCTAATCCAGAGGAAGTGGATCCGACACTACCGTCGACTTGGGGTGCTATATAGATCAGAGATTCTGGGTTGAGATGTCCCTCTAGAAATTTCCCTGGGTGAAATAGCAGGTTATATGATTTGAAGTGATACATTACTGAATCAGAGTAATGCTTTCATTGTCTAATTCAGGAAATCTTATGACAAAAGCAGTTTTGGCACAAGTAAGGGCGAAGATCAAGAATTCCACATTTTAAGAAACTTTTTGGACGTATCATGAAATTTTTATGGGAGAGTTACATTTGTCAGAAATCCATCAGTTCAATCTCTCTATCGAAAATTCAAAGGAAAATAGCAGTTTTGACCTACTTGAGGAGAGAATTCACAAATCCACGATATTAATTGTATGGAACAAGTTTTGGATGCAGATTACATTGAATTGAAGAGACATTCAGCTGCCACCTTAGATTTTCAATCTCTTCGTAAGTATTCTAATAAAAAATCATAGATCAAGCTTTAGCAGTATTAAAACTATTGAGTTCACGAACAAGCTTGAGCAGTATTTTTGGCACTGAATTGGCCAAATATTCAGCCAAAATCTAAGATTTCAGTCTCCCTACGGAAAGATACCATGAAAAAACATTATATTGGGCCCGATCAAGGGGTAAAATTCAGATACCCATGATAATAATTTGTTGATGTGCACCTTCATCAGAGATCTTAGATTTCTATTTCTCTCTAGAATTAGGCCCAATAAAGGAGGAAATCCAGAAACCTATGACAATTATTCAGGAACACAAAATAAACATTCCGTTCTTATAATTGGGTGAAAAATCAGATTCATCTATATAAAAATCATCGATGCTTCAGGAAACCTACAAGTCCTGAAAATCATATCTTTAGATTTCAAATAAGTTAGTCAGCGATCAAGACTATAATGTGTGCGTCAGACCATTAAAGAAAGATAAATAAGTCAAATGAATCATATATATTAGGGTTGGACTAACCTTTTGAACCCGTATTTTTAATCTCGTTGCCATCAGTCATATTCCTTGGATTCTTGGATGATGATTTTTCAGGATTGCCTGATTCCGAATCGGATGAATCTATGTTGATCAAGCATATTCCATCCCTATTATCTGCATCAGATACATGATTTCATATTGGTACCAAGGTTAAAAAAAAGGAACTTAAAGTTTTTAGAAATTAAAAAATAAATCTCCGTTCTGTTTATGATTCGAATGTTCATTCTTACGTATGCATCAGTCTATAAGCAAAATGCACCTCTTTATTTAAATTAAATTAGATTCCGAATCAGATACATCTAAGTTCATTGAGCATATTCCGTCCATGTTCCCTACACCGATATTACGGAAAAAGAAATACGAAATTTTTCTTGATTTTCTATTTAGGATTCTTACGTAGACAGTTGATTATCGAGATTTCTACGATCAGAATGCATTTCCGTTTTCGTTGAAAACAAGTGCATTTATGTTCAATGATCTTCCTATATCAAGAGAAACTGCTTTAATCGGGAAGTTTCGATCGTTCAATAGCGATTACCTGCCATTTGTGATTTGCCTTAAGTTCTGGAGACAACGGAAATTCCGAAATCGCGACAGATACTCCGATTAAGAGACAGGAGAGAGATGAGAAAGACAAATGAGAGAGAGGAGAGAGAGGAGAAATATAGACAGAGAGAGAGAGAGAGAGCTGAGAGCAAGAAAGAGACGTGAACGAGAGAGAGGAGAGAGAAGATAATTGAAAAAAAGAGAGATGAGGAAGAGATATGAAAGAAAGATAGGAAAGACAAATGAGAAAGAGAGGAGAGAGAGATTAGAGAGAGTCGAGAGATGAGATGAGAGAGAGACGAGAGAGATGAGTGTTAGATGAGAGAGAGTAAAGATAGATGAGAAGGAATTAGAGAGACTAGAGACAGATGAGAGGAGAGAGAGGTGGGAAAGAGATATCTATGGAGATGAATATCATTTACAAAATTACTGATAAGTATCTAGATAGAGAAATTAGTGCGAAAAATCAATGGTGAGAGAAAACATGGGCAAAACTCTTTTCTAGACAGAGATTCCATCAATTTTACAATAAAAAAGGGTGAAAACTATATATTTAATATTTTTTATAAACATCAAGAGGGAAAACAAGGGTAGAGTTCTATCTCATTACCCCTATGTCTCATTCCTCTATCTACATGTTTATCTTAGGACTTCATGATCTCTTGAAACATCAAGATAGATCATGTTCTAAGATTGACCTACAGATCGATGCTCATCTATTTTGCACATTAGGGTTTATAAAATCATCTAATTCCCCATCATCGTCTAGAAAATCATCTAATTCCCCATCATCATGTAGAAAATCATCTAATTCCCCATCACCATGTAGAAAATCATCTAATTCTCCATCATCATGTAGAAACTTATCTAATTCCCCATCATCATGTAGAAAATCATCTAATTCCCCATCATCATGTATAAAATCATGCAATTCCCCATCACCATGTAGAAAATCATATAATTCCCTAGTCATCGTTGCTTGCTTGAACTAGCATGAAAGCATATGTTCAAGAGAATTAAAATCCAAAATCTTTTATAAATTATGTATTTATGGCCACAATGCTTCAAATCGAAACCTACCTACATAGTAGTCATGAGTGATCAAACCAACAAGAGTGCCAAAACCCAATGGGCAAAAATTAAAAATCATCGTCTACATGATCAAGGCACTCAATGATCTAGTTTTTTTTAAATCAAGATAATGAAAATAGTAATTTTAAAAAAGCTAAAAATTTAATTTAATTGATTAAGTAACCATTTAATCATAATAAAGTTTCCAACTTCCGCCGACAATCTAAAAATTTCAATTTTGCGTGTATTTTGTACTCTTCTCATTTGAAGTTTATCGATGGAATTATTATAAATATATGTATGTGAAAAGTCAAAATTTTGTGGTCATTTGGTACACCGAACCACCGGTCAACAAAAAGTCATCACTTACTTACATTGATGAATAATTCTTTATAAGTTTAAGTAAGGTCTAAATGCACCAAGCATTTAGGTTTAAAGCATACAAAGAAAAAGGTTTAACATGCTACAATCTTTTAAACTTTGACATACTTGATCAAATTGGAGGATAAAAAGTGGTTTAGATTAAGGGAAATTATAATATTTGCAAAGATAATTTCGAATATCTTTCCAATGAATCAAATTCCAAGTGAATTGGATCTAAATTCAACAAGAAATAAATGAAAGAAGTAGGGACGAGAAAAATGTGAGAAGAAAGAAAATCAAAATCAATTCATGTAAGCTTCATAAAATTAATATAAAACTATAGGATGATAGATTGGTAATGATTTTAACAAAATAGCCTATAATACCCAATAAATTGATCCAAACATAGCCCAGATCAGCACAACTCAAATCACACATTTTTAGTAGGTAGTGAAGTTTATGCAAGAGTATCACTTCAATCTATCATTGAAATCTTAATTTTTAGGCCTTAATAGAAGTGGAAACAAGACTAGAATCATCTGCCTATTGAAGAGGGAAATAAATTTTAAGATGAAATAGGCTCAACATTATCATGACCATTGAATCATTACAAGTGATGATCCTTTATTATTCCTTATGTCAAGCTTGATTCAAAAATAAAAAGCTTGAGTTAATCTTCACCCTGTTGGATTGCAATCTGAGGGCTTACTATATGCTAATTCTATTGGGATCTAAGACTTAATAAGCCTTCAAAATTTTAATTAAAACATCAAATACAATGAAAGACATTGAATCAAACATTCAAAACGATGAGACACTGAGAACTGATGATCCTATCATGTAATATAGATTAAAAATTGATACTCACAAAGTTCATTGATAGGTTTTCTTGAAGACTTTTCAAGTATCCAACCTTTATAGGTATCAACACGACCTTTGGATGGTTGAATCTCTTCTTTAAACTCTTTAGTAAGATTAAAATAAAATAAAAACAAATTTTCTAACAAGACTCATATGGGCAAAACTCAAATATGATTGTTCTCCCCTATTTATAAAACTTTGATGTTGTGAACTTTGATAAAGTTATCTACATTATGTTTATATTCTATCGACTTTATTTGTGTGACCCTCTAGGTTCATAAATCTTGGTAGCTAATAACTCTATAGGCCTAATAACACTTATTGGTCACGCTTATTAATTAACTCTATCAACATACATATATATTAATTAAGGATTAATTTAATCGATTAATAGGTTGAGTTCTCAACTTGTGCTAAACTATACCACATTCTCTATACGATAAAGTGCATAAGAACTCTCCTATAGAACCTTGCCATCATCAATCATTAAATATGTATAATCTTTCATTAACACAACACTCATGAATGACTTAGGGTATGTAGATGAAATCATTAAGAACTCCTCAATATTTTTACAACTGTGGCTAAGGATTTGATCACATCTCATTCATTGAATCAATCTCGTCTTATACCAAGAAAAAATGGTCCCATCTTGACCACATAATCATCTTCTAAGGCTGCATAGTATACATAATCTATGATGTTTTGGAGATCTCGTGGCTAGGGATGTGTAAGTCACTGTTAAAACATGTCCATTCATCCAAAAGATATCTTTGGTATCTCAAGTCTAAAGATCACGTATACAACCATGACATGAATCGGCTTGCTTTATGGTTAGGTATAATGTCATTCAAAGATTCATACATATCAATTTATTAAACTCTTTCTCCAAAGAGAACCCACTATTTATCCTTCATCTGTCTACATCAATGGCCACAAGATCAGCCACATTTATCATATGAGTGAAATCAAATAAAGTTATTCTTACTAGATGTTTTTATTTTATTTTTCAAATATAATTTAGATAGAAACTTTTTTAACATATGTTTAAAGAATAGTGATCTACATAATATGATATCATAACGCTTCACTTAGTCATTGCATACTTTCATAGACTTCATACAAACATTATACACAAATGAGAATGAATAAAAGTTTAATTCAATGAACATAAAGGGGAGATGAAAGTGTGATTGGCTTGCAAGCCACATAATATCTATCTAATTCATCTCATATAGAGAACCAATCACAATAATTATGGAGCGTTGATCTACTTTTGATCACAATTATCGCTACTTCTTTTGCCATATATTATAATTGTGAGGGTAATATTCCATATCCTATGCACAATGAATCTGGAATCTCCATGACCCCCTCCCCAAAGAAACTATGGATAGGTGAGGGGTAATCTTTCAAAATTCCAAGCATATTAAATCTAAAAATGAACCATAAAAACAATTAAAATGGAAAATAGGTAAAACCGCGTGATACTCTTAAAATAAGTGATAACATAGTTGTATGAATTAAGTGTTAAAATCACCTAATGTACGTACATGCAATGCATCTATGTAGAATATATGACATTTAGAGCATAGTCTTAGCATAAGTCTCTTCTCATATCCTACGATGAAACGATGAACGATTCCAACTCTAAGAAATGACGAGAAGTGATGGATTTAGAGATGTAGTTCATGCATCAGAACCAAATATGGTAGTTGGTCGACCAACTTGAGGGTATAGTACCCAACAGGGTATAGTACCCAACATAACAAGATTGGTGTTGATGAATAAATTGATACCTTTAAGGCAAGGGTGGTCGCGAAGGGTTATCCTCAAAGACAAGGAGTAGATTATGATGAGACCTTCTTACTAGTTGTTATATTTAAGTCAATCAAGATTCTTCTCATCATATGACTAAGTCAATCACACGCTAGGATTACAAGACCCAACAAATGGATGTAGAAACCGCCTACTGACAAAATAAATTTGTGCGATCATAAAAAACACACTTCCTCATGTCAAAAAATTCTAAACCACTAATTTAGAGAATTAATCACGAATTGATTATGATAATAGTGAGTAAGTGTCGAGTCCATAGATAATTAAAGAAAATTTTAAGATATAGTCAAAATTTGATCAAATTGGATGATGAATTGCGATGAAGAATTAGGAATATTGATATTTTAAAAAAAATTACTTCAAGAAAAATTCACTAAATCAAAAATCACTCAATTTGAATTTGTATTCGTGGAGAAATCAAGGAACAAAATAAGAAGAGAAAATTTGATCACAAAGAGAGAGAAAATGACTAAATTTCATAAAATTAAACTAACTTGCTGATCGAAATTAAAATCTAAAGACAAAATATTAGGAAGAAAATATAAAGTC
Organism: Lemna minuta; assembly: GCA_024174645.1. Taxonomy (NCBI): domain Eukaryota; kingdom Viridiplantae; phylum Streptophyta; class Magnoliopsida; order Alismatales; family Araceae; genus Lemna; species Lemna minuta. The sequence continues at coordinate 18,505,611 of CM044106.1, forward strand.
TTACCCAAAATCCTTCTCAAAATGATCCAATTAATTGTCGGATCGACGCTTTTCATTCCGAGTTTTTTAAAACAAAAATTTGAAGTTCAAGCGGAAATTTCTTTTTTCAACCACTCTATGGACGTAGAAATGAGTCTAGAACAAGGATTATGTTGTCCAAAAGGTTCAATCAATAAAAAATTCATGAATTCTTTATACTGTCAAAGAAGGAGAGTATAAATAGATGAAAATTAGGGGTGTTCGTTTGATCTACCTCTTCGTCTTCAATCAATGGCTTAGATGTAACGCTAAGATACAAATCAACACCATTAAGTCACGCTCGTCGAATTGCAGATGGAGCATAATGAACAAGCCACATCGCACATGAAGAAGAAGCATCAGGTTACGCGCATTGTTTAATCTTTGTCGGATGCCTGAGATGCTATCACGTGTCCTTGGAAGTCCATCGGTGATGTCGAATCCTAGCTCTTATACCTCTCACGATCAACAACTAGGATTTGTAGTAAATGAAAAGAGGAATCCTGCAATCCCCCCCATTTCAGTGAAAATGGAGAGTCACGATTAAATCACGAGATTGCACATTCTAGAATGTGTCATCTCACTTATGAAAAATAAAGATACACATAGTCCCACATTGAAAAAAAGAGAGAATATGTATATATAAATAACCCAACGAACTATATACATAGCTTATGCTATTGAGGGCGCTTTAATAACTATTTTTTCACTAATCACACAGGCGTGTGCACCATGTGGTACACGCAAACACCGCCACATGGCAACACAAAAGCACATGTGCCACATCATCACATTTTAAAAATTAAAATAAATTAAAAAAATTTCAGAAAAATCAAAAGAAATCCCTAAAAATTCGAAAATTTATAACTTTCAAAATTTAACTCCTTTTTCATCCAAATTTTTTTACTTGATTAGAAATTAAATAATCTATTATGCTAAAAGTTTAACTAAAAGAAATAACTAGAGAATAAATTTTTAACTAAACAATATGCTCATTTTCTTAGGAAAATAAAACTAAAATAAATGAGTATGTAAAAATATGTTATTATAATTATTTGAAATTAAAACTTTATTATACTTTAAAATTTTAACCTTTTAATTATGCATGATTATCCCTTAAAATGATGTATTTTGATATTATAATTTAAATTACATAGAATGATGAATGTGCACTCAAAGTATGAGAACATGCATACAAATAGAATTTTTTATGCCTTAATTTGCATGAATAATCATATTAGTACAAGTATAGGCTACATGTTATCACTCTCCTCAATAGAAACCTAGGGGAAGAGGTGTATATGATATAGTCTAAGGGTTATACATCCAACGAGTTTCTAGAGAAAATGTGCAAGTTATAGAGGTTCATTTATTGATTGAAGCAAGCATCTAGGCTTTGGAACATGAGATTTAACAAAATAATCAGATCTTATGACTATATTAAGAATGAAGAAAAACCTTGTGTATACAAGAAGATCACTGGGAGCGCGATCACTTTTTTTGTCTTATTTGTGGACAACATCTTACTCATTATGAATAATGTAGGTACGTTATCATTAGTGAATATGTGATTGTCAAAGAACTTCTCCATGAAGGATTTGGGAGAAGCAACCTACGTATTGGATATGTATCTAAACAGATAGATCAAAGAGGTTGCTTGGATTATCCCAATCCATATACGTAGACACTATAATCAAAAGTTTTGGTATTGAGAACTCTAAGAAACGTTTCACACCAATGAGACATAGAGTTTAGATACCTAAGGAGCATTTTCCTAAGAGATTTTCTTGTATGCCTCGGCGTCTAGATCTATCATGTACGCTGTGCTATGAACTATTGGGTTTTGAGGTTGATAAGTCTTCCAAAATTTTGATCAAAGCATTAAGTGCAACAGTATAAATTGAATCGGTTACCATGAATATATAATTTTTCATTCACACGAGACTCATAAATGACTTAGTGTATGATCAATTCTCAAACCGTAACTGGTCACTCAAGTTAGTATCAATACATTGAGCAAATCATCAGGAACTCTTTATTTGATATTTTTATCTGATCTCATTCCTTGAGTCAATCTCCTCAAATACTGAGGGCAGATGATCCTATCTTAACCACACAAGATACCAAGGATTTCATGTCGTATCTAATATATGACAGTTTTAGAGATCTCGTGGCTAGGGATTTTTAAATCATAATCAAAACACGATCATCTATCCAAATATGTCTTTGGTGTTTCAAGTGAAAGGACCACATACACAACTCGTGACATGAATCAACCTAATTGACATTTAGGTATATTACCATTGAGGGATTCATACATATCAATTCGGTGAACTTTTTCTCTAAAAAGCACCCACTATCTATCCTTACTATCTCCATACTCATCATATGAGTCAGATCAGATAGTGTAATTCTTTCCAGATAATGTAATGTCCTTCTCAAATATCTTACGAATAGGAATTTTTAGAACATATGTTTAAAGACTAATGATCACTATATTATGATCTCAGTATAATTCACTTAGTCATTACATATGTTCATGGACTTCACAGTCAAAATCATATAGGAATATCAATGAATAAATTTCATTTCAATGAACATAAATAAGATAAATTGAAGTATGATTGGCTTATCAGCCACATAATATCCATCATAGAAGGAGTTCCTGATGATTTTCTCTATGCATAGGTACTAACTTGAGTGACTAGGTAGGGTTGGACAGTTGATCATACACTAAGTCATTTATGAGTTTCGTGTTGATGAAGGATTATATAGATATATGTGATAACCGCTGACGGTCGGGTTCCATATGAGGGTTCTTATATGTTCCACATCTCCTAGTACATGGTGTAGCTTGGCACCCAACAAGTTTATGATAACATGCAATTTATACATGAATTTACATGATTATTAATATAAATTAAGGCATTAAATATTTCATTTGTATGCATATTATCATATTTTGAGTGCATATCTATCATTTCATATAATTTTAGGTTATGATCTAAAATAATATCATTTTAGGGATAATTATGCCAAATTAAATATTATAATTTTATTCTCATCTATATTTGAGATCATAATTGCATTTTCTTGATTAAATGATAAGAAAAAAAATTATTTACACTCATTTATTTTTCTAGTTTTATTTTCTAAGAGGATTGAATGTATCTTTGAAATTAAATTTTATTATATTGTTATTTAAATATTCTAAATTTTTATAATGATAGATAATTTAATTTTTATCCAACGAAAACAAATTTGGATTAATTTGGAGTTGTATATTGAAAGTAATGAATTTTCTAATTTTCAAGGATTTTCTCAATTTTTTACATTTATTTAAACCTATTTTTGATTTTTAAATGAATAAAAAATGTTTTTATTTATCGTGAGCTGACGTGGCAAAGCGTCGCCATGTGGCGAGGCATGTACACGCCACGTGGCGGCATATATGTGTGTGTATGTGCATTGGCACGTGTGTGTGCTTGTTCGTGTGTGTGTTAGTGTGTGTGTGTGAGTAATTGGAGGGTTAAGCATCCATTATGGATTTTCTCTAACCCACTATACTCCCATACCTTATATACTCATTGAATCATCAAAATTTCTGTCATGTGGGACTATATCCTTGTTTTTATTCGCACGTGACATGACGCAATCTCAAGAAAAATGATCGCACAATTTAATCGCGATCATCAGATTTCACTTACTCTAGAGGGTACGTGGCTGCATCTGATTAGGCGACGGTTCATTTTAAGATAATTTAATCTCAGCCTCTCATGTGGGGAGTTTTAATCTCAGCCGCTCATAATGGTCGAGATTAATTGTACCATGATGGACATGTCGACTCATCTCAATTCCTCAATGAAGATCGAACGGTGGAAATCAAGCAACGCTTCTTCTTCACACACAACGTGGCAAAATTCGGGCGCTTCATCATCAATCAAATGGACGTGACTTAAAGATGACCATTCACGAATCGGCATTTAATCTAAGTCGTTGATCAAAGATGAGGAGATGCATCCAATGGTTGCGCCCAATTTTTTTCTATAAAGTTGAGATGTTCTTCGCGAGAAATAACTTGGTCTTCGACGTTTCGAGAAAATCAAACTATTTAGACAAACTCAGTCCTGGAATCACTTGATTTCTACTTCTTCAAGACTCATTATTTTCGCATCCAATGAGTGTTTGAAATCAAGATTTGGTGAAGAGAATTGGAAGAAATCACCTCTTGAATGCCGAAAATTTGTTTTCGAAATCGCAGAATAAAAAGCCTTGAATTCGGTGATTAATTAGATCATTTCGAGCGCGATTTAGAGTTAGATTACGTGTTTCCCTGTTAATATGTTTTCATGTAGTATTAGATTTTAATTTTGAATCGTAGATTAAGTTTAGATTTAATTTCGGTTTTTATCACTAATCACGATCAATTTTTTTTCTTGATTTGAATCCCTGATTTCTCCGCGAATTCTTATCCAATTTCAATGATTTTTGATTTTGTGGATTTGTCTTAGACCTATCTTTCTTATAAAATTTATTGCACAATATATTTTGTTTAAGGATCACAAGATTTATAGTCAGACAGGTTTTTATTGAAAGTGAGAAATCATTACATGAATTAGATACTAATTAGTCTAATGCTTGCAATGCCCTTTGAGGGGGGAATGGATGCACAATAGGAATATTCAAGGAACCACTTCCCTCTTTATGGATTTGACTTTTTTGGTCTTCATGAGTTGAGTTTGGCTAGAAAATTATCTTCAAGATCTTTAAATCTGCAAAAGTTCATAAAAATTGAGTGGTCATGACCCATTTCTAATCTATGCTAATTTGATCTCTCTCTAAATAATATTAAAAGACTTTTACTCTTAATAATTGAAGCAAGTCTTGTGTGTGGATTTCTATTTTCATGATGCTCTTGAGAATTTTTTTGGACTCTGATTTCATTGATTCTTCCCAGTTTAGGAAATCATGTCAAGATGTCCAAGAAGAATTCTTGAAAGGTTTGGTAAATGACTATGTATGATGGATATTTTGATAAGATAGCAAAAAATATTTTAAAAGGAATTAGTTTCACCCTGTGGAAGGGTAAAGCCCTAATAGATTATGAAAATGAGATTACAAGAGTACATAGAGAGGAGAGAAGAAGAGTTTAGAAGATGGGCCCTTCATGGGCCGATCTCATTAGACCATACTCTAACACTTATTGATATATATTATGTGGCCTATAAGCCTATCACACTTCCATATATTTTGTTTCTGATCATTGAAATAATATTAATTCATTGGCATTCTTGTGTGATGTTTGCAATGAAGTCCATGAGCATATGCAGTGACTAAGTGAATTATGATGAGATCATTATATAGTGATCACTAATCTTTAAACATATATTCTAAATATTCCTACTTATGGAATATTCGAGAAGGTCATCAAATTATCTAAAAACAATAGTAGTATCTGATTCGACTCTTATGATGAGTATAGTTTTTTTTATAAGGAAAGAGAAGGGTCCTCTAAAATGAAGGCCCCCCCGTTGTCATTGAAAGTATGACGAAGTACAAAGTCATGCTACACGGTTCACAAAGTCAAGGGGCCGAGACCGCCTCGAATCCATAGTGTAATGAGCCCCCTCGCGTCTTGCTAGATGGCGTCAACAGAGGGGGAGCGTCCCCGGAAGATGACTTCGTTGCGGTGACTCCAAATGGACCATAGGAAGGCATATATGCACTGCCATTCTGCCTTTAACCGATACGGTCCGTCATTGATGGACCTTCAGAAGGCCTCCTAGGAAGATAGATCTATCTGGGCCACCCTGGCCGATAACCAAAAAGAGGAGGCAAAGGTACATGTAACAAAAAGATGCTCACAGTCCTCCACCGCCCCCGCACATAAGGCACATTCGGTCGTAGACTCAGGTGCCATGCGTTGTCGATAAACCCTCGTCATCAGCCTTCGCTGGAGGAGAAGCCATACAAAGACCCGTATCTTCATAGGAAGGTGACTTTTCCACGCCCGTTGCCACAGGCGTATAAATGCGGGGTCCTCCGCCTCTGCTTGCTCCTGAAGGCGGCTATACACAGCCCGAGCAGAGAAGCGATGCTCGCTCCAAATCCATACATCATTCCCCTCTGAGGATCGGCTGTCCGCAATAAGCTCTTGCAGCCTGAGGAAGTCGGACATCGCCTCACGGAGAGCCGGGGTCCACGCATCTTGCCACGCCCAACTGACCGGTTCATCCGAATCGAGTGAGAGGGCATACAGGCGTGGGAAGAGCTGGCTGAACCGCCCGTGTCCCGACCAGTCGTCACTCCAGAGTCGAAAAGTCTCCCCCGGTCCCAGCTGAGGGCGGAAGAAAGGCTGCAGCAGTGAGAAAATGGGCCGGAGGGATGTCATGAATTCGGAGTCGCCTCGCTGGGGGGTCTGCCATGTCTGCCAATCGAGCGCTCCTCCATACTCGTCGCGCAGCACGATTGATGTCAGGTCCCCCGAAGGATGTAATATTCGGTGAACCCACTTGGCTAGGAGGGCCGTATTTGTATGTTGCAGCTGATGCACGCCCAGACCGCCTTGTTCAATAGGCCACCACACGGTTTCCCAGGCTACGAGAGGAAATGCCCGAGTCTCCTCTGGTCAGGATCCGCACCAGAAAAACCTCCTCATAAGCTGCTCAAGTCTCTTTCGAACCCCGCACGGCAGTCTGAAGATCGACATAAAATATGTAGGAATGGCGGCCAAGACACCTTAAGCAACACTAGGTGATGTAGGATACTTTAGAAGATATGCTATGTATGACGATGGAGATGGGATGATGAATATGTGAGGAGAGATATGTATTATTGACAAAACTTACTGATTTAATGATGGAGCAATCCTACAATTTAAGAGGATCTATGAAGTGATATCAGTGAGAATTTAGAGTTATAATTCAGTGAAGGTGATAGTGACTATAATGGTGATGATAAGTGAGTAAGAAGTGGGAAATGGAGTGATAAGTAATAAGTAAGAATATAGATAGCAGATAAGAGGGATATGATGGTGTATTAGGCTACTATCGGGGATGATATAATAGCAGATAGTACTGGATAGTAGGGATTGAGGTGGGACTATAGAGGTTATATTTTATATATTATAAAATAGGTGGGTGAGGGCGTTGAAATAGTGGTTAGCGATAGAGAGATGAGGTAGACAGAGATAGAACGGAATATTATTTTATATATGATATTACGGAAATAGGGAGAGAGGGTGAAAGACGAGAATACTCGGGAGAGGAGAAAGAGTTTTCGGAAAATGGTATTGGAGGTGGGAGAATAAAGAAGACCCAAAAGTCTACGTGGACTTAAGATTTCGGGTTCGAACTTCAATCACGATAAAGGATTGAGGATGAATACCTGATTGGCGATGAAGCACTGCTTCGGATTTGCTCCAATTGACAGAATATTTCCTCGATTTTATTCTCTGACAGGAGGTGTATGAAAGCGAAAGAATGGGTGGGTGAATAGAGAGAAGGATAGAATCGGAGTGAAGTTGCGGAACGGAGAAATGGATGGGACACGGGAGGCGATGAACACAGGTAGCGAACACCAAATGGAAAAGTTTTCATTCAAAATTACAACCACCGTGTTCGATCTTTCGTCTGTCCTTTTAAGGAAGAAAAGAAGACGATTGAAACGAACGGACGCCTTGTAACGGTTATCCGCGCATGATGAAGTATGTAAATCGCGATATTTCCTTTCCTCGCACGTGGTTTCTTTAATGGCAGTCGTAAATGATTCGTTCTCTGTGGTCGGTGAGGAGGTCAACGTTCGCGGAAGTGAATAGTTGACTGGTTGCTTCGAAAATTTTGGATTATCGCCGTCGTGTCGCGAATCATTTCGGAATGTGTTGTTGACGCTGCTCGACCCTGAGTTGACTTCGGTCAGGTGAGCGTCAAGTGTTGGAGTTCTGTTGGGGTCGTCTGAGGACTTTAGAAAATTTCCGCCCGTCTTTGGCAGTCTGCCGAAATGGTGTGCTTTCTGTGAGTAACAGGAGAGTCGCGGGTAACAGGAGGGTCGTTGATGCTATCGTCATCGGTGAATGGGAGAGTCGGTGGTGTCGTATCAATGATCAGATGCTGGCGTTGACTGTCGTTTATTCCTCGCAACGAGGTTTCGCCGTCGTTGTCTGTTGTCACTTTACTCGGACAAGGTAGGGAGAATTCCCGGAAAATTGTTGTGACGGTGTCCTATCGTCAGCCGATTCTTCAAGCTGGTCCTGTCGTCAGAGTTGTGTAGTGAATATCGTGGAAGATTTCTGTCTTTTCACGAGCCTCCGAAGTCAGTTGAAGAGAAGTCCGGTTGAGTTTGTGTTGAGAATCTTCTTTTATACCAACGGACTTTATAACTAATAGTAGGTAGATCTCTCCTATAATTCTATACATGGGAGGTTTTCAAAGACAAGGAAATTTAATAAGATAGGGATTCCTATTGACTTTCTTGAGATCATTACTTTATAACTATACAAGGTACCTATGACATAGTGGATGTGCTTTGGAAAATTAGGAACCTATATGAAAAGAAAGAGGGTGGTTGACTTGGTCTACTCAAGGAATTCTAGGTTTCTAGAGATAAGGATTAAATGTTTGACCCAGTCAATCTTTAGATCAATATAAAATAGGAGGGAGGGAAGATAATTCCCTTAAGATCTACACTCTCTTTATTTATTTAGAGAGGCCTTCTTCATCTATTTAATGAATGGATAACTTTTCAAATTCATGAGTAAGGAGGAGTAAAGTATTTTGCTGCACTTGGGGAGGATTTCTCTTCCTTAGGTTATATCTTGGTTCACTTTGAACCCTAGTGTTCATGTCCTTGGATAATTCTCCATCACTAGGCATCCCCCGCGAGACATAAACTGTGCCCGCCACCCTCCGAGCCGCGACTCCACCTTTTCCAGCACCGGCTGCCAATCTGAAATCCGAAGTCGCCTGTCCACCAGTGGGACTCCTAGATAACGGATAGGAAGGGTGCTGATTGGAGTGGCCAGAAGTCGAGAGCAGCTCGTCATCTCCTCCGGTGATAGTCCAAAGCCGATGAATGATGATTTAGCTCTCTTTGGCTGGAGACTAGAGAAGTCCGAGAAGATATTCATCAAGGTGGACAAGGTGCGCTGCCGCCCACGTTCCTTGAACAAAGAACGTCGTGTCGTCGGCGTACTGCAGTAAAGGTATACCGGTAGGAACACTTGGTGACTGAAATCCGGTGAGGGAGCCTCTTCGGCACATCTGGATTGTACACACCGCTAAAAGCATCGGCTGCCAAAATAAATAACAAAGGGGCTAAAGGGCAGCCCTGTCGGATCCCGCGCTGGGGGTGTATCCAGCCTCCTTGCGGTCGCCCGTTTAGCAGGGTGGCAAACGTGGGCGTCGTCACACATTGCTTCATCCACCTCACCCATGTCTCTGGCAATCCCCGTCGCTCCAATGCGTTCCATAGGAATCGCCAGTCGAGAGTGTCATAAGCCTTTGAAAAAAAATCCACCTTCCACATAATACCCTTCGTGCCACTCCGCTGCCACGATGCAACGATCTCCTCAGCTAGAACAATGCTTTTCGACATCTGTCGGCCGGGTAAGAAAGCTGACTGGAACGGGCTGATGATCGATCGGAAGACCGCTCGCAGGCGGTTTGCCAGCACCTTGGCAATGATTAAGTAGATAGAATTGGACAGAGAGATTGGCCGAAAATCTCCGATCTGCTCTGCCCCTTGGACCTTGGGGATGAGGACTATCTAAGCGTTGTTAAGCCGGTTCATATTACATCTTCCAGCCCTGAACTCCTCAATTGTGGCCATAACATCGGGTCCGACCTTGGTCCAACACTCGATGTAGAAGAAGACCGGGATGCCATCCGGTCCGGGAGCGCCTTCACTGTTCAAACCTCGGATGGCCGTCTTGACCTCCTCCTCGGAGAAAGGAGTGATCAGTTCCTGCTGCTGGGCGACCGAGAGGGCGTCGGCACCCGTGGCGAGCCATCGCCACCGACTAGGAGGTCCTCGGTGGTAAAACTCGCGAAAATGATCTGATAAAGCTTGTCCAATGGCGGCTTGATCGGTTACTACCCAGTCCCCGATCTGTAGTCGGCGTATGCTGTTCTCTCGGCGTCTCCCATTTGCCACCTGATGAAAAAAATGGGTGTTGGCGTCCCTGGCCGCCAGCCACCTCTGCCGAGATCGTTGACGCCAGTCCAACTCGATGCGGAGGTCCATTTCTGCCACCGCATCCCGAAAAGCCTTCCGCTCTTTCGCTTCCTCGAGCAACAAGGGCCTGGAGTCTTCAATACATCCAAAGCCCAGACGCGAGCTAGGGCAACGTCCCTTGTCTGTGTTCGCTCTGATCTGATTTGCCGCCGCCGGGCAAGAAGGTGGTGCTTGAGGTCCTTTAGCTTGGTGCATAATTGCTCCAATAAACCTCCAAACGTAAGATGGGATCCCCACCACCCAAGAATTTCATTTTTTAGCGCACCGTCACGCAGCCAGGATCGATCCAACTTGAAGTAGGTCGGTTTAGCCGGGCTCGCCCTTGCTGCCCATATAATGGGTGTATGATCCGATAGGGGGCGGGGGAGGGCCGATACCTCTGCTAGTGGATAAGCAGTAAGGAGGTTTGTGGAGCAGAGGAATCGGTCCAATTGAGACTGAGTGGTCGGTCCTTTCCATATAAAGCGTCGATCTGAAGGTCCCATCTCTGCCATGCCCAGCTCTGTGATGACATTGCGGAATTGGCGTGAGCCCGGGTCCCGTCCTCCTCCGTCATTCGGACAGTCGCTCGCCATGAGTGTCACGTTAAAATCTCTGCCGATTAGGATAGGGCTCTCGAGGTAATCCCCGTGAAGCCGTGTCAAGTCCTCCCAAAGCTCGGATCATAAAATAGCGGTCGCAGGCCCGTAGACCGAGGCTATCACTGCGCTGAAGTCGTTCCTCCTGTTCACCAACCGGGCTGCCACCACAGGTGTCCCGTCCATGTGCACAATCGATCAAAAAGGTCCGCCTTTCAGGCCAACAGGATGCCACATGACCGCCCCGAAGCGGCTATAGCGACGTGCGCCTCGGCCCCTCCCAAACCGAGTGCAATCCATGTTTGCTGATCAACTTGGAGTAGCATCATCTCCTGCAGGCAAACTACTTCAGCCCCCCATTCCCGTAGGTAGCGCCCCACAGTGCCCCATCTTCTGGCGTCACAAAGCCCATGCACGTTCCAGCTGATGCACTTCATGGAGGGCTAGGCAGGACACGATTTCCTACCCCCATATCCTGGGCAACCTCCGTGGGCGAGAGCAGCCTTATAGATTCCGAGACGAAAGACTCTTCCGGAGATGGATCTAGAGACGACTGAGTATCTTCATGGCCGGCCTCCTCCCGGCCTTCCTCATGGTTCGGGTGCCAGTCGCCTCGGGTGGATCCGGACGATGTCTGGAGCCAACGTCGGGATCGGTACAGCAAGAGGGAGTCCAGTGGGCCCTCCGCCCGGAGAGCCAAGACGGTGTCTAGTGTAGAGGCGGGAATGTTTGTTATCTGTTCATGTGCCTCACTCTCGACGTTGATAAGGGCTGGAGGGTTCTGCGGGTCGCTGAGGTCCTACAGAGGCGGATGCTACTGTTTGTGAGGGGGGTCGCGGGTCATATGCATCTGATGGTCTTCCTCGCCACCGACCAGAGATGACGTAGGCTGCGCCGCTTGTTCCGGGCATGACGCCACTTGCGGGCAAGGCGGTGGCAGATGCATCAAAGGGGGAGGGGGCAAGGTCGCCAACATGATCACCATGCCTACCCCTGCGCCCTCCGTCACCCGTAGGGACCTCGGGACCTCCGAAGCCGTCTCCATTTCCACATCCAAACATAAACAGATAGGATCTCCAAAGTTCAGCCCATTGCATACGATTTTCCTCAGGACTCCGGCCGGTCGTATGATCTGCTGCAGCTGATGTCACTAGCGAAGCCCAAAATGCAACCCTCGTACCTCTATTCTTCTGATTTCCTTCTGGGGTGCGAGAGCCCCGTCCGTCGGTCGGGGTCGGCGCCAGGAGATGATCCCTCCTTTGAATAGCCTCATTGACCGCCCGTGCAGTCGCCGCCAGTTGGTTTTAGACAGGCCACGTAAGAATATCTCGCCAGATGCGAGCCATTGGCAATCAGGATTGGCCAGGTCGGGACAGATGGCTTGTATCCCAGCTGATATCTGCGTCCATGCCATGTCGGCCCTACTGCATTCTCCCACGAGGCAAGCGTAGAGCCCCATGCTGGCTGGGTCCACTTCCTGCCTCCGCCGGAGCGGATAGTTAGCTTGACGTTGTCCCCCGTTGCGGCATAGACGGCATTTCATCGGTTCTCTGCAGTCACGGGCCATATGCCCCCGTGCTAGGCAGCGAAGGCATCATCCTTCCTTCAAGGGGTCCACTGGCCGGATGTATGGATGTCGTGGTGGAGAATTCGCTGACGTATTAGGCTTTGTGTCTCCCGTATTGCCCTGGGCAGTCACCTTGGCCTATGTCCTAGAGCGGCCTCCGTTGACCGACGCCTCAACAGCGAATGAAGGTGACTGAGGCAGAGGCGGCACTGTAGCGGCATCGGCGTCCTGTTTGGGAAAATTCAGAGGCAGCGGTGGCGTCGTGCGTCCTGTTTGGGAAACATGTTGTGGCGATACGTGGCGCGCGGGTGAGGATCGGGGAGCCCTAGGTAGCCAGGCGACCGCTCCCTTCCGACCCCTACGATCCTCCCACAGGCGAGAAGCCCTTGGTCAAGGGCGGACAAAGGCGTCCTCTTCAAACGGCGCCGTGCAGTCTGAAGTCCGGCCGCAGGTCAAGCAGGTACCCCACGGATGCTCAAAACGGCGCGCGCGGGAGGAAATGCGCATGCGGAGGGTAACCTCCCGCGACCCGCAAGTGGGGTGGGTTGTGCGGACGAAAAGTACCTGTCTGAGGGTTCCGGTTGGTCATCGGCGGTGCCACTGGCGGAGAACGTTGGCGGTCGCCTCTCTTCGCGCGTCCGTTCCGTCGACTCATCGCGCGTCCGTTCCGTTGACACCCTGGGTTACGTTGCCTTGCTTGCTCACTCGATGTTGGCGCTTGTGGCCTCGCTGACGAACTTCTTAATGATTGGGAAGAGCTTGTTGCTTTCATAGGCTCAACCACAAGACTAGGATCAATGTATTTCTGGTAGAATTTGCGCTTGTAGTGGAGTACGACGTCGGATCTGGCGGCTCGGTCCGGTGGAATGTAAATATTCTCCCAGTAGTTCTTCCATCTGGGATCATTTTCTTAATCGTAGGCCTCTACCACGATCCTCTTTATCTTTTGTGGATCTTCCTCTCTTTCCCCCATCGTCGTAAGAGAGCGCAGAAATAGTAAGGGAAGGGGATTTCGACTTCCCCATATGATGAGTATGGTTGATCCTGTAACTATACTCATATGATGAGTATAGTTGATTGACGAGACGAGACCGCGAGGTCGTCGATTTCACACGGTCTCGTGTCAAAAATAAAACCTAACTTACCAATTTTGGGAATTTATAACGAATTGAAGGGTATAATGGTAAATAAGGGTCAAATCCACAGGGAATTAAGGTATTTTCGAGATATCTTTTGGAAATTGATCAAATTGGACAATGAATTAAGGTGAGAAATTATGGAAAATGGTAGACTTAGAAAGATAACTCAAAGATCTATCCGTGGAATCAAAAATCGCTCGATTTGGATTAGTAATCGCGGAGAAATCAAAGAGTGAAGTGGGACGATTTTCGAAATCGCGAAGAACACAAATTGAAATTAAAAACAAAATTGAACTAAATTAAGATCCTAAACTTAAAATTGATGATACATGACGATAGATTAGAGGATAAACTTGTTTTCTATCCCGAGATAATGATCAAATCGATCCAATTGATCGCCAGATCAACGGCTATTCATTCCGCGAATTCAAACGTGAACATCGGTGTTCAAAAGACAAAGTCTCCTCGATCGATCGACTAAATCTCACTTATAAACACTCTGTGGACGCGAAATCGAGTCTAGAAGCGATTACAAGTGAGAGATTCAAGAAAAGATGCGTTTAGATAGGTCGATTAAGTGAAATCTTCCTCGAATGTCTTACAATCACGAAGAACTCTTCGTTTTATTGGCTAATTTGGGTGAAACCGTCGGATCAGTGCGTTACAAGCTTCATCAACGGTCCAGGTGCGTTCGTAACGGCGAACCGTTATGATTAAAGATAGGCCTTCCGATCTTGAATGGACGCTCCAGATTTGATCCCGCGATATGCGTTATAAAACGCATCAAACGGCGCCCGTCGGATCGTGATCTAACGCTTCAGATGCGTTTGATCGCGTGAAATCGTGGCCGTTATAACTTGATTTAATAAGGCACGTGCTTGATCTCTGATCTGTGGACCACGCGTCCACTCGATCGGCGCGTGTGATGCCGTCACGTCGTATAAAATCTGATCGTTATAATTCTTTTAATAGGCACGTGCCATGATCGGAGATCCAGTGGTCCTCGCGTCCACCGTATCGACTCGCGATGCGTCACGCATTTTAATCCAACGCTTATGATGTCGCCACGTCGCCTGAAACAAAAGAAACTGTGTGGGACTTAGTCCCACACGGAAAATATTAGTGAAACCCATCGGGTTTATAAGACCCGACGGTTTAATGGGTTGAATACCCTTCCGGACTACGGAAGGCTGAATACCCATTATATTATATAAATTATATAAAATATATATGTACATTATACACCACGTGGGCCCGCGTGGCGCTACCGCGTGCGCCCGCGTGGCACTGCCACGTGGCCCTGAGTGCCACGTCGCATCCACGTGGCCCCGCGCAGAAGTAAACTGCTTTTTGCCATTTAAATAATTATTTTAATCGTTTTAAATCAAAAATAAAATCGGAAAAATCCAGAAAAATCCCTAAAAATTGTAAAAATCATAACTTTCAAAATACAACTCCAAATTAATCCAAATTTCTTTCATTTGATCTGAAATTTAATCATCTATCATTCTAAAAAGTCAAATTATTTAAATAACAAGAGATTTAATTCTTATTTCAAAAATACATTCATTTCTTTAAGATTTTTAATTTTTAGAAAATGAAATGAATGTTCGAAAAAATGATTTCTCTTATTATTTAACTTTAAAAACCATTTATAATCTCAAGTAAAGATAGGTTATAAAATCTTTAATCTTTAATTCATCATAATTAACCCTAAATTAACGCATTTTGAGATTATAACATAAAATTGCATAGAATGATAGAAATGCACTCAAAGTATGATAACATGCACATAAATGGAATGTTTTATGCCTTATTTTGCATTAATAATCATGTTTTATCATGTTAAGATTGCATGTTATCATTGATCTTGTAACTATCAGTGTAGAGATACTAAAGATAGATAGTGGTTGTTCTTTGGAGAAATAGTTCACTGAAATGATTCATATGAAACCTTAAATGGTTATTATACCTAACTGTCAATCAGCTGAATTCATGTCATGGTTATGTATGTGGTCCTTTGACTTGAGACACCAAAGATATCTTATAGATGGATGATTGTGTTTTGATTATGACTTACAAATCGCTAGCAATAGGGTATCTAAAATATTATTTATTGGATATGATATAAAGTCCACAAAGATGATTGTGTGATCAAAATGGGATCATCCGCACTCAGTATTTGAGAATATTGACTCAAGTAATGAGATGAGAAATATCAGAGGAATTTCTAATGATTTCTTACACGCATCAGTACTAATTTAAGTGACCGATTAGGGTTTAACAGTTGACTATACCCTAGGTGGTTCATGAGTTTCCTGCAGATGAAAGATTATACATACATGGTAATTGATGACGGAAAGGTTATATATGTGAGTTCTTATATACTCCATATCCCCTAGAGTATGTGGTGTAGCTTGGCACCCAACAGGCTGGCAACTCAACCTATTGATTAGACTAAATCAATCCTTGATTAATTAATCTATACGTTGATGTAGAAAATTAATCAAGGTTAACCAATAAAGTGTTATTTAGTCTATAGAATTATTAACTACTGAGATATATGAACCTAGAGGGTCACACTTATAAGGTCTATGGATATTGGAGGATATAGACATAATTATAATGGGTTTTATGAAAAATCTACATACCAAATGTATATAAATAGGGAGAGAATTACTACAATTAAAGGTGCCCATGCAAGCCATGTGTGAATTCTCTCATTTTTTCTCGTTCTCTCTTAGTGCAGAGCTTTGAAGTAGAGATCCAACCATCAAGAGGTCGTGTGGATACCGCTAGAGGCTAGACACTTGAATAGATTGAACAACTCCTTCAAGGAAACCCTATAAATATGTTTTCTCTTATATACTACATGATAGGATCATCTATTCTTGGTGCCCCAAAATTTTGGAAGGCTTATCAACCTCATAACCCATCACTTATATCACTTCAGAATATATCCCATGGTAAGACATGTGGAATTCTAGTAAAACCATGGGTGTAAAATTTTAAAACTTCTAGAATGAAGATAACATTCCATTCTTGAGGACACTCATAGGATTCCACAAGTAGCTAAAGAAATTGCCTTGCAAACTTCGCTCATGGGAGAAGATGGAGCGAACCTTCTAAGAAAATATTATTGTGGGGGAAAACAATGCTATGGGTAGCAACAAGAGAATTCACATGAGATCTTAGGGACCAGAAAATACATTTGGATTTAGATAGGTCATGAAAATAAGAGGTTGGAATATGATATTTCAAGAAATTCATTTTGGAGTTACACATATACATAAAACAATTAAAATTAGGAACCCCCTATGGTATTCCACTCAATGCAAACCTAATTCTCATCTTAAAATGAGAATAGGCGGTGAGAAACACATAATGCCATAGAGATTTATCATATCTAATGAATGTTGATCATGTTCGAATTGATGGTCATCGATCATTGAGACAGTCATAATATGAACCAATGTTGGGTAGGTCATGAAAATATGAGTAGGAATATGATCTGTTAGAATATCCATATTGGAGATAGATACATAGATCATGCAAATAGGAGTGGAGGGTAACAAAAGTACACATCTTTATACCCTTGAGCTTCATTACATCGCATGCCCTTGAGATTCATTGCATCTAACCAATATTGATCGTGATCAGATCAATAGTTACCGATCACTCGGGCCTTCATTATATCGAACCGATCGTTTTTGGTAGATTTGCTCATTTTATATTTATAAATAATCTCTTATATATTATTAGGATTTTCAAATATGAAGCCGGTAGAGTTTAATAATGAACCCTTCATGGCCAATCAAACATAAAAATTAAAAGAAAATTATTCGCTTCTAGTGGTCTATTGCTTGTTACCACAGCCATTCTCAAAATTTTCTAGATTGGATGAAAATAAACATGACATGATCGATAAATATAGGAACCGATGATCAGATCTGATCATGATGATAAAAAATTGGTTGACCGATGGACTTGATCGATCAACCAATGTTCATGATTGGATTGATGCTCATTGCTGAGACAATCAGAGAGAAATTTATATTCTTAAAAGTGATCTGATAGGCGATTCATCAATTAAGATGTCGATCGGTCGTAGAACCTCGATCAATGATCAAATCAATCAGAGGTTCTATAACCACTGATCAGATCTACTCCATCAATCATGAAGATCCGATCAGAGGTTGCTGGTTCCTAGGTATACGAATAACTTTTGAAAGAAGCATGACAGGAGCATGGATTTGTCTCTGATGTATTCAGTAAACACCTTGCAAGGAGATACATCCAGCATTGAAGTTTAAACTTCCCACCATCCATGAAGAGAACATACCCTAAAAAGGAGACGAAGATCTCACCACTGGCACAGTAGCGGGGGTTTGCACACTCAATGCACCTCAAGAATTCTACTCCTAACACCAATAGAAATTCACAGCAGACCGAATTCATAATGACAGTAAACATGCTCAGCAGAATAGAAGCAAAAATTTCCCAAAAGGGTAATATTTAATAACTGAAATCTTATTCTATTACAGCAGAAGAAAATGAACATTTTACCATCTATACAGCCTCACGAATGGATGAATAGAAGAAGAAAAACCCTAGATTTCTGTACACTCAAGAAATTTCTATTTTGGGTTCATCTCTTCCACCGCTTCATTTTCATGGCAGCAACTTTCTTCTTTTTATGGGATTTATGTTTGGCAGATATTCTAAGCTTTCTCTGAGCATGGCGCATAGGGTTTATCACAGCCAGTAGCTTCTCTGCTTGTCTTCTCTTATCTCTCTTCGCCTTCACGGTCTTTCTGATCTCATTATAGGCCTTCAAAAAGTTCTCTGCCCCAAGAACTCCTCTCATTTTTCCAAGAACATCGCTTGCTAGATCCTTAACTTCATCTGAAGAATAATGAGATAGAGGGATAGACAGAGAAGTTATAAGAAGCCACAAGAGAGAGAGTAAAGAAAATGTGATATTATGATTTTTAAATTACTGTTTTTAGCACGGAATTTTTTTTCAAAACTTGGTACGAGAGAGTATAAGAAGAACAAATGGGCACTAGAAGTAAAGAAAATGAAAAAAAGAATCGCAAACCTGAAATCTGTCGCCCGGAAAATCCCTCGGTTATTCTATAAAGTGGCGATAGCAACTGAATGGCATAAAAAGCACAATCTTCGTGCCCAAATTGTAAAGAGATCCTCCTAAAGCAATCAAAAACTATTTTTGCCTGGAATAAGTAATCAAACAAAATGAATCATTTTTTTCATTCTGACAAAGGGATTTAAAACTGGTAAAAAGAGAAATTATCTCACTTGATTATCATCCCCCGTCAAGGCAATCTTTCCCATCTTGCTCAACAAGGGGAAAAGAAGGAGAGACTGAAGATTAGGGTTCTTGCTATCATGGGACTCATTCTTTGAGGTGTAAAAGATGAACAGATTTCTTCCTTTCCTGGATCCTAGAAGGCCAAAACCATCAACATAGAATCTTTGCTGCTGAGGACAGAGAGAGTCCCAGAAGAGGTGGATCGGCATGGGGCCCACCACTTTGGCATGAGAATGAATGCCGGATATAGTAAATAGAAGATTGTGAACGATTAAGTTGGTGGCAGAGGAGTCAGACTCAAGGGACTTTGATTTGAGCTGGATGCAGAAGGAGACAGCGAGGAGAAAAAGTCTTCCGGGGTTGAGGAAAGTTTTCTCTTGATGGATTGATCTTTTGGTTGATACTTCTTCTGAAAAGTACAAGGCCAGGAGGCGGTTCGAAGTGTTCCTGACATGAGCGTGTGGATGGAGCAGGAGCTTGCAGATGGCTTCAAGAATCTCCTGAAAAATCAAAGACCATCAAAAGAGAGACTTGAAGTCAATGGGACATTGATAATATCAGTTTAGTCAATAAGACTGATACTTTAGCCAAGCCCTGTATGACATGTTTTAGACCAGAAAGCCAGCATAGGTAAAAAAAAAACCAGGAATCATTCTCCCATTGACTTACAAAAACAAGATGTCGATTTACAAAGACACAAAGGGCGCAACCCTCGTGTTTAGTTGACACAAGAAGAAGACATCAATCATCATGTAGGATAAATTTAAGTTTGAAACGTACCTCAAAATTTTGATCAGCAAATAGTTCTGGGCATTGACAAAGCATCTTTTCCAGCATTAGAAGAGTGTGGTAAGCTTCCTTCCACAACGGAACCAAATCCAAACTATCTGCTCCAATTTTGTAAGTAACCTCATCCAATGCAGAATTCATGATGAATTTTGCTACTGGTAATATGACATCATTATGTTTTATGAAACCTTTCTTCAAGATGTCAACAACTAGACCAAGAACCTGTAAATATTGAAGGAGTGAAAAAAAAAATTCTGTTCAAGTAAGATAATATACAATGGTTATAGTGGAGGAAGAGAAAAGAAGAGAAGTGATTATATTTCATAAGTTTGTCGGCAAGCAGGTAAAGCCTTTATTTGTGACCATCGAATATTATATTTTCAGAACATAAAACAAAACCAGTGCGCACTCCGAAGACTTCTTAATCTTTGTTACCATTCTTGTCTCTCCCGCTGATTAAACTCACAAATATATTTTTTGTAACAGTATAGAATAAAAAGGTCATCAAGCGTGGTTAAGGGATTTGATCAATATTTTCAGAAAATTTTACGCACCGCTAATTAAAAAATAAAACGAGACTAGATCGACAATGTGCATAAACAAAGTAAACTGAATGTTTTTTCATTGAGTGAGAAGATTCTTATCGAACACTTGAGTGAAAGAACCAATGCACAGTGCCCACACTTCTCAGTGAGAGAGAGAGAGAGAGATTAAGGGTTTATCAAACAATTCAGTGAAAGAACCAATGCACAGTGCCTACATTTCTCACAGAGAGAGAGAGAAAGAGAGAAAGGGTTCTTATCAAACACTTTTGTAAAAGAACCAAGAGACAATGCCTACACTTTGAAATAAATACCACTAAAAGAACCAACGAACCCTACAAACAACTCTTACGTAGAGAGAGAGAGAGAGCAAGGATTGTTATAAAACATTTACATAAAAGTACCAGCGTGCATTGCCTAAAGTCTTTATCTAGAAAGATAGAGGGAGAAAGCATTCCTATCAAACAGTTCAGTATATGTAACAAGTAATATTGCAAAACTGCTTGCATAGATATTAAGAGAGAAGGGTTTTTTTCAAACACCTTATCAATGAAAATCACCCACATCTACATAGATAGAGATAGAAAGAGAGAGAGAGAGAGAGAGAGAGAGAGAGTGTGTGTAAGAATAAAAATGAGTTCGTACAAGATAGTTAAGCAAAAGAATCCATTGGTATCGCCTACTATTTACAAATAGTAAACTCTAGAGTAATAAGAACAATGGAGATGCAAAAAGGATTCAAATTTGAAAATTCACCTGAGCTGCTGCACTCCACAAGTGCTTCTTTTCTCCTTTGTACCAAGAAAGGCTGTACTCTAATATAGGATGAAGCATTTTCTGGCTTATACGATCTAGAAGAAGTTTTATGACAGCAGAAATCATAACCTGAACATTCTTATCTGCTTCATTAGCCAGAGCAACTACCAAATGAAGAAACCATGACTGAGCCTGGCTTTCCACAATAACGGGAGGTAACTTAACCACAATTGCATGGAGCATCTCAAGAACAGCTTCTCTTCCTGACGAATGTTCATAACTGTCAAAGAAACCATGTTAGGGGGAACAACTTAGCAACTAAATAATAAGATAAAAAAAAAAGAGAGAACCTCAAGTTTGCCAATAAGAAATCCAGATGCTGTTGTAGACGTTTAGTCGAAATCCGGTAATCTATTAAGAACTGAAGGAGAATATGGCTGCATTTCTTCCTAACAGAATCCTCCTGACTAGTAACCATCAACTCTGAGATTTTCACTACGAGATCATATATTTCAGGAACAATGAGTTTTCTTGAAACCACTGCCTTCAATAGGGATAAGGCGAGGTGTGAGGGCTTTGACTGGATATCAATAAAAATGGGAAACTGAACAAGCAAATGGAGCTGATCGTCAGAGAGAGAAACAGTAGTAGTTTGCAAGAGTGCAGTGAGAAGTTTCAAGCAGGACTGTGTGAGTTGGCTAGAAATGTTGCTTGATCTTTGAGTGATATCCAGTAAAAGGATCTTGATTTTGTCAGCATGAGCCTCGAGAGATGGTAAAGGGAGCCCAGATAGTGGAATCAAGCATTTGAAGGCAGCAGATAGAACATCTTCATACTTTGAGCTAAGGAACCTTGCCAACAACTGTATAAAGGGATCTAACATTGATAGTAATTCCTCATTCTTCTTGTTCAGTTTCATATTCTTCAAGCGGGTATAAAGCAACCCAAGTGCAAATAAGGAAATAAGGTAAGAATGTTGAAGCCCGTTATCATTGTTATCTGAATCTTCTAGAAGCCCATAAATGAAAATCAATAATTCCTTCTCGTCTACTGAGGGATTGGCTTCAATTCCACTAGCAATACTATTCAGAATCATCTCAATTTTGGACTTAGTTTTCAAAGGGAGATGATTTCGAAGGTGTTTCTTAATGGGGGAGAGCAGCCTCAAAGCATGGCTTTTGAAGGTAATGTTCTGGGAAACCAGTTTAATTGTCTCAAAAGACTTCTTTTTGCGAGATTCCTTCATTCTAGAAGCAATTTTTGCCGCTTCCTCTTCAGAAGCAGTCCCAAGAATATCATTTTCCGCAATAAATAATATCTCCTCCATGCAAGAGTCCAATGATCCGATAGTAAATTCAATAGAAAGCTTTGACAAGATAAAGTTGACTGTATAGCCCAAGACTTTCATCTCATAGCCTCTTTTTAGCGTTGACTGCAATACTTTGACAACAAAACTCAAATAGCTGATACCCAGAACGTTCAAGCAGGCAGATAGGGCAGACCTGGCTTCATCTCTGACGCTCTCTAACCTGTTCTTCAAGAAATTGCAAATTCTTCGAATGATGCTTTGAAGCTGGGACTCTAAGACATCGTTATGAAGCAGTTTAAGTATTTTTAGGGCAGCCAAGCTCATTTGGGCATTAATGCTCTCAGACTCTGAGTCCAGGAATTTCTGAATCTGAGGAAGAATCTTGTTCTGAAGGCTGTGATAGATCAAATCTGGATCTTTCTCATTGCTGATGTCACCATTACAGAAATGGAAATTATCTAAGATCGAGATCAGAAGGCGGATCAGGATCTTCTGCTTGTCCGACTTAGAATGTGTTTTATGCATAAAAGACAGGATTCTCATCAGGAGTGAACTGTAAGATTTCCATTGCATTTTCCCTGATATGGAAGCCAATGAGTCTATGAATGCATTCTTGAGGTGCTCCCCTTTACCTCCTTTAATTTCAAACATCATTGTGAGGAATAGAGGAACAAATAACTTTTCCATCATTTCCTGTGTTTAAAACCAGACATACATAGAAAAAGATTAAGAGATGTCTCAAAAGGGGTTTAAAATAAACACCCTTGTATTGGCCCCAGATGGGGCAATCTTATAACAACTCTTATAACATTAAAAAGGTTAAATCCGAGGTACCTCTGATAGATTCTGTTCCCTGACAGCATTTCTGAAGCATGACAAGGCCTTCACTCTCCGATATGTCTACCATCAAAAAAATGATTTTTTTAATGTCATAAGGAAAAAAATCATCAAAATTTGAAAAATGGGGACCCAAGATTAAAGGAAAAGTTACCTGCAAGTGAAAAATATTGTGAAAAAAGTCGGTTTCCAGATCTTCATTGCACAGTGGTCTAAGTGAGAGGAGAGCCGGCACTCCAGGAAGCTTCCAGATCATTTCCCGAAGTATAATAATCCATTCCTAAAAATTTTTAAGTTTCAAAACAGATATTAAATGTTTTAAGAGTATGGAATCCTACAGAGAGTTGTACCACATACCTTATGGATAGACATATCAATTTCGGTACTTAAAAATTTCTGACTCGATATCTCCTTATTCATTGTTTCACTTATCTTCAGTAAAAAAAATCTAAGAACAATTTTCTGAATCTGCTTCCGGGTCCAAATATAACCATCTTCATTTTCAGCTTCTTTTTTATCTGATGCGTCATTATCGAGGGTTAAAAATGAGGCAGCAAAATCTATGAAGGATAACAGAGCCCTTGATGCCGATTGTCTGAGAATCAGATCAGATGCAATATCATTAAAACACTGGGATAGGATGATAGATGTACGATCATAGTCCAACAAGGAGAACAATTCCGCTGTTACAGTCTCATATGCACCAATTCTAGTGTCGTAATCAATTTCATCAAGTTCTGTGGAGGAAATTGCATTGAGATCATGAAGAAGTTTTGCCTGTCAAGTAAACACAGCATGCATTAATTTCAAAACAAAGAGAAGATATCGCATGGAAGTGATAAAGGATAATCAGAACACAAGAAGGTGGGCAAAGAGAGAGAGAAAAAGAGAGAGAGAGAGAGATGAGAAACAGTAAGGCAAGAAAGACGCAGAGTAAAAGAAAGAAGTATATAGGAAGGAGTAAAGAAATCAAGGAGGGGAGAGAAACAGAAAGAAAGAAAGAGATGGGAAGGAAATAATCAGGCAAGAAGGTTGGAGGAGAGAGAGAGATGGGAAGCACTAAAAAGATGAGAAGATGATGAGAGGGATAGTCAAAGATAGAAGCAGCAGATAAGACATAACTGAGCATATCTTGTCTCTCATTATTTTATTTTTTTGAAAAAAGCGAGGGGAACACCTGGAGCGGTGTCCCTTGATGTCATTGATTTAATGACAATATTACAGAGTGCGCGATTACAAGGGTACATCTTATAAGGGGCCGACGCCTCCTTGATGCCAAGATAAAGCAAACCCCTCGCATCATGCACAATCTCCTCGTCGGTGGGGGGACCTCTGAAGATGACCTGGTTGCGGTGCAGCCACACCGACCACAGGGTGGCTAAAATTCGTCACCACTCTGCCTCCCAGCGGAAGATACCACCGCAGAAAATCTCTCATTATTTTATAATGAGACGTAACGCAAGAAGGTTGGGGGAGACATTATTTTATAATGAGAGACAGTAAACAAATGCGAGAACAGTATTGTTGCAGAGAGATGATTATAGCACAGTTTTAAAAAAATGATACATAGCTCACAACACTTAAAAGTAAAAAAAAAATCGAAATACTAGCCAGGAAATAGGGGAAAATCTACCAGAAATGTTAATGAATGATCAACAGTGCTTAGCCCATGAAGAATGGTGCAAATCAAATGTCTAACTTCAAGTCCAGCAGAAGATAGAACATTACTGATAACGTTCAAGATCTTCTTTGAAATCTCACCATCCATCAAAGGCAATATGCCCTGAATGACATGCAATCCCTCCATGCATTCATCTGAATCATTAAAAAATACAGAATTTTTAAGGCCTCAATACATATAATATTGAAAAGGAGATCTTTCAAGAGGAATAACTTACCAGTAGTCAAATACTTCTTTCCAAAAAAAGGAAGCACAATATCAATAAACTCTGTTGCTATTGATTTTTCTGTAACGTATCTGCCCAGTAATCTGAATATTCTGATTTCATCTCTCGCCAGCCAACTTGCTCCTTTCCTGTCAAAGAAATAATATTCGACAGTCAAAATTCAAAAGCATGAATTTGACTTGTCACCATTTTCAGAGGACCAGTAAAAAAACTGCATACGTCAAATCAAACATTACGGAATAAATAACAGAAAAATAAAATAACAAGAAAAAGTGAAAAACATGTCATTTTGAAAGAAGAAACCCTAGAACTCACAGCACAGCCAACTGCACATCTTTAGGATTTTCAAGACAAGATCTATCATTGCCACTAGTCATCCTGTCTAAGCACAGGTAGGCTTCAGGATTTGGCCTGATCATCATGATCCCAAGATGATCGGGATCTTGGCAGTAACTGAACCCCCTTCATTCACCATCAAGCAACCATCTGATGACTGGTGAGCTTCAATATCACGCTGACACATTGAAAGTCAAAAGACACCTTATTATCTCTCTCTCTTTGAAGAAGACAATTTTAATCTGGGTCGTCAGGTCTGTCTCTCAAGACTGAAAATGCATTGATCTTTCTTGATAATTGCCATCAATCATAGTGATCAATTGCCACTTGCACGCCGATAGACTGTCAGGCATGTGAAGTTGATTATCTGACTGATTGCTTGTACATTGTGATTGATTGGTTGATCTCAAGTATTCTACCCCAGAAGCCTAAATAACAGTTACATGGTTTGTGGATCAACCAAAGAGAATCTAAGTGACATGATGAGGATCCATAACCTGAGGTCTATTTCTTCAAAAAAAAATTACCAACAGATCTAGAAAGGGCATCTGGAAGGATCCCTACAGACAATGTAAGGAAATACTTCTAAATAGAGGTCAGGATGGAAGAGAAAGAAGAGTAAGATATAGAGATGAAAATATGTCAATAGGTCTAGCTGGTGGAGAAGCCGATCTCCTGAGGAAGGCTGTTTAAGAGCCCTTCACCGTCACTCTCCTCCTCAAGTCTGCTGACGCTTGATATACCCATCCCAACACTCCAACTCCTTACTGAAGGAAGGTTAAGCCCTAAGGGATTCTGCCAGCACACACCATCACAGTCGACTCATCCTTCCCCCCTTCAGAGTCAGGGGTATTTGTGTCATTAGGTTGGTGGCTATTGCCCCTTTTAGGCCTTCGCTCATATGATAAATCGGTCTCTCATCAGCATATCTAAAATTCTGAAGGTTACAGGTACAACTCATGGAAAACTAAATGCAGGTAGCTTAAACAAATGATAACCATGGAAACAGTGACAAACAACAGTCTCAAATTAAATTACATAGATTAACTGGCTCACACAATTTAAGTATAAAATAAAGAATAATCACAAAGTGGAGATGAATTCTTCAAGACACTCCTTCAAATACAGTACTAATTATTTATAATCTAAATTGAAACTCATGACATAAATAGGATTTGTACCACCACAAAAGGATCTCACTAACTGAAAGAATCAAGATATTTATGGCAGTACCTTTGCGACACTTTGCGGCTTTGAAAGAACTGACATAAGCCAGCAAAGAGACCTTTGAGATGAGGCAAGAGAATTCTCTTTACTCGACCATCTTCATGGCCCAATTCACCATCCAAAACAAGAAGATTCTCGATGAATTTTAATACAGATGAAATCACACTCTCTGATACTTTCTTTAGAGTCAAAACTGAAAATATTTTGGGGAGTAAGTCTTCCAGAAGAGATACACAATTGGAGTTCTTGCTCATTGCAACAAAGCATAAGAGCAGAGAACCAGGGTTTTCACTCCCTGAAATGTCTTGTATGAAGTTATCAATCAAGGGTTTAACAGATGAGAAAAATATATCCCATATCTCAGAGCTGATATGATGGCCTCCATATTTATTCAGAGTGAAACAAAAAAGCTTTAGGCAGAGAGACCTCAGATCCTTTGCTTCAGCATTCAGACGCTTATTATCCTTTTCCTCCTTAATCTTTTTTCTCTGCATCAGGATATATCATTGATCATATTTCCGGTACACAAGTTACTCAAAGATACCAAAATAAATTTGATACAAAAGATATCTAACGGTTGTATAAAATAACAAAGTTCATATATTGCCCACAAAATAGCATTATATGTATTAATATTCTGCCTCAAATTAATCAAAGTTATCGTGATGTCCCAGAGCTTCTTAAACAGTTCACTGATTTTAGAGCTAAGGGTTTAGGGTTTTTCAGAGTCTATGGCTTATTTTTTATGGTTTCTAGGCTTCAGGTGTTTTAGGGTATAAAGTTTGAGGTTTCTAAGGATCATGGTTTAGGGTTTTAATATAGGATTTCAGAGAATTTGCATTTTTACTGTTTCCAGGGTTTGCATTCCAGTAAAATGGCATATTAACAATAAAATGTGAGAAGATACGTAACCGCAATAGGAATTTGTATCTAGGTTATTCACCATTCTCAAGACAATATTTAATTGCCACCATTTCGCTTACAATTTTCAGTTTACCAGTCCTGTCATGTCTGGATATACCTATTACATTATATACTAAAAATTAACCACAGCTTCACTTTGACTCACATACTTTTCTATCATACTTGAACTTTACACAATGGGTACAAACCATCAACTAAAAAAACAAGTATAAAACAGCAATAAATAATGTGGATGACATCACGCTCCCAAAGCCAACCACAGAAAATATCTGCAATATTATATTTTATAAAAACGAGAAATCTACCTTTACTCATTAAAACTTTTAACTTCTAGAATGGATTCAAATCAACACACTGAAATTGAAATATTTAAAAATGACATCATGTTCAGAAAAAAAAACCCTGTTATACAATTCAAATGATACAGCAGACTAAAATGAGGGCTTGTTGAAAGGTTTCTAGATGCCTAGTTACCCAGAGGGTATCCCACTTTTGTCGTTACATTGCTCAGAGACCTTGGGAACACTGACTGGGCAACCATCTATGCAGTATTTGGGCCAGCCGTAGAAGAGGGGTCAAGTGTCAAGCACAGACAGGCAACTGGCCATTAAGAAGGTAGAAAGGCAGCTGGAGGGATGGCAAGCTACGGTGTTGTCGAGAGGGGGTCGTTGAATATTTTGGTGGTTGGTATGCACGGTAATTTATCTCTCAGTCTCCATGTTGCTTGTCGGAATTGGGAAGGGGAAGACATCAGAAGGTGTAATGAGGCAGTTCTTGTAGAAAGGATCCAAGCCAGGACAAAGTCGAGGGCTGCCAATGGTCTCTTGGCATGTGGTATCTAGTCCCAATAAGTCATGGGGATTGGGGCTACTGGACACACGAACTATGAATATGTTGCTGATAACAAAGTGAGTGGCCAGATTTATCAGTCAACAGGAAGATCTTACCCATTCAAGTTTAGAAGGATAGTTGTGGTTGGGGGAAAAACTGGGAGAGGCACGCAGCTCCATCAATGGGGCATCACCATTCTGTCAAGGATTGTCACAGATTTTTCCACAGGTGTGCTACTTCTTTTTCTACCAAGCTAGGGGATAGCTCAATATTTTAGTACTAGCCGGACAACAGGTCGGCTCAAGGCATTTTACGACAGGCACTATCTCTCCATTTAGCGCTTGCAAGGAACCCTAGAGCCCAAGTGGGAATTTCTGGGAGGCACATAGAACCCAATTTTAGACAGCATTTTTTCAAACCAGAGGGTTGCTGAATTTACGAGCATTTAGCGATCATTAGTACATGATCAATGTGAATGGGACGATGCCATCTTTTTGGTCCAAGGGGCTTATGCAAATATAAGAGAGGGGAAATATGAGGACCAGTCAATCACCCAGACATGTAAGTTCAATTCGAGACGAATTGTTCCACTGAAAGTGCAGATCTTCAGATGGCTTCACGTTGGAAGAAGACTAATAACTCAACTATTCCACAAGAGACTTTACCCAGATACATCGACAGAATGCATTATGTGCCCAGGAGGAGATGAAGACTGCATGCACCCTTTTTTCAAGTGCCCCTTTGCTAAGACAATTTGGACCAAACAGTCTATCACGTCTGTGGATGCAACCTTGGAGGCGACATTTGGGACTCAATCCAAATGGGCGGGCATAGGAGGAGGAGAAAGAGGGGGAAAAGAGAAGAGAGAGAGGGGGGGGGTGTCCATACTTTTGGCACTATGGGTCTTCCGGCTGCACAGAAATGAGATGTTTTTAGGGGGAGGGCAGCATCTTCAGATGTAATTGTCCATGATGTGGGGGGGAATTGTGGCATCTTGGTTCTCCAGGCCATTAGGATCGTTGTTTTTGGGGGGTGTTTTTGTTTGTATGGTGTTTGGTGGGGTGGGGTTTGAACAATGCAAAAGGGGTGCCCTTATTGGAACCCCCCTGATTTCATTAAGATAATGAAGCAGAACACGTGGTCGGTTACAGAGGTACTAAATTCGAGAGGCTGGAACCTCCTCGATTCCATGAGTAGGTGATTCCCCGAGCGTCGTGCTAGATAGCGTCGACCGACGGGGATCGACCTCTGAAGACCACCTCGTTCCGATGTAGCCAAATCGCCCACAAGTTAGCGAAGATTGTGTTCCATTCAGCGGCGCGCCAAATCGGCCCCCGGGCAATAGAGGACCAAAATGATTCAACCGTGGATACATCAAGACTGCTTGTAGATGCTGCCCGCCATGACGCCTGAGCAAATGTACACTTGAAAAATAAA
The DNA here is from genome assembly GCA_024174645.1 of Lemna minuta. NCBI lineage: Eukaryota > Viridiplantae > Streptophyta > Magnoliopsida > Alismatales > Araceae > Lemna > Lemna minuta. The sequence goes on from CM044106.1 coordinate 18,535,370, forward strand.
TGAGAACAATCTTCGCTGACGCCGCCACAAAGCGGGCACTCCGCTGAGCTGCCCGGACAGAACCTCTGACGGAAAGAGCGTGTCATCAAGCGCTGGCGTAGCAGAAGCCAACTAAATATCTTGATCTTTAGGGGAATGCGACGCTTCCAGATTATAGGGCAGCATTTGAGAAGCATTGTTGTGTCTGACGAACCCTCCAGCTCTTGCAGGTGATGGTAAACCTTCCGTGCCAAAAATCTAGCTCCATGCCACACCCATGTGTCGGCCGTCTCAACCGTCAAATGAAATTGACTAACGGCTAGCTGCAGCGCCGCTAAGTCCTCAAACCGCTGATCCAAGATGCTGTTTGGTGGGGTGGGGTTGTGGATAGTTATGCTACACAACATGATTGGGAGGCAGACAGAGCCCCACTTTTGAGGAGCAACTGCTTTCTGGAATGGCTCAAGGCAGATCTTCCCTCAAGTTCGGGAGCTGTTGGAGGCCAAATTTGGGGACAGCATTATTTTCCACGATTAGCTGGACAAATCTTTGACTAGAGGGATACTACAAGAGGAGTTCTCACACTTTTTTGCCTTTGCACGAGACTCAAGGGCCACTGTCAAAGGCTTCTGGGATGGGATGTGGAATCCAAAGATTCTGGAAGATACCCTAGGGGATTAGAGGGAGGAATAACTTTTGCACATGCAAAGGTCCTCGATCACTATCAGGCCCTCACTCAGAGCACAGGATGACTGGGTCTGGGAAGGGACACACCTCTCTGTCTGGTGCGTGTACAAGAAAATTAGAAGTTGACGTAGTGGAGACATTAGCCATCATTAGTATGCATACGATCATGTTGAGGCAGAACATGCCTTTAAAGGTACGTTTTTTTTGAGGTTTTTGCTCTTTAAAAGAAGACTTATGACACGAGTTCTCTGTAAGAAGATATTCTCAGACACGTTGGAAGAGCGTGCAAGAAAAAGTAACCAGATGAGGTATGCGATAGAAGCCAAAGCTTCTGTTGGAGCTGTTGGAGATGAGATCAATGCCAGAAGAAGGGTAGCACCATGGGAGATATGAGTAAAGAGGGAACAGAAGTAATCAACCCTTTATTTCATCTGAAAATAGCTTAGGTTACACAGAGTGAAGGGGGCCTCTTATAGGAGCCCAAAAAGTGTGTGTGACCGTTGGGATTCCCAACGGTCACTTTTAAGTTATATGACCGTTGGAATCCCAACGGTCATATTCCTGCGTTCAAAGGAGGAATGTGACCATTGGGCCTCCAATGGTCACATTCTGATTAAAAATAGACAGGAAGAAGGAGATATGCGTCAGAGAGAGAGAGAGAGATACATGGTGAGAGGAGAGAGAGATACATCAGAGAGAGAAATGAAGAGGGAGGCATCTGACTAACAGTGTGTCATATGTACAGGGAGCAAAGAAATTGTTTCTACCTTTCCTTGCTAAGATGATATGGGATTGCCAAAAGATTCCATCAGTTGATATTTCTTCAGAGGAGGCTTTCTGTGGATCACTACGGGCTGGAGCCTCCAAAACAGTGGCAGAACAGGGCAGGCCCTTCATGATTATTTGGGTGATCTAGCTACATTGGAACAAGGTCATCTTCAAGGGGAGGACAGCCTCATGGGGGGCTGCCTCAACGGATGGGTGGTCTACAATGTAGAGGGTTTTGTTTCCGTTTGTTCTAGGAGGGGGGTGAATGGCTCAGGTGGAGAGGTTCAGGATGGCCGCTACTATATTGGTTCAGATGGTTTTTCTCCTTTCAAGAAAAAAAAAATTCAAATGATTAAAAGAAATTAACAGTCTGACCTTCAGTCCACTAGTGGAATCTTCTTTCAAGTCAACACATTCACTGGGAGCAGATATGGTGATCATGCACCACTCAAGAATCTTGATTGAAACTGCCAAGAGCAGATCAAGAAAAGGTTTGACATGAGATTCGTCAAAACATCTCAGAATATCTTCAACCACGTGCAAAAAACTAAACTTCTTCTTTAGCGATAGACCCGCTATTATTGTAGAGAGGAATTCTGATCGAAGAAAATTTAATGGAAGGGATATAAATTGATCAAAGTGTTGATCACTTGAAAATAGTGGCTTCATAATTAGGGAGAAGAAGAGGGGAAGCTCGTCCACTTCAAGCTGGGTCAAAAAGTAAAGGATTGCACGTCGATGATTTACACTAGTATGCTGAAAATAAATAAACAAAAGCACTATTAGTGATAATTTTAATATATTTGAATTTAAAATTTCTGATTTTTTCCCACCTTGCGAGATGCAAGAGTTTTCAATTTTCTGACTTTTGGCGCTAATAGTCGAATGACAAAAGGGAGTAAGAATTCTCGGTGGGATTCTTCAATTTGGGGAGATTCAATTGCCAAAGACCAAGTAGTCAATTCTTCTCTCAGATTTTTGGAGTTGACCAGATTCTTGAGATGTTGGGCGTAAGGGAGCAAGTAATCATCTTTCCAGTTTAGAACACAATCCAACACTTTCATCTGAGTGTCCGAATCAGTATCATCCAGAAGCCTGCAAACATGATATACACTCAGATGAACATAGAGATGAACATATAAGACAGAAATTCAATTAAGACCTCTCTATGAGAACATTTTTTAGGGTTTGATTCTGGTAAAGGGACCGAGAATTATGCATCATTCGGAAGAGATTGAGCCACTCCTTGAGAATCGACTTCTTTTCCTTGTCCATATAGCTACGCAAAGAAATTGTGGCTTCACTGTTGTTTTAAGAAAATTAGAAGTATGAACTACAATGAAAACATAGAAATATAAAAATTTCAACCATTTGTGCACCTTGAAGTATCGTCAAGTTCCAAATTTAGAAATTTCAAGAATAACGGAACAATGTGTCGAGACTTAGCTTCCGTAACATCAGAAACTTTTTGGAGTGTGCGGATCAAAAGGCACAAGATAGTCCCAAGGGGTGTACTATCCAATTGTGAAGCCAATGATAGGTTGAAGCAATTTATTAAACCTGATAAATAAAATATTCATGTCACTTACCATGACTACAAGTCAATCATAATATTTTACAAAAGAATGTACATAACTTGAGCAAAACTGATATCCATAATAGGCGAGTAATCATTCCAAGAAAGGTAAAGATGAAAAAAAGAGAACAGAGGGGAGTAATGAGAAAAAGCAGCAAACGAAGATATGGATCAAGCTCAAATGCCTGGTCCATTAGATCCTCGAGGTGTGGGTCCCATCATTATTTCTGCCTTTAAGAGCAACCATGTCCTCAAAGGATCTAATGGGCCCAAAAAAGAATCTTGGATCCATATCATCCTTTGCAGCTTTGCTCATTTTTTCTTCAGGGCCCCATCAAATTCGGGACCTAATATCCACTGCAATAATTCTTCTAGTGATTGCATGACAAAGCCCAGCCCAGTAATTTTGAAACCAGCAAGGATTCATCACTCAATCACACTGTTTTTTTATCAAAGAAGAAAGTTCATGGTGATAAATTAGTTAGTTTTACATCAACCGTTATAACTTGACATATGACCATTCCATTTATAACAGTCATATATAAATACCAACTTTATTTTAATAAAAAAAATTTTTAAATTGAGAGTAGGAAATCACCCGAGATCGGTGATCCCCCAAAATACAAAGGTGGCCCATTTGGACACCCCTTCCCCCACTCAAACCCTTCTTAACCAACATGTTACAAAACCCTTCACGACATGGACTATGGCGTTCTTCCCTGGAAGATCAGCTCGTTGCAGTGCAGCCATAGAGCCCATAGCACAGTGAAAAGCCTTCCCCTTCCAACCCCCATCTGCACACACCTCCTGTGAGAGATCCCCAAAAGACCTCTGCTGGTATGATATCCACCCATGGGGTCTTCCACCTGGCCCATATCACCTGGGCAAATGGGCCCTGAAAATATAAGTGAGAACAATGTTCCTCACCCCCAATTCACATAGCAGAACTTCTGTGAACCTTCTCTTCTGAAACTTCTGTGAACCTTCTCTTCTGAAGGGCACATGTCATCTACCTTGCCTAAACAACAACCACCAAAACACTCGCACCTTTAGGGGGATCTTCTGCTTCTATATGAAATAGAACAAATGGATTTTGCCAGTTCCTCATCTATCTGGTTGTGTCTAATTCGCTCGTAGACACCCCTCATCATCAAGGTGGTGCCTGCCAATACCCGACCATCTTGTGTCCCGCTCATAGGTTGCAAATGCAGTAAAGACTGTAGCATCTTCAAAACCACTACACTTGGGTTTGACAAAATGACCTCCAAAAGGGGATTCCACGTGCTATTCCAGCAATCCCTAATTGCTGCCCAAAGACTCTGTCCCGGGGCAAAAAGTCTTTGGAACTTATCTCAAAGAACGACTCAAGTCAACCATTCATTTAGCCAAAACCTAAATCAAGATTTGTCCCCTAGCTTGGCGATGACGAAATCCCAGAGGTGCGGAAACACCTGTTTGAAACTGTGCCAAAAAACTGATGCCCATTACACTGGAGTCATGCGCCTCTCCCAACCTATCTATGGTCCATCAGCATCCTTCAATACCTCTAACACCATATTCATCTTTGAGCTCATGAATATGGCCACCCACTTTGGCAGAAGAGTCAAGTTCATAGTTTGAAGGTGCAACACCGCTAGGCCCCCCAACTTGATAGGCCTATAAATCACTTCCCAAGATACTAGGGCCATCACCCTGCTTTCCCCAACCCCAAGCCTCTTTTCACAAAAACCTCCACAGCAGACTTTCTAACCACTTTCCAACACCCACAGGTAGCTTGAATACCGAAAGGTAAAACATAGGGATTGCAAAGAACACTAACCGCAACGGCGGCAGATGCCCCCTTCGTCTGAATAACAGCCTAGCTTCCCACCCCTCTAGCCTCCTCCCCAACTTATCACAAGCTGTCAATCCGAGGTAAGAAGTTGGCCCCCCATCAATGGCAAGCCCAAGTAGTCTCTTTCCGTGTCCCCAAACCCTGTGAGGATTCGATCTCCTCGTGTGACAGACCAAACCCAACAAAAGCTGATTTGGCACAGTTCATTCGAAGACGCAAACAATGTGAAAATAAATCTAAGAGCATTGATACGTTCTGGTCCTCCTCCACTAAGCCCTCCAAAAGGAACATGATATCATCAACATATTATAGCAAAGGAATGTCTCCCGAGTAGCTTGGTATGTGAAACCCCAAAGCAAATCATGTGTGCATCCCAAGGTCTTGCATATAACGAGGGCATCCATTCATCAACATTGAAAAGGAGTGCAAAGTAATGCATCTATTGAAACAGCCCACCCATTCTGTTGGAAAGCCTCTTCTCTGCATTGACATCCACAGGAATTTAGATACCATCTCACTCCAGACTACCCTTAAACGTCAGAACCAACCAACTGCACTCACCACCAAATAACCCTCCAAAAATCCTTTCTCAACCAACCTCCAATTTCGTGCCTCACATTTCTCTAACATGGTCCCTAGCAAACACACTACTGTAGCACCCCAATTCCCCAGATACCTTCCATATAACTCCTCTCATCTATTTTTCGTGGAGCCCCAAAACATTCAAGCAGACAAATTTCATGGATGATCCAATTTCACCCTTTTTGTCTCTGCTCCCTTCTGGAAACCTCTTGCAATCACAACCATCACTATTGCTTGACAGTTGTTGAGTAGATACTCCTACCTCTTGTGCACCCAACTCTGCACCATGGCTGCATTCCAGTTCGCCCCCTTTGTGATTTCATAAAAAATTGTGGCCTTTCATTCCAACCTTAAACTGGCATACCATGTCTACTGGCCTCCCCCATTCTCCTTGATCCTCAGCTGTCCTCCCTTGCTGACCACCAGCAATGCCTTTGTGCACCCATTTCATCCCATACAAACCACCTTCTCCTTCTATACCTATATATCGGCCCAGGAGGTCTCCCCTTATGATCCGCTGGCCTGTTTGGATTTTTGTCACCCTTGTCAAATGAACCCATCTGGTCGAACAGCCTTAATCTCTAACAACTTCAGGAAAGCTATATCATACAAGAGGTCAACCTCTCTCGTGAGGTTCCTTTCTAAACTTCTGGAGGATGATGCTTCTTTGCTTGCTCCGTTCGACTAATAGTCGTTAGATCCTTTGGTCTGTGCCATGCTCTTGAGCATCTGGTGTGCCAGTGACACCTTCCCCTTGAGGTATTGACTCCAAGAGAGAGGTGTCTGACTGCTGAACTCCAAGAGAGACCCTTGAGGTATTCTCCAACAGAAAATGTCTGCTGAACTTCTTCAGGTGTCTGACTTGGACTTGCATTACTCATACACTCCAATACCACCTAGAGGGTCTCTGCCTTCATGTGCATAGTGTCCCCTTGCCGAGCAACAGACACAATATCTTTCCCTTCCACTGTCATCTTTTATTCATGTTCCCTTGGCTGGTACCCATTGTCTTTGCATGGCATGGCCCCACCTTCACCCAGACTGCCTCTTCATTATCCTTCATCTTAAGTACATCTCAGTATGACAGTTTTGAACAGTTATTTATTCAGCCTTTCCAAGAGACCCACCCCTGTCACTGACTAGAAACCCATCATGGCGTCACTGACCTCCTCCCATGAGTCCTTGCTGGAAATGTCCAACCAGCACATAATCTCCGAGTCAATCCTCACCCTGCCCAATTCCACCCCCCTTTCCCATCTGGCATGTGCGAGCCCAACACCTATGGGTGGGGGTGATCCAGGGATCTATTTTTCCTACCATCTCCCTGAGCGTGGTGCAACATCCCACCAACTCTGGCAGATTGATGTTCATAGTCACCTCTGCAGTAATGGTGCCTACCTACACTACGTTCGTCTTTCTCTATGCTGCTCTTATATTCCTCAAAAGAAGATTCAAGACTTGCCATTCCTGCACCATCTCTACTGCCTTAATGACTGCCACCACTGTGCTGTTGACATCACCCTCTGCTGTCTGGGCACTTTCCTCCATCATTCTGCCAAAAACAGTGATCCCCACTGACCCTTCAGCATTATATATTGCTCAAGCTGACATTTGACTCTTCTTCCTTCTCTTCATTACCTATCCAGCTGCGCTTGTCTGATTTTCAAGCTCCACTGCCACACAAGGCCCTCTCCGCCCCTCTGAACTCATCACCTCTCACAGAAACTCTGCCATGCAGAGCCCTTGCCTTGGACATAACATATGCCATGCAAAGCCCTTGCCACTCCCGAAAAGTCTTCACTGACTTCAGGTGAGAGGTCGCGAGGGAAATTGTCTGGCAATCCTTGTCACGCACAGAGCCCACAACTCACCACAAATCAACCACACAAGGAGCCCTTGCCTCAAAGTTGGAGAATGGAAGAGTTGGAGCAATAGCTTGGAGATCCTGGGGATGTCTCTCAAATTCCATCTTCAACCCTGGAGAGACCCTTTTACCTCGTTGGGTTCCTTGTTAGTGTCCTAACAATTCTTGAATTTCATGCTTCATTCCTTCAATTTGATGTCGATCCTAAGATCTTACCATGTCCTCTTTTGTCTGCATAATTTCTTCCACGCCCTCACAATGATGTTTCCCATCATTTGATGATCCATAATTACTTCTTGACTGGCCTGTCAAGTGGGTTCTCACAAGAAGTCTTCCCGTAGGGTGATGAACTCACATGTTCATCAATAAACAAACAGTTTGAAAAACTGTTCATCTTCGCACTCATGTCGGATTTTCCAATTTGTCTTTTGTGTCTGTTGGTGTTCATTTGTAAAAACATGAATGAGTGAAGCAATGTTTCTATCTCTGAGGGGGAGCAAAAGCAGAGAGAGAACTACAGAAAGATGGACAGTGGACAAGAGAAAGAATTGAAAGAGAGAGCCAGAGGATGAGAGAGAGATGGTTAAAATCAACAATAATAATCATAATCCATGCAAGATTCTAGTCCAGAAACTCTTCAATCATAAATATAACAGTAAAATAAAATAGGCAACAAATAAGACGTGAGTTATACCATCTGGTTTGGGAGGGTCAACAGCAGTCAAATCCCCTTCACCGCCCAAAAGAAACTGTGACTGTACTTTTTGCAAATATTCAACAAACGGACCCCACACAAGATCCTTTGACTTACTAATGAGAACACTTACGCATTCAATAACTGAATCCCATAAATACCCAAATCGATTATGAAAAAGACCAACTAGTCCGTTCATGAGAAGAGGCAAATAATCATCTTGAACACTTCCGGCTGTCACATTTGTTTGAATTTTTGATATAATAACGGTAATCATTCTGCTAGTAGAGACAGAGAGGGGAGTCTCTTCAATCGATAGGAGGAGAGAGATTATCTGATTTTGAAAAGTCAAAGTAAGTTGACAAATAAGAAGAACATGTAGACATCAATTAAGAAAAAGGAGATTTTTTACATTTTCATTTGGTGATTTTGAAAGGGTTGACTCTGATGACTCAGTTTTCAGCTTCTTCTTTGGGGGAGGATTTTCATTCGATGGTTGATCATTTGAAGATGTAAAATATGATAGAATTCTCAGTGTTGATTTGCGGAGAAGTTTATCTGGATAAGAAAGATTCTGTCCAAGTAATTTGACCACCAACGCTGCATGATCAATGGTGACCTCTCTGAATTCATCTTTGTCCATCAGACTATCAAAGGAAATATGATCAATCAGAAAAAACCCAATAAACCTGGCTGATCATCTATTAATGTTCAAAAATAGAAAACCCCCAATAAAAATAATGTAAGCAATAAACATAACTGAATAATACTAAGCACAAAATATCAAATTAAAAATAATACTGATTAAATGATCAAACATAAGCATACCGAAACTGAGAAGTAAGATACTCTGCGACAGCAAAGAGTAACTGGGAGGAGGACTTATTCATCAACCCAATTCGCAAAATTTTACTTATGTCCTCGCGCCCAGACTTACAATGGCTAAACAATCTTTGATATGATAACAATGTAGTAGCTCCAATGTTCTGCCAAAGCGTTCTGGAGATACATGCAGTTTCATCTGAGACAAATAATATTAAATTTTCAGCTTATATAGCTAATTATGAATAATCGTACATATTTTACCAGCATCAACCAAAAGTAGATGAATGATAGACTCCCTAAAATTTTTGATCTCCAACAAATTTTCATTGGAGCAGAAGAAGTGAGGATAGCTTTTGAGAATTCCCAACAGAGTTGCCAGATCTGATATCTTCACGCCAGGCAGTTGATTTTTTCTTTCTTCTGATGAAAAAGTCAAAATCATGGCTGACCAATGTCGGAGACTTTCTCCCAGAAAACCTCGTATGTTGTCAAATTTGTTTTCTGGTGGAATGCTGATGGAATTTAAGGAATCCAAGTTTTCAACTCTCTCAAAAAACATAATTGATAGATAAAGGACATCATCGGAAGAAGTCTTTATCACATCATCTAAGGCGCTGCAAATAAAAGAGAACGAAATAGAAAGTTTGAGGAAATATTTATGAAACAAAAGATAAGAATATTGCTCAAAATTACCATATAATCGGAGTTCTGAAGGCATTTAGAATGGAAGGATCCTTCGTAAGTACTTCTCTGATGAATGAGAGTAACCTAAGAGAGAAGAAAAGTACTTATGCAATGAAATATATAAAATAACAACTGGGCAACATTATGCACTCTCTCTACCATCCCCAACAAATGGAGTCTCTCCAACTCTATCTAAGGGATTTTGTCTCATGAAATCTCTCCTCTTCCTGTTCATATATGAATTTGTACTCTTCCTCTTATTTGAGGACTCTCCCTCATGGGTTCTTAAACCCAACCCCCCCCCCCGCCCCAAAAAAAGAAAAACAAAAAAAGGATTCCCCTTCCTTTAAATCAATTTTCTTGCACTTTCTCTCCACCCTCTTCCTCATAAAGTCTCTCGCTCTCTGACCTACCCTCTCTCTCTCTCCTCTCTACTCCTGGCTTATACAAAAAAATGAAATCTACAAATTACCGAGGGTTTCCAGTCTGAAACACAGCCCCCCACTCCTTCACAATCTGAGATGTCGGTGATAAGTTATTAAAAATAGATTGAACCTCAAGTAAACTGAGCATTAGTTCAAAAAGCTGGTTAACTAAGTCAACAGGACATTCTGAACAGCGATCAACAGAAGTTGTAACATATTTCTTCACAAGCAACTTCACAAGCTCAAGCACTGGCATGTAATCTGCATAAATGTAAATTCCCATCAACATTAATGAAACCTACAATGAAAAAACAACAGAAGAACTTACCAAAAACATTTGCACCCTTCTTGAATCGAACAGCATATATAAGAACAGATAATAGCCGACTTAAATGAGCTAAATTTCCATTCTCATTGCTCAGACGGATCTCTTCTACTAGACAGCTGAGTGCTAAAGTCAACTCCTTTGGTTCAAGTGCTTCATATAATCTCTCGAGTGTCTCATTGACCAAGTCAACGACAGCATCTGTACCAGATTTCAATGGTCAAATGATGACAAAAAAATATATCGAATAAACCTCTCTCTCCACTAAGATCACTATTTCACTTTGATCTTTAAATTCTATCTATTATAGCTCAAGAATAAAACCACTCTTTGTCTTACTCTACAAATACACGCACACATACATCTATATGTTTATGACAAATTATGTTTGTTGAAAGATAACAGTTTTGGAAAGATCACCATTCATGCTAAGAAGAGATTCATCCATCAGTAGCCGAAGGACTTGCTCCGCTTTTGAATGGAGCTTGGAAGTCGTTCCTCTCATGATATGCCAAAGTAACGCACTAGCTCCTGTTCTTGTCCCTGAATATTCCTCTGTTGCTTCCAAAACAACTCTTCGAACACCTTACAAAAAGACAAGCAAAAGTTAAGAAACAAACTTGATAAACATCACTGAATGGTGGTTGCTTCTTCATTCAAACCCTAATTGCACTCAGGTGTTAAATGGAGAGAAGGAGGGAGAACATGAAGAGAGAGAATAATCATCTCTTTGCAGTTAAGAATTACTCTCAGATCTCAAATATCTTGGCAGTTACAATATAGAGTAAGTTGAAAGAGAACCAAGAAATAGTATACAAGGTGAGTGAGAAGAAAAGAGGTCCTCTATAAGAAATAAATAAAAAAAACAAGAAAGAAAAAATTTTCAAAGCTGGAGTTGAGAGGAACCAGAATATAATCAAGCGATGATATCAATACCAAAACCGTCTTGCATTTTGATCAGAGAAATCTGTCCATCTCGTACTAAACAAAGCCTACTTGAACGACAATCATATAAAATTATGCTTCAGTCATTAATATTACAAATAGATCATCCAGCTGTTCACTATCTTTGTGTTAGTAATTCTGATTATCATAAAATAATCGCAGTTGTTATTAGGTCAATCAACTTTCCAGTTTTCAATTTTATTTTTTAACTTTAAGAACTGATAAAATAACCATATCGCATCATTTATGTTCAAAGTCTTCAAGAGATACACCTGGGAATATCTAAGTTTTTTTTTAACTACGGGAATATCTTAGTTGTTAAACTGGTTATTATCCAACAGCCGAAATTACTGAAAAGGTCTATGAGAAAATATTTGTAAAAATCAGAAAGTGATTGAGTTCTTGCACGTGAACTGCTTCATTGATTCATTTTTTGAAGAAGATTGATTCATTGATTCTACAACTAGAAACAGGTGGTAGCAAAATGTAGTAATCTTTGACCAGTTGTCTTATTCTGAAACTTTAGAAGTAAAGAGTATACTCAAAATAGACTAAGGGAATTGAGTTATCTGTTCGTGATCATGAGCTTGATCAACTTGATAGAACATAAAAGCAACACACCTTCCTCATAAACATACCAACAAAGTGTCTCTAGATCATTGGTTATGTCCACACACACTGCACATTACAGTTTACAGATGGAGCTAAAAAACTTTTAGAAAGTTTTACAAACAATTCTTGTGAATGGAAAATTTTACAATCCCAATATTACATAATGAAAGTGAGAGAAGTGAAAATTGCGCGCCTGACATAACCCATCCAAATCTTTTCAAATACAGATCACTAATAAAAAAATAAACTCAAAACATATATCCATGCTCCTGTATGATAATAATCTCGACTGTCAATCGAGCATTTCAGCTGATCCAGAACACATTGAAAAACCGGTTGGGGATCCAATAGCATGAACCTCCATGATAAGAATAATATGAGCACCACTTTATTGGACCAATAAGAATTTTTTTACTATTATGAATCAACACTCAAAGTTACCGCAACATAAAACCAATTACCTTCAATAACTTCATTTTTTGGCGCATTCCGCACCAAAAATGAAACAGCTTCAGCCATGAACTCTTGAATATAGGTATTTGAATAGTATCTCAAATCAGCTGTGATCCTTCAACATAATTAGAAAAAATAACACCCAAAATTATCCAGCTGCAAATATTTATGCAAAAATAAGAAAAGATAGACAGAATGCTTACTGAAGGATATTTACAATATCTCTCATGAGATATTTCTGCAAATACATTAATATACATGACCATGACGTGAAAACCTAACATCAGAAAGCAAAAAAAATTCAACATGAGCGTCAAATTTAGGAAATGATTTTCGACGAACTGGATGATTTTCTAGATTTCATAGGTATACCTGCTCAAGAACATCAGAGTTTCGTTCACCGCCATTCTTAAACAGTTCAAGAAGAGAACCAACAAGCCTAGACAAAAATCTAAGAAAAATACAGAAAATCATTATCAAGTAATCACAGAAATAGGGCTTTGTTTTGAATTAATACTACGGAAAAGACATAATTTACGATAATTTACTTGAGAATCCAAACAATAAAAAACATTAGCTAAAGCTTCTAAGAGATAAGAGCTAGTAGTCTAGATTCTAATTGACATAAGTGCATTAGCCTAATTTTAGGGCTTTTTCGTTACTTGTTCAACTGTTAGTTATGACGCAGCCTTCAGAAAGGAAAGTTCCAAAACTCAATTTAAGACTGAAGCATTATTCTGCGATGAGTAGATTTCAGGATCCATGGAACGAGCTTCTTAAGCCCTTCCATGAGTGTGCTTTAACTATACGATGCTCTCTTATCAAGAAACAGTCAGGGTAAGACATAAATGATATCAAGTATAAGATTTTAAAATGGAGGACCTTCAATAGGACTCAAAGTGGAGAGTTTTGTTAAAATGGATAGGAGCCTTGACAAAACACATCATGGCTGTAAAAGTTATGTCAGAAGCCAAAACCCCAAAAACCAAACAGACAAAGCTGAGAACAGAAACATCACGACACAAGTTTTGCGCAGGTTTCAGAAGATTGTGGTAGCTTTCTATTTGATCAGAGGATCTTGTAACTTGTTAGCTAATAGAAGATTTGAGCCCAATAACATGTTTGGGCTGCCTCTTATCCAAGCTTAATTAGCTCAAACCAGGGCTTCAAGTAGTGAGCTCCCGGGCTTCATCAACTTTGTACACTTATGTATCTTAATGATGTATGTAACCATAGTGGCGCTTAGGCTTTTATTGCAAAGGCACAACAAATGTGTGGGTCAAATATACATACCCATTTATTTATCAATGAAACTGATAGCCTAAATGTTGAATAATTTCCCTCTTTAGAGTAAATAGACCATGGTTTATACAAGGCTCACTCTTCTCTTACTGTGCTATTTATTTACTTTACGCAATAGTGGGTCAAATATTATAAGTGGTACAGAAAGAGTTATCACCTTAAGTCGCCTATTTCCCACTTGATGGAGTAGTGACTTAATTAGTGGACTTTGGCCAATATTATGTAAGTGGTAGGATCCTGCCTAGGATCCAATTGAGTTGTACCCATTTGCCCCATACACTGATATTGATGAGCTCCTTGTTGTGGATGGGCTTGGGAATAGGTGTAGAACATTGGAAAGGGATTAATAACTATAACGAACTCTCAATGCTTTCGGAAGATGAGGACAAATTCAGAGGCAATGGAACACCAGAGTATGAAGGGAGAGGAGACTATTAAACCCTAAAATCAGAGTACTATTAAACCCTAAAAGATAAGCAGAGTTCAAGAGTCTTCTTTCGATGCTTCCTTTTCTTTCCCCTTCTTGACCTCTGAGTCTTTCTTTCTATAGGCTCTTATAGGGCCAGTAAAGGGTCTCTCCACTATTGGGCTTGTCAGGTCATATTAGTAAGCTGGTATTTTGCCAGTATGTGTGTATTCATAAAAAAGAGAGAGAGAGAGAGAGTGAAATCATACGGCAGAAAATCTTCCAAGATGTCCCTGGAGAGAGCTGCAATCAACCTGAAAGAATACTTGTAGCATCAGTAACAATTTTTAACAAGAAATTCAGGCAATCATACAATAAGCGCAATATGAAAAGAAAACCAGGATATGAAAAGAAACTATCTAAATATCATCAGATCAAAATATCTTAGAGGCATGAATGATGATATTCTCCTCTCTGACCACAAAATTCCATGAAAAGAGTAATGATATCAAAAAACATGAAGGTCAAGAATTCATCGCAAAATTGTGATACATCATCCACAAGACACCATAGAAGAGAATCCACTAAATACTAACCTGAGAATCGGTTCTAGAGAAAGCCTTGCTTTCATATTTACCCTAGAGAGTAACCCAGAGAAGATCTTCTCCTTGTGCAGGAGAATCTGTGGCAAAGTCTGCACGATTGGCATGAACTCATCATAGAACGAGATGAAATCTTCTGCAGTATTGAGCTCCTGTAGTAAACCATCTCCAGATTAATTCAATATAATAAAAAATAAAAAGAAGGATACGAATTAGGTTAAGAAAACATGCCCGCCACTCAAGGAGGCAGTCGCGGAAGAAGGAAGATCCCTCAGATGGCTCTGCTTTCCCAGGATTGAGGCAGCGAAAGACATCGATTTCGATCTCGCTAACTCTTTGCGAGAAGGTCTTAAACTGCAGGTATAAAAAATTAATAGATGCAGGAATTTCAGCAATTAGGGGAAATATCATCCACCCTTAAATGCCACTTGAAAAGACTTAAATAACATTAAGTATAACATTATTGTGCATAATATGTGCAATTTCTTGTTTGTAACTCCTTGTGAGTGGTCTTAAACTGCAGATAGAGGAAATTAAAAAATATGTGGAGGAAATTCAGTAATTAGACTCAATTTTTGGTATTACCATTCTCGCCCACGTGCCTCTAGATAAAATTTCGGCAATAACATTGTGTATACCATTGTTCTACATATTATACCTCAGATTCGCAAATATATTAGTCCACAGCTGTAATTTCACATAGATAACTGCTGCAGATATAGGAGATTAAAATATAGGTGGAGGCAGTCAGAAATTATCGTTGAGAGATGCAATCCTAATGATAACAGACGCAATTGGTACAATAGATGCAATCTTGGGTAGAATCATTTGCACCTAAGTGCCTCTACACATAACTATCGTTAAGAGCATTATGTAAACCATTCTTCAACATGTTGATTTCTTTCAAAGAAAGAAGGAAGATCCACCCGAGATCAGTGATCATCCTCATATATTAATAAGATTTAAGTGCAAGACAAATATAGTAGGAGCCATCCTTAACCTCCCCACCTTAAATAATACCTCAGATTCTAGTATAAATTATTCCACAAATTTCACGTCCCACGTATAAGTTTTTGAGAAAATTTCTTAAACTACAGATACAGGAGATTCAAGAATAGGAGGAGAAAATTCAACAATTAGAAGCAACCTTGGGTAACATCACTTGAGCCTAAATACCTCTTGACTATAATTTAGATTAGAACATAAAGTAAACAATTCTTTTTTCTTTTTTTTGAAGTGGACGAGGGACAATCACCTGAAAATTGGTGACCGACCCATTGATCTACTACTTAAAAGTACATGTATCCTTCGGTCCATTCTGAACATCTTCCCTCCCGTCGTGTCCTGGAAAACCAGAATGCCGCCAATGCCTCTACATCAGGGATTGCTCCATCTGTAGGTACCGCCCTCCCCCAAATTCAACCCAAATTCATCTTAACAAAATACTTAACCCAAATTCTCGAATACATCATTCCGTATCTGTCATTTCTCATATATAACTCTTTGTGTAAAGTTCTCAAACTGCAGCTTTAAAAAATTAAAAAATAGGCGGAGGAAATTCAGTAATTAGATGCAATCTTCGGTAATATCATTTGGGCTAACACGCCTCTAGATAAGACAGATGATAATAGGATGATGTATACCATACTTATGCATATTATAACTCAGATTCTCAGATATAATTCTATACGTGTAATTTCTCATTTAAGTCCCATAGTGAGAGGTCTTAAACAGCAGAGGAAAGTCAGCCATTAGATGCAATCTTGGGTCATATCATTCATGCCTAGATGTCTCTAGACAAGTGTTTAGGTAATTAAATTGTATATACCATTCTTACATCTAGTATATTTCAGACATGTGCATTATTCCATAAGGGTAATTTCTCATATACAGCACTTGGAGAAACGGCCAAATACAAAAAATGAAACATTGGGCGGAGGAAAGTTAGTAATTGGACGAACTCCAGGGTGATATCAAGCGCGGCTAGATGCCTCTAGACAGGACTTTATGTAACATTCTAGTACATGTTATCCTCAAATTCTCATAAATATTATTCTACATGTGTAATTTCTCGTAATGCAGGTGTGATTAACTCTTTGCGAAAAGTTAAAATGCAGATATAGAAATTCAATAAAAAGAAGCGGTAATTACAGGCAAAAAACGACTATCCGGTGAAAATTAGATGATACTTACAACGAACCGCCTGGATCCGGACGAAGTGTTGAGGCACTTCACCGATTGCGTTGCCGCCATTGAGACGAGGAGAATAAACCGAGAGAAATTGGAGAAATATTTCGCAAAGGATTTCGATTAACTGTTTCTCGGAGATGGGAGATTGGGAAGTTAGAGGCGGCAGAGTTTCTTAGGCGGGAGAATCGCTCCTGCTCGGAGCATGACGTTAGCGGGTTTAGGGTTTAAGGAATGAAGCCGGTATGTGCCTGTTCTCGCTTTCAGAGTTTCAGTACATAAATCTGTGATATAGTGTAACGATAGTCTTAACTATTATCTAGATTCTCCTATCTCCCATCATTAGTTAAACAAAATGACTTTCCTATCTCTAGTCTCTCTCTCTCTCCCTCTCTCCCTCTCTCTCTCACTCTCTCCCTCTCTCTCTCTCTCCCCCTCTCTCTCTCCTTCTCTCTCTCTCTCCCTCTCTCTCCCTCTCTCTCCTTCTCTCTCTCTCTCTCTCTCTCTCTCTCTCCTCTCTCCCTCTCAGTTCATTTGTATCTCTCTCTTTATAACTAGATTTCTATCTCTCTATTTATAACTTACATAGTTAAACTTCATGCACGTTTATGAAGGAATAATAGGCTTCCATTATTAGAAGCAAATTACCTAGAAAATCTATACTCGAGGTAATTCAAGAAATTTTATCCCTCTCTCCTCTCTCTATAAAATGAATAGTGCATTATATTTTATACATAAATTCATGGATCAGAAATAAATTTCATATGTTTCATGATTATTTAGAACTCAAATCGAAGTTTCAAACAAGACATATATCTAATGTTTTATAGTTCATTTATTAGAGATAGATGGATGATTAGATCTCTTTCTATGTATCATGGAGTTCAATAACAAGTCTTATCTATATGCGAGTCATCAAGTAGGTGCAACTATGATTCATGCACTTAATCAGGTAAATCATTTTTCTTAAATTTCAAGCATGATTTGATAGAAAAGGTCACACGTATCATGAAGATTGGACATCAATATAGGGTATTTTGATCATTTATACTTTTGTGTGGTTGCCTATATCAGACACGCCTTTCTTCAATGAATTGAGTGTGTTCATCGTTGCTTTGTCGGGCCCAAGGCTCCTCCCCAATGCTCATCCTTGTTCGATCGAGATGGTCAGTTATTTGTGTCAAGACCACAATTTGATCGGATTTTTCCGTTGTCATGAATGAACTCATATGGATAATTTTTTTTACAAGATGAAGTATTTTACAATGAATTTTGTGATGAATTAATGAGAAATTTTAACTAATATGAAGTAATTTAAGTGAGAATTTTGTGAAGTAGTTCTAGTATCATGTCTCTTCTTTAAAATAGACCAAATAAATAAAATTCATTTAGTCGAGAAAGAAATTCAAATAAATTTATACTTTTTTACATTAGTTTGTTTAATATGTAATGGCTGTTATAGACTTATTATTTTTCTCGATTGATTGAAATAAGAAATTCTCCCAAACTTTTCATTCAAGATGACTTTTGCGATGAAAAATCAAACATTTACGCCCACTAGTCTATTTCAACCTACCCAATCAATCACACGTCGTATGTTCGAACATTGACTTGATATGTTCGATATGTGCTGAATAGGCAAAATTTAAAATCTAATATATAGATAAATAAATTTTAAGAAGAGGAATAAATATTTCTAAAGCAAAGTAGAGTATAAATTAAATCTAGAATTTCAATGTAAATTCTTGACACGAATCATTCAAATGAAAAGATAACGAGGAGAGTTTCTATAATTGATAACCTTATTCAATGCAAAGATATCATTGAATCTTGGTCTTGCATATGCTTAAAAGTGTCCAAAATCCCCAAATTTTTTCAGGTCAACTCCGTGAGTTTTCGAGAATCAAAACCATGAAAATTAGAAAAAATAGGAAATATTTTACGATGAAAAAGGAATTTCAAATAAAAAATAATTTTACAAAAAATATATCATTTTAAAAGTAAATTTACTATTTTTAATATGTGGTTTCTAAGACATGCAAGAGAGTCGACCGTATAAGGCAGAAGTGTGATGATTGATGGCCTTTGTTGTAGCATCTAGGGAACACTAATCATTGATCGTATTGTGGTGATTGATTCAGGCAATCCGATTTGCGACCTCATTGATCTGATCTGATTGCCAATCACATCAATTTTTTATAATAATCCATCTCTTGCTATCTGCTTGCTATTGCAATCTGATCATGATCTACGTTGATTGATCAATCAACTCCATTGATCAACCAAATGTCGATCACGATCTCGTCGATCTGATCGGAATGTCATTTCATAGTAGTCTTGCATATTCTTAAAATTCAAATTATCGAATTTCACTATTATGATTTAATTTTTGAAAAGCATTAAAGGATTTCATGTCTTAAGTTCTGGACTTTTTCTTTAAATAAAAACCCGAAAATATCTCTTCGGATCATCGTGATCGAATGATCTCCTGATCGGATCATCGCGATCGAATCAGATCGCCATGATCATTGCAGATGATTGGATAGGCAATGGTCGAACCTCTGAACGATTAGATCATTGATTGAGGTTCTACAATCTGATATCAGATCTTTTATTATTCAATATCTATCTTCTCTCTCGCTCTATCTGATCATCTAAATGATCAACAACAGAAGATCCGATCATGATCCATATTGGTCGATCAATCTCCTCTGTCAATCAACCGATTTTTTTACCATGATTGGGATGATCTGATCCATGATTGGGAGGATTATCCTATCGCCGTGCAAGGACGTGTCACATTTTGCTTCCCCAGATGTCTCGACAGTCTACATTGTCTTCCGCATATGAAGACTCTCTTTCTCTCTCTACGTGCAGCAAGCCCCTTGGAGAAAGAAAGCCACATTTTCTCTCTCACTCGCTCGCTCTATTTCTCCCCCTCGCTCTCTCTCTCTCTCTCTCTCTCTCTATCTCTATCTCTATCTCTCAACCCAGTAAGAGAAAGAAACCCATGTCATCTCTCTCTCTCTCTCTCTCTCTTGACTCGTGTCTCTGCTCATTGAGTCATTGTCCCCACTTGTCTCTACTCTGTCCTCCGCATGAATGCCATCTTCTCTCACTCTGGCTTATAAACCCAACCTTTCAATTCTACTCTACCCATCTCTCTCTCTCTAAAATGGGCTCGAATTTGGCAACCTACCTCTTCTGGGCAACCCTCTTTCTTTCCTCCAAGTTTTCCACGGCGATGGAGTTCTCTCCCTTCTTCCTCGCCAAGGAGAACTTCACCTACACAGCAAAAAACCCTAAAGGGAGCTTCCAAGTAATGGATCCCTTCACCGAGCTCAGCTTCCGGGTAGCCATTCTTGAAGCAAGCCCACAAACCTTCGTTCTTCCAAGCCACTTGGACGCGGATGAGCTCCTCTATGTCATTAAAGGTCAGAAATAAAATCCAGATACTCTCTCTCTCTGCACCAAGCCCTTTAGAGAGAGAAACTCACAATCTCTCTCTCTCTCTCTCTCTCTCTCTCTCTGCGCACCAAGCCCGTTAGAGAAAGAAACCCACATCCTCTCTCCCTCTCTCTCCGAAAGAAACCCACACCCTCTCTCCCTCTCTCTCCGAAAGAAACCGACATCCTCTCTCCCTCTCTCTCCCCGCCCCACATCCTCTCTCCATCCCCAACTTTTTCTCTTGACTCATGGTATTGGTCTCTGCCACGTTTGCCGTGACAGGACGAGGAGTGATTACCCAGATACCACGTGGCAAAAAGGGTTTGAACAAGCAAGAAATTGTAGAGGGGGATGTGCTCTGGATACCCGCCGGGACTGTCGTTGACTTGGTCAACGCGGATAGAGAGAGTGGTCTGCGAGTGGTTGTCCTCTTGAAGACACTCTCTAGCACCACTGGCGACTACAAGGTGGGAGAATTTCTGGATTTTTCTCCGTAAAATTCAAATTATTTTTTTATTAATATAATTTTTTTGGATTTTGTGGGGAGGCTATTTTTTATTGTTAAAAATTTATGTGAGTATAATTTTTAAAATTTTCATGGAGTTTTTTGTAGGAGTTCTTTGGTGCGGGAGGTGTAGAGCCTGAATCCTTTTTGAGAGTCTTCAGTTCCGATATTATGGCTGCAGCTTTCAGAGTTAGTTTCTAATCTCTCTCCTCTCTCTCTCTCTTTCTCTTTCTATTTCCATCGCTCCCTCTTCTACATTCTCTCTCTAATTTTCCGTCACTTTCTCTCTCACACTGTCCTTTCTTCTTCCATCTACTGTTCTTTCTTCTCTTCTTCTTTCTACCCCCATCAATATTTCCCCTCTTCTGCTTTCTGTCTTCATCAATTTTTCTCCCCCTCACCCATACACGGACTATGGCTTCCTTTCTTTCTTCATCTCATTTTCTCTCTCTGATTTTGCTTTCTCCCTTCATCTTGTCTTCTCCTCTCTCTCTCTCTCTCTCTCTCTTCTCTCTCTCTTTCTCTCATGTTTTTCCTTTCTTCCCTCACCTATTATTCTCTTCTCTCTCCCCATGCCATTTCCTCCTCCATTTTTGTTCTCTTCTCTCTAACTCTCGCTGTCTCGTCCTTTCTACCTTCATCGATTATTTTCCTTTCTTCCTTGATCTATTGTTTCTCTCTCTCTCTCTCGTCCTTTATTCTTCTATTCTCTTCTCTCTCTCTCTCTCTCCTCCTTTCTTATTTATTGTCCTCTTTTCTCTTCTCTCTCACTCTCTCTCTTCCTTTCTTCCTTCATTTATTTTTTTCCCTTTCTTCATCTGTCTTCTCTTCTCTCTCTCTAACACTCTCTCTCTTCCTTTCTTCCTTCATCTATTGTTCTCTTCTCTCTTTCTCTCTCTCACACACACACACTCTCTCTCTCTCCTTTCTTCCTTCATCTATTGTTCTCTTCTCTCTTTCTCTCACTCACACTCTCTCTCTCTCATATTTTTCTTCTTCTCACCCTCCTATCTCCATCAATTGATTTCCCCTCTCTTCGTCTTTCCAACTTCATCTACTCTTACCTTCTCTCCAACTCTCTCTCTAACCATTTTCTTCTCCCCCCAACCCCTCCAAACATTTCTCTAAGCCACTTCTTGCAGAGTCGCAAGGAAGAGGTAGAGAAGATCCTCGGGCCGCCAGAAGAAGGGCGCCTTCATCAAGGTCACAGAGGATCAAATCCAAGCCTTAACCAGCGGCCAGGGGACGCCGCACTCCTTCCCATTGCTCTCAAAGAAACCCTCCTTCTCCAATGATCACGGGCAGATGCATGAGCTCACCGTCGGCGACTACCCTTATCTCCGGTTACTTGATGCTGAAGTCTCCCTTGCAAACATCTCAGCGGTATATACTAAACCCTAGCAAGAAAATTCTCTCTCTCTCTCTCTCTCTCTCTCGCTCTCACTCTCTCTCTTCCATTCCCCCTCTCGCTCTACCTCTCCCTCTTTCTTTCTCTACGTCTGGTTTTGATCCCATCTTTTCATTTCTAGGGATCTATGATAGCGCCTTCATATAACTCTGAAGGCGACCAAGATTGCCTATTGTTGTCTCCGGCGAGGGGATATGTGGAGATTGTTCAGAGAAACCATGGTGAGTATGTGAAGGTGGCGTCGAAGGTGTCCGCCGGAGACGCGTTTTTGGTCTCCGCCGGTGAGCCTGTATCGACTTCTGCCCCTCGGGCGGGGAGGGGCTTCAGGTGCTTTGCTTCGGGCTTAATGTCGAGGAGAATCGCCGGGTTTTTCTCGCAGGTGCTCCATTTTTATCATCTGGTGGTAGAGATGGTGATTTCTTGGGATGACAAGGTTACTTGAGAGTGTATTGCAGGGGAGAATGGAGTGCTGAAGAATTTGGAGAGGGAGGTGACGGACCTGTCCTTCGGCGTGCCGTGGAAGGAGGTCGATGAGGTGCTGAAGGCCCAGAGGAAGTCTATCTTCATGGAAGGTCCCAAGCAGATGCCAAAGCTATACTAGAAGCAACCAGTGGAGATGGAATGCTTGAATGTCCTTGAGAGGAGAGACTGAATACGGGGATGTGATGTAAAGTCAAGAGTAAGATATCAAATAGCAGAAAGCCTAGTTTTCCATCATCCATGCTATCCTAGCTAGATGAATACTTCATTCTTTTTCCATGATCCTTGATGGGGTTCTCTTCCTGAATCCTCGCGCGAGATCAAACACAAATTTTCTCGAAAAAGATGGATGGATGATATTGGAACTCCAAATTCAGCCGACAGTATCCAAAAATAGAAGAAAAAATGACGCAAAATAGAACATTATACTACCGGAACCATCGGGAGTTTACTCACCTGAAACATCTTCTTCCATGATGTGAGACTGCGAACCGTCTCTTCGATGTCATCAAAGAGAAGGGAAGTCGCAGATAGCAAGTGGGTGTGAAGATGGAGCAGAGAATTGTGTTGAATGGTCCGTGTAGCGCCGGAGACGAACGCCCGCAGGAGAGCTTAAAAGAGGATGCGCTGGCCGTGGGGGCCGGGTAATCTGACCGAAATCAGTCATTAGAAAAGATATTCTTCATTCAGTATCGATCAAATGCAAGACGAATAAGTGAAACGTCGTGTATTTATTATCTGAGCGCATTCACTGTCATCACTTATCACCAATTCTCAGTGGAGGTTATGAGTATCACGTGCTTGTGCACGTGATGATCGCACCATATTCCAAACTTAGAGAATCAGAATGAGATGCGTCATTTGATTTGAGAATCAGGTATGTTCTAATTTCATTTTTGGGATGTTGCTGATCTTAAAAAAGTTTTTAATCAATTCATAAATTCATATTTTATTGACTAAATTTTGATAATTGTTAGAATAATATTTAATTTTAAAAAGAAATTTATAATAAAAATATTTCTTTACAAATTCTAATCTAATTAGAATTTATAATTATCCTCAGAATACTGATTTCAGCCTAATTAGCTCGTACCTGGAGCGCTGCTGAGGAGAAGGCGGCAAAGTTCTTGATTCTGAAAAAACGACCTCTATCATCGAATAACTCCGCCGAATAAATATTCAGTTTCATTTGTGAAATCCAATTAAAAATTCAAACTCAAAAGAATATAGTTTAGAAATTCCGATTCAGGTTCACTGAGGCAAGATTGTGAAATGGTCGCTTGACAGGCAGATAACAGGAAGAAAAATTTTCAAATTTAAATTGACAAGATCCTAGTCAAAATTCTAATCCAGTTATTTTGGCGAGAATTTAAAATTTCAATGTGTTAACTCCCAAGAAAAAATCAAATTAATTTTATCAAAAAATCACTAGTTAATAATTCTATAGACCCAATAATATTTATTATTGGTAAACCTTTATTAATTAATTAAGGATCAACATAAATATTTACCCAAAGATTCAAATCCTGATTTATGAAGGCGAGAATTTAACATTAAAATTTGCTAACTAGGAAGAAAAATTCATTTGAATAAAAAAATGTTAGATCCAAATGCAAAAGCCGCATCTTAAAAATTCAAATCCAGATCTATTAAGGTGAGAATTTTCAATAAAAATATTTTGGCTACCAGAAAAACATAATAAACGAGTAAAATAACAGTGACGATCGCATCACGAACCTTCGCAGAGAGATCTGAACGCGGACGTCTCAGCGGACGGCGATCCGACGTCTTCCGGCGAACTGCACAAAGAAAATAGCGAGAAAACTCGCTCGCCGACGATCGGAAACCCTAACATGTCAGGCCTGTTCACCAATTCACACAAGCAAGATGCGCCAGGAAGAGGAGAAACTGAAAGAACGGAGTCAGAAGCCGAAGAGAAAGTGTTTTGTTAATCTAAGTTCCATTTCATTACTATAGTTTTTGGAGGAAAAAATGAAGCCAATGATTAGAAAATCCTCGTAGTTATTGACCTTTGGAAGAAATGGCAGTGCAGCAAGAAGCGGAGGGAACGGAGGAGTCGTTGATCGGCGGCGCCGCAAGGAATCCGAGGCAAGGAGCGACTGCAACGAGCACTTCCACGCAACTTCCACGTGTCCGATCCGCGTTCGCTGAGATACGTTCGGAGAAGTGGATGATGATGAGCATAGAGAAGAGCGCTGAGAGGAAGGTCGCTTCACTCCCGGAGTCACGTTTCTCTCTAACCGCCATTTCCCGCGCTGTCT
Organism: Lemna minuta; assembly: GCA_024174645.1. Taxonomy (NCBI): domain Eukaryota; kingdom Viridiplantae; phylum Streptophyta; class Magnoliopsida; order Alismatales; family Araceae; genus Lemna; species Lemna minuta. Next base: position 18,560,242 of record CM044106.1, read on the forward strand.
AACCGCCAGAGAACAGTCCGATATTTATACCGTCGAAATTTCAAATTGGCGAGCTGCACTGACGGAGCTACAGGCCCACGATCTTTCTAACCGCCATTTCCGCGCTTTTATCCCAGATATTCAAATTATTTTGAATTAAAATTATTCAAATTTTTAGTTCAATAAACCTATTTTTTAAAATAAGACGGATATTTATCTTTCAAAGAATTGAATGTTCCGAACTAGTTAGTGCCTTCTTTCCTCTCTCTTGGGCTTATTGGGCTATCTACAATTTGAAGATTGTCCTCGTCAAATGATCTGCGGCGGAGATTTGACGGTGTTCCACCTCTCTAGTGAGAGAAACGGCTTGAGCTTTTCCCTCTCCTCTTTCCTCTCTCTTTCCTCTCTCTTTCTCTCTCCCATTTTCGGGGTTTTCAGCTTTCTCTTTAATAAGCTCCTTGCCTCGTAAGCTGAATCTGATCATTCTAGTTGTCTCTTCTTGCTTTGTTCTCTTGAAGCTTGAGAATTTCTTGTTCTTGATCCTGTTCTTGATCCTGTTCTTGAAGCTTGAGAATATTTGGCTCCACTTTCGCTCTCGAAGAATAATCGCGATTGGGTCGCTGTTATTCACCATTTCGTTTAGAGGACGCATGAATATGACCATCTTGGTGAGCTTCGAGAATACAGAGATGCTTGAAGATCGGCATGTATCCAGGCCATCATTGCAGATTGGAATTTTATTGCCCTAAAATTCGGAAACCAAACTTGCTTGAAAAGAAAGCCCTAACGCTCGTATCATCTAGAAGCCATTAAACCAAGAAGGATTCTCTTGGGAAAAAACTGTTCAAGGCTCGGTGTCCAGCGTCTGTTGACGGTATCGCGTTAGTCCATTACGCTTGGTGTCTGCCAATGTCAAGCTTTCCGAATAAATTCAACCCGGAATCAAGAACATGCGATTGGGCATTCAGGAGTCCCAAATCGGCCGAAATGCGGGGATGCGCTCGGCCTTGCACGCATCGACGACGTCCCTGATTCCCTGTGATTTGCTTGTCACTACCACCACTTCAGCCTTCCAGTTCTTTACGACCTCAACTGTCAATTTTGGCACGTTAGGCCTGCCCGATACGGCCGTGTCGTGGATGATCACCTCAGCACCTTATGCCCAGCATCTGTTTGATCTCCGAGCCAAAATTCTGATCCTCTGACTTGGTCACCCAGAGGAGGCATACATCTGCTTCGCATGGTTGCAATAGAAACGAGAGAAACACTGTTATGCCGGAGCCAGTGGCCACAAGCAAGGCCCTGCCGTACATATTTATCTAGTACGGTAGCCCCGGAAAGTGCACCCGGCGGAACCAGAGGTGGCTCGGAGGGTCCGACACCAGCCCTCGGGTGAAGTCCCCCACCGCCCCGGCCACCATCATTTGCGACTCCTTGTTGTCCGATATGATGCCGAAGGCGTGCCAGTCGGATAAGGGCGACTGGCTGATTCTGCCACTAGCCCGGCTTTCACGCCGCCCGCGAACTTGATAATGGATGCGTGTCCGGAGGAAGAGCTGGCCGCCACGGGTACTCTTCTCACGGTGACCCACGGTATGATTATAAGAACTGTGAATAGGAAGGTAAACCAGATCTCTTGCTGCCTCGCCAGCTTCGAAAAAGTCAGTTCGTAGTACGACTTCGATTCGGGATCATAGCCAGCTGAGAGGACGACGAAAACCCAGAGAAGGGCCAGTGCAGACCACCCAGTGAATCGATGGGTTCGCTCGAAGAAATTGTGGTGCAGGTGGCGGACGAGGGGGAATGCCGCCAGGCATTTAGAAGAAGAACAGAGAAAGGATGGCGGACGCCACGCCAATGATCTCGGGAGAGGTATTTTTGCGGTTTTGGAGGGTCAGCACGAGGGCGTAGACGAGCCACGCCACGGAGGAGACGCCACAGCCGCTATGGATGCCTCCGATGCTCTGGAGGAACGAGGTGGTTGCAGTTTTCACCCATATAGGAACCCTCGACCTTCCAAGGGCCTTGACCGTGCACCAAAAGACTAACTTAAGAAAAGCTTCGCTCCGACACAGGGTGAGGACGAGGACGTTGTAGATGGCAAACGCCGCCGCCTTTCGCTTGCCGTAGGGAAAGTTTCCGATGAGGGCCAAAGCAAGGAAAGCCCTGTTTCGGAGAAGACATCAGGAGAAAACCTCTTGTAAACAGTTAGCAGGACTTGGTCGAGAAGTATAATAGACAACCTCGATTCTCTGGTCTTCACGGATATGGCGGTGGTTCCTACCTTGTCGATTTGACGCTGATCGCTCCGCTGGGCAAGTACTTCTCCGACTCGTTGCTTCTCCAGATCAGGACAAGCCACTACAGAGATAAGAGTCCCATCGGTTCCCATCGTCTTTGTCTTCGTCTTCATCTAGGTCGCAAAAGTGACAAGTGGAATCGCTTTCACGTTGGAAACTGAAAACTGACGAGGGCTGTTTCTCCTGTGATCTTCCAAACCGAAGTCTGGAAGGAAGCTGCCACAACCAGGTGGAAAGTGAACCGGGTCTAGCCAAAGAAGTTTTTAAAGTAATTGGCGAATCCAAGGTTTCGAATATTGAAAGAGAATAAGATATTGAATCAAACATTCAAAATACTAACGTATTTACAGTGTTCATTGAACAAGTTATTCAAGTATTCAGCCTCTAGTGATATTCACCCGATCACAATACAACTAGATCTCCTCGATAGTATGCAATTTCAAGTATTAATATCACATATTTGATACATTTTATCTTAAAATATAATCATAAATGCATGTTATTATCATATTGATTAAATTAATAATTCTTATTTTAAAAAGATATTCTTGATTTTTCATAAATTAATAATATTTTATAAATATTTAATGACATTGATTCCTGACAAAGATAATCCTATTTTATTATAAATAAAAATTTTATTTATTTTCCATTTAAAATGCCATTATTGACATGTAAATATTTATAAATGCATTTTATCAAGAATTTTATTAAATAAACTTATTTCTATAAGGAATTTGACATTTTTCTTAATTTTTAGAATTTTTAGGAATTTATAAAAATTTAAATTAATAAGAAATGATTTTGTTCTAAAATATAAGAAAATAAATAAATAATAAAATAAAATAATTAAAAAGTAAAACAAAAAGAAGAGAGAGCGTAAAACTCTCTCTTTCTCTCTCTCGCCACCCTCTCTCGTATGACAAAAAAAGTAAATTTTGTCATGCGAGGAGAGGAGCGCCTCCTCAATACCCTCTCCTCATCTCCCCTCAATTGGGAGGTGAGGCTCGACAAGCTCACCAAATTTTTATCAAAACATCGATTGTAACGGAAGATGTTGAATTAAACATTTAAGAAAGTTGAAGCACCAATAATAGATAATCTAATCATTTATTCCAGTTGATTTTATAATATAATATAATTTATACTTACAGTGATCCTCTGAAGGAGTTCTTCAAGCCATTTAAGCATCCAACCTCTAGTAGTATATACACAATCGTTGGACGATTGGATCCCCTCTAAAACACTACTAGAGGAAAAGGAGAGGAGAGTTTTCTACTAGGCTCATATGGGCACCCTTGTTATGGTCGTTCTCACCTTATTTATAGACTTTGCGATTGTAAACTTTTCACAAAAACCCTTATATTTATATTTATATCCACTAACGCCCATTTGCCTTATGTGTGTGACCCTCTAGGTCTATAAATCTCTCTAGTTAATGACTCCATCAACCCAATAACACTTATTCAGCCTCCTTATTAATTAATTATAACATATATATATAAGTTCATTAAGGAATAATTTAACCTAATCAACAGGTTGAGTCGCCGGCTCGTTGGGTTCAAGCTACATCACGTGCTCTAGGAAATATGGAGTATATGAGAACTCTCTTATGAAATATTGCTATCATTAGCTATCATGTATGTATAATACTTTATCTGCACGAGACTCATAAGTGAGTTAAGGTATAGTTAATTGTCAAACCCTAATCGTTCATTTAATTTAGTATTGATGCAAGTAGGAAATGATCATGAACAACTTCTCAAATATTTCTACTACCTTGGCCGAGGATTTAACCGCATCTCATTTCTTGAGTTGATCTCCTCTTATACCCAGGGTAGATCATCCAATCTTAACCACTCAATCACCTTTGAGGACTTCATGCTGCATCCAATCTATGACATTTTAGAGATCCCATGGCTAGGAATTCATAAGCCATAGTCAAAACACGATCATCTATCCACAAGATGTCTTTGGTGTCTCAAGTCAAAATATTATGTACACAATCGTGATATGAATAAACCTGATGGACAGTTTGGTATAATACCATTCAAGGATTCATACTTATCAATTCAATGAGCTCTTTCTCGAAATAGCACCCACTATCTATCATTGTTGTATCCACACCGATGGCTACAAGATCAGCCATACTCATCATATAAGTCGGATCAAAGTAGTACTATTATTTCTAAATAATTCGATGTCTTTCTCAAATATCCTACAAAGAGAAATATTTAAAATAAATCTTTAAAGACCAGTGATCATTGTACTATAATATCATCCTAATTCACTTGGTTTTTTCATATACTCGTGGACTTCATTACAAAGATCACACAACAACGACAATGAATAAAATTTTCATTTTGATGAATATAACGGAAAAGATGAAAGTATGATTGGCCATATATCCATTACCCTCTTCCTTTTCTCTCTCGTGCATGTGCGAAAATTAAGGGGGAGGAGGAGATTCCCTCCTCTTCTCTTTCCTCCCTCTCTTATTGTCTCTTATGTTCTTCTCTCCTCCTCTCCTCTCTTCCTTCTCTCACGCACAGGTGTGTGCGTAAGGGAGACAAGGAGATCCTCTCCTCCCTTCTCCTCCTTCTTCCTCTCTTCTCTCTCCATTGAATCATCTCTCTTCCTCTCCCCGTTCTCTCTCTAGTATGCATGGAGGAGAAAAACATTTTTTTTCTCTATCGCCGCACTTTTGACCTGATTTTCCGTCTCCTACTTCCCTTTCTCCCCTTACCCTCTCTCTCATTTCTTCATCATTCTCCCTCTCTTTTCCTAACTTTGTCCTCTCTTTTCTCTTTGTCATTTCTCCTTCCCCTCTCTACTGCTCTATCTCTCTTTCAATCTCTCCACATCCTCTTCTCTCTATTTCCCTATCTTTCCCTCTCTTATCCCTCTCTTGTGTGCCATTAGGGAATTTTGTCACACATGAACTTCCCCACCCTCTCTACATAGTGTTTAACTCTCCTCCTCCACTTTCTCCTCGCCAATTTGGCCGTTCTCTCACACACAGGAGAATCACACAAGCAAGAGGAAGAAAATTCTTTCATCATCGATGCCTTTTCTCCTCTCTCCCTCACTCTCTTGCACGCGTAAGGGGGAGAAAACTCTTCCATCCTTCTCTCTCTCCCTCCCTTCTATCTTCTTTCTCTTTGTCTCTTGAGCGACGGAAATTAAATTTCCCTTGTGCAATGGAAATTCGTTGTGTCTCCCTTGCACCCACTTCTCTCTTACTCTCCCTCACTTCTTCCTCTCCACTATTCTTGTCGCACGCCTCCCCATTTTGTCTCTTGCGACGATTTCTTCTTGTACCTAAATTTCTCGCCATCAAGAGATAGAGAGAGTATAGAGTAGAGAAGAGAGAGGAGAGAGAGTGAATGTATTTAATGCTTTTTAGTGTGTAACTCAAGGCCGTTTGACTAGAGAACTTTGACAAAAGCAGTTTGACCGAAGCGATTTGACGAGAGAGAAAGCGCATCAACAACGAGAAATGTTCTAAATTAAAATAATGATATCTTATGATCCTGATGGAGTTAAGGGCTGAAATTTTGTGAGCATGATCATCGTTTTAAGCTTTACAAATCCAATAGGACTGATTAAAATTATAAGATGAAAAATGAGGGGTTTTAATGCTTCATTGTGTGCTTCTAAAATTGTCTAGTCAAGAGGAAAGAGGGCACTGATCAATCATTCTTTGTGTATGAAACATCATTTCTAGTGAGTTTCTTCTCTTTATTCCCTAATGTTGGATACAATAACATTCATTTCAGATATTAAAATCATGCATTTTATGCACTTCTTCTTAAAAATATAATCATAAATGCATGTCATCATGATTAAAAATGATTAAATTGATAATTCTTAAGTGTAAAAGAATTTTTTTATTTTTCATAATCAATTAAATTTTTATAAGCATTTAATGATATTTATCAAGAATATAATCTTATTTTATTATAAAATAAAATTTCTATTTATTTCCCAATTAAAATGTATATATTGAGATGAAAAATAATTATAAATCTATTTTATCAAGAATTTTATTAAATAAATTTATTCCTACAGGGAGTTGACATTTTTTTATATATTTGTTGGCATTTTTTCGGAATATTCGCACTTCCCTTTTGCCGTAGCATATGTGTTGATCATGCCTATGTTTCTAAAATATGTCCAATGATCTCTTGCAGTTTCAAATTTTGATAGAGTGATAATGGGTGGTCGTGTGGGCGAATTCTTTAATGGTAGAAGGCAAGATGAGATTACAACCTATGTATTCAGACATTACAAGGGAAGAACAAAGAATTTACAGTGAACCACTCAATGGTACAAGAATAATGATGGCAAACTGTCTTCATCTTTGTCTTGCATCTCAAAATAGTAAAAGAATAATTTCATGACTTAATATCCTACAACAAAAAACCCTGACATCAAGTTTCACAAGTATCGATCAAAATGTGTAGAAAAAATTGCCTCAACTAATCAACATATTCAGCTATATCTAATTTTTGGGGCGCTAAAAATAAAAGATAAGTCTTTTGTCATTCATCAACTTGGACAGACAACGGTGTTAAAATCCAACAAGATTAAATTTTTATTGCTCTGAACGAAGAAAACGAAGAGTTCTAAAATATGTCAAAAAATTCTCGGCCCGAGCCAACGAAGATGACTAGATTCAGGAGGGAAGCATGACTGAAATGCCTCTAAACATCTAAATTGTGATTAAACCCCCGATGTTAGTTAATTATCAGAATCTCCTAGACTCTAGCAGTCCACTATACCAAAATTTAATTAAAAAAACACTTTTTTTCTTCTTTTATTTACTCTCATTTGGGTTCAACTTTTTTGAAGGAAATTTGATCCCATTTGGCTCTAGAATGTGTGCTCTTTTGACCCATCAGAATAGATAGCAGAGACGTGGGCTTGAGCATTAGTGGATAAATTGCCAATAAAGATGGGCCACGAATTGTGGGCCTAGCGGGCCCAAAATAGGCTGTGCTGATCTAAACACAAAATTTTTCTTCCTCTCACCGCAGATTCGGCCAAATGGTCATGCCCCTCTCCCAGGCTGGCATCTGTCACCGTCACTCTTTGAGTCAACGGTCCAAACAGCCGTAACGCGTCGAGCACGGACTTGGCGTTCAACGTTGGACTGGTCCAGCGAATTCACGGTTATCACTCCGATTCCGGCTTCTTAGTCAAATTGCATGCGCACTGAGGGCAACGAGGAAAGTTCTTAGGAGTAATAACCAAACCTCCTCATATTTTGGCGCAAAAGAGAAGTCTACGGTCAGACATGACTTCGTCTTCAGAACTTTTGATATAAATCCGGCGCATCGCCAACTGACCCCTTCAAGCTCTTCACACGCCCTGCACCTCTCTGCCAACCCTGAGTCCACGCTGCGCCTGTTCTTCCAAAGATCACTGCCTCACACAATGGCGGACCAGAACGTGACCAGGTTCTCCAGCTGCCGCGGAGTTTCCTTCGAGATCAATCCGCACGCCAGTCCCTTCTCTGTCTCTGCCGATCGGCCTTCTGCTCCATCGTTTCGTCTGCCCTGGACGCTTTGCAGCTCCGGCAGGGTTCTCCCCTTGCAAGACGACGGCCCACTATCGCTCGGCCGATCTAGCAGTCACTTCTGCGATGTCTACAGCGACGACGAACACGACGAAGATGCCGACATGGCAATCCCTGAAGAGGATTCCGACGACGTCGAGAAGCAACAACAGGGACTTCCCGAGCCAAAAGAGCTGCGCGAGGTCGACAAACCTGTGACGACGAGGAAACCCACGCGGGCCAGCGAATCCAGGATTTCCACCATACTTCTGGACCAGGGACTCTTCACGGTCTACAAGCGGCTCTTCGCGGTGTTCTTCGTCGTCAACATGGTTTTACTGGGTCTGGCCATCTCCGGGAACTTTTCCTACGGCAGGCGTAAGGCGGCGGCGTTCGCCATCTACAACGTGCTCCTCCTCACGCTGTGCCGAAGCGAACTCTTCCTTCGGTTCGTCTTTTGGTTTGCCGTCAAGGCCCTGGGAAGGCCGCGGGTGCCTCTCTGGGCGAAGACGGCCACCACCTCGTTCCTCCAGTGCATCGGAGGCATCCACAGCGGCTGCGGCGTCTCCTCCGTGGCGTGGCTCGTCTACGCCCTCGTGCTGACCCTCCAAGACCGCAAAAACACCTCTCCCGAGATCATAGGCGTGGCGTCCGCCATCCTTTCTCTGCTCTCTTTCTCATGCCTGGCGGCGTTCCCCCTCGTCCGACACCTGCACCACAACTTCTTCGAGCGAACCCACAGATTTGCGGGGTGGACGGCGCTAGCCCTTCTCTGGGTTTTCGTCGTCCTCTCTGCCGGCTATGATCCCAAGTCGAAGTCATACGCCAACCTGGCCTTTTCGAAGCTGGCAACGCAGCAGGAGATCTGGTCGACCTTCCTCGTCACAGTTCTTACAATCATACCGTGGGTCACCGTGAGAAGAGTCCCCGTGGCGGCCAGCTCTTCCTCCGGACACGCATCCATCATCAAGTTCCCGGGGGGCGTGAAAGCCGGGCTGCTGGGCAGAATCAGCCGGTCGCCCTTATCCGAGTGGCATGCCTTCGGCATCATATCGGACAACAAGGAGTCGCACATGATGCTGGCAGGGGCAGTAGGCGACTTCACCCGAGGGCTGGTGTCGGACCCTCCGCGCCATCTCTGGGTCCGCGGGGTGCACTTCGCGGGGCTGCCCTACTTGGTGCACATGTACAGAAGGGTCGTGCTGGTGGCCACCGGCTCGGGCATCGCCCCCTTCCTCTCCTTCGTCCTGCAGCCCTGCGCCGCCGAGGTGTGCGTGGTCTGGATCACCAAGTCGGTCGACCAGAACTTCGGCTCCGAGATGACGGAGATGCTGAGCAGCCCTCCGTCGGGGAAGGTGATCGTCCACGACACCGCCGTCTCCGGGCGTCCCGACGTGGCCCAGCTGGCCGTGGACACCGCGAAGACGTGGAAGGCGGAGGTGGTGGTAGTGACCAGCAATCCCCAGGGCAGCAGGGACGTCGTCAACGCGTGCAAGGCGCATGGCATCGCGGCCTTCGGCCCGATATGGGACTCGTGAGTCGCCCCCAACTGGGAAGACAAGACCGAATTGGTCTGCAGTCCCACACTCCAGGCCGCCGATTTCTTCAAAGCCATCGATTTGTTCATTTTAAGAACTCAAATTGAATTAAAATTTTCAATTACATTGAGCTTCTTTCTTCGGCGCCAGAATTCGCAACATCTTTTCCAAAGCAGTACCCTAAAAATCTGGGTTTCATGCCAGACTGACGTTCCATGTGCAGCCAGTAATGACGATATTTCTGAATTTTTTGCACAGACCGGCGATCCAAGTCCGGCCAGGCCAACAAGTTTGAATGTCCTGCCGAGACATGAGGATAGTTTGTTTTATTCTTTTTTTCTTGAAAAAAACATTCTTTATCTGTGAATGATCTTTTGCTAAGAGTCGAGTTCTGCTGTACGTCGTGCCCTTCTTTCCGCCCGAGTCGCAATTCTGACGTCTCCTTGTCTCATTATTCTTGTACCGCTGACTCGCCCAGCGTAAACGCTTCGTGGTGTTGACATAGTCTCTGAATTCAAATGTCTTGATCGTGACCTGTACTCTATCTCTGTTCTAAGTCAGCGTTCAACTTAGAGCCAGGCTGAGCGTTGACCCTGGCTAGTTCAACGAATTCCCGAAGCGCGTCGGATTTCGGCGACGAAAAAAAAAACCACTGTTTGCCGGAATCTTCACGTGAACTTCTATGATCGTATACGCAATTTTGTCGCGCGGTTTAGGGCAGCTAGCATGGTATGATCGAAATCAGTGCTCCACTCTCCTTTACTTCCGTCGATTGTCAAATCCGGCAAACTGTATTGGAGAATAAGGCTCAAGATCTGTACTTGGCGGACCAAATAAGAAACAGATATGTTGCCTGTGAGTTCGTCAATGATTGGAGTTGCTTGCCTGCACAGGAGAATAAGACTCAAGATACTCATTTTGCGGACCCAAGAAGAACAAATATGTTGAGAATTCCTCCACCAGTAGCCAGAAATGGCGCAAAAAAATTTGAGAAGGAAAAGGAATACCAAATCTGTAAAGCGATTTCACAAATAGGGATCTACTTTTCTCTTTGCCTCACTGCTTCCCATCTCACTTTTACAAGCACTTTGATCTGCTAATAGGCCCTTTATGATGATTTGAATGAAGCCCGACTTCTGATTATGTGTTTTACTGTGATGATGAAAACTTGTTCTATCTTTTCCATATGCATGTTTTATACAAGAACGACATAAACATCCTATCTATGTTTCATACCATCACATCCACATACAGGTGAGTATCATGTAACGTGGGTGGGGCAAGCACCTTATCCCTGCCATCATAAAAGTTGATGTCATCATCAAAAGGTACACCATCACCTCTAGAAGAGTGATCTTTGCCTCGTCATCTTTGCCAGACCAATCTCGAGCTTCATGCTTCACCTCCTATGAGGACTTAAATTTCAAATGTATTTCATAATTTCCTTTCACTATTTTATTCTTACTTTTTCTATCCTTTGATGCTAAAAAATAGGCTTCCCATGTACTTGAGAAGTTAAGGGCATTTTGTGTTGAGTACCTTCACCTAAAAAGTGTGCTCTAGGGATCCATCATTGCCAGTGGGTTGGATCAAGCTTGCTTCACCACCGCTTTGTCCTACGTCGAACAAAAAGATGATTAGAGTTAGCGGATGGCGTCAATGTAGGCATGTATAATCGACATCAGATTATCTCAATTATTAAATAACTTAGATGAGGGATGGTCAAGAATGCACTTTATTTAGATGGGTGAATCATTAAATATCTCCGAAAGAGGGCATAAAAGCTGCATGCCCTCTTTCCCCATAGAAGCTGCATGGCCATTTATTCTTCATTTAGAGTTGACCCAAAATTTTCTCCTAGCTTATTTCGCATGTTGTAATAATAACATGGGTCCCCTTCAACCTCCAAGTTGGCATCGATCAAAGGCATAACTGAATACCTAAGCCATTTCTCTTTTGTGTCCGCCTTTTGATGCTTGTCATTTTTTCCCTAAAAATTATACTTTACTGCATGTCCCATTTATGGAAGATGGCGAAGTTGGAATTAGCTAAATTATTTGCTCCTGAAATTAGCTGTGTAAAATTGATCACAAGGATCACTTTGCTCTCAATTGAAGTTTATTGTGAGGATCTTGTCACCCACAACTTGGGTTGGTCTTGAGGACCCCTACTGATCATATGATAAGTCTGATTGTATAGTTTACATACATTGTTTTAGGGAAAATAGACTCATGCAGTAATATTTATCACATTTTACATACTCACAAATAACCAAGTATAGAGTGAATAAGGGATTAAACCAAAAAGAGATGAAGGTCACTAGATTTAAAATGGAAGATTTTTATAAAGAAAATAAATGAGTTCTATGCAGTGAGAAAATATTTTGATGAGAGTAATTAGATGAATGCTATGTAGTGCAGTGTGATTATCTAAAGTACCCAAATCTCTTTCCTAAGACGGAAATATCTAATATCACAAGTGAAAATTATTATACTCTATAATCCATTATAGGGGTTAGCCCACATTACATAACGTGAGTCCCACATGGGGCATACCTAAGATCACAAATTTTTTTAATTCTGAATTCACGATGATTTAAAAATCAGAAATCAAGTACATCGATGAGATCGGGTCGAACCACAGAGAGCATGGTTGACTTTTATCGAAAGAGTTGACTTGGTCAAAATTTAGTCTAATTAGGGTTGTCAAGAAATGAAAATAATATATTATTAATATATGAGAGATCAGTACTAATATATGAGAGTAATTAAATGAAACTAGTACTAATATATGAGAGAAGATATTTTAAGAATTTTGAAAATATTTAGAGAAGAAAAGTCAAAGGTCAAGGTCAAAGCATTGACTTTGACCACACTTTGACTTTCTTTAAAATCAAAGAGGAAAAAGGTGAGAAATTATTACGAAAATTATATCTTCAAAGACTGAGAAAAAGAGGAGAATTTGGATATAAAGATTATGATTTTTAGAGAAGAATTGGATTCACTATATGATTTATTGAAAAATCAATAAACAAAAATTCCTGAAATGAAGGTTTCGGTCAAAATCGTTAAATTTATATCAAATGATATCCAATTCCAGAAAATCAGGTATGAATAAAAATCTTACGATTAGAGTAATAGCCCTCGAAAGTCAATGCCCAAATTCGGATTGATTTTGAACAACAGTTGGTGAGATGACAAATTGAAGGGCCAAAACTTGGTGAAAATCAACGAATCAGATATCCACAGAAAGCTGATTAATAATGAATCCAATGAAACCAAATTGGGCTTAAGATCACGGAGAAATCCATGTTCGGAAATCAACAAAAATCCGCGATCAAATTTGAGCAAAATGATGAAATTTCTGATTTCTAAACTCTAATTACCTATCTAAATTGAATCTAAACTACCTAAATTGCAAGGGTTACGAAGGAATCACTCTACTAACCCGATTGAGGGGAAGATTGAGCTTCAAATTTCTTTGATTGTTGAGAATTTCTCCGATTCTTTCTTCGTCGTGATTTCAGCGTTTAAGGGGCGATTTCTAAACATTTTCTTACAATAATTTGTGATTAAGTTGCCTCAATCCATGCGCGATTGCACTTAATATCTACATCCAAAAATGCTTAATTTCTTCACGTTTAATCAAAAGTTACAGTTTCAAAAGAGAAAACATCGATTTATAGAAGAATTCACACAAAATCTGTGGGCCGTCTAATTCGTTGAAGAACGCTTGAATGGCCACGATGTTGCCACGTTGCGGGCAATAAGTGGACCACGATCCCACGACGCGGGCTCCACTCCTCTTTGATTTTTTTCGTCTGATCTTCGTCGAAGTGTCCACAAGCAGCCGCGTGTCACTCCACATTTTATATGATGCGAAATTAAATCACAACTGTTGGATTTCACTAATGAGATAACCCGTCGTGCATTTGTGACTTGCGATGATCAAGATCTGGTGAACTGAAATCCACGAGATCGATGCTCACCCTTTCATGCACATTATCCAACGCTTCTCAAGATGCCACATCGCCTGCATACATAAAGAAAAACATTATTCCCACACGGAAAAAATTGAGAGAATATATCGCGTATATAAAGGGGAAGCGCCCTTATGCGTTTGCGTCGCCTATTGGGCCCACTATACCCGTGGGCCCAACATAGCCTGATTGATCCATCGCGCCACATGTGCCCCCGGTGGGTCTGTGTTAGCTCACGAGGCGCTGCCACATGTCCACGTCATGCCATGTCAGCTCCGCGCGGGTCCCGTGCTGATAAAACCCTTTTTGAAATTATTTTCGCCTTTATAAATTCTGCAAAATTCCTTAAAAATAAAAATTAAATCCATAAAAATATACAAACTTCATAAATTCATAACTTTCAATTTACTAGGCCTTTTTTACTCAAATTTCCTCCATTGGATAAAAAATTTCTTTTTCTTTAATCCCATGCCACCTGAAATATAATTTTAAACAAGAAAATACAATGAATTCACAGTAATATTAAGTCAACCCCTCACAGTTGACTTTGATTCATCCATCATTCTCTTCTTATAATTTCTTATGTTAGTCATCTACTAAAGTCAAAATAAAATAAAATAAAATGGTGAATTTTCAATTGTTTGACCTTGAAAAAGGTCAAACATCAGTGAAACAGATAATTAACCTTAAGTAATGCAAAAATATGGACTTTTGTAAAATGGCACGCCAATGAAGAAAATTCATAAAACTATGATAACATGCATCATAATTACATAAAATAAGCATTAATTTCAATTTAATATGATAGTATTTCAAGTTAAATATGCATGTTATCAGGTAGCCATCCCTAGCCCATATGGTAGCCACCACAACCTTATAGAGTAGCCGTCACCATCCCCTAAGCTACATTCCATTCTACTAGTTGTAGCCTAGCTAGGCCAACGCCTAAGGTAGTCACCAATAACTAGGGCAAGGGTCACTACCTTGTAGTCCAGTGCCAACCAAGTAGCTTCCCAACAGACCTCAATTTTTTGCTTTCGCTGCTAGTCAAGTAGCTGCCAAACAAGCCGCAATTTTTCACTGCCGCTGGTAGTCACCTATCTGTTGTTCTTTGTGTTTGCTACCCTAGATGTATCCCATAAATCCAATGGTGGCTTTTGGATGACATGATTCATGACTCATCCCAATTATTTTGCCACCACCACTGGTGCTCCTAAGTATTATCTTGAGACAAGCATTAAACATGGCTACAAAAGGTCCCCCCATCGCAGTATTCAATTTCACCCATAATTATAGAATCCCTAGTGTCACAGCTTTCCTTGAACTAAGCACCATGGCAATAATTAGATTAGGTGATTCTCATCATTCATTATCTCGATCTATGAACCAATTCAAGCTAGCAGATTAGCCATGGACCACATTTGAGGCAGTGCTTCTTGATAAGGGAAATATCACTCAATTTTTAAGATGTTGGAGTCTCTTTTTCTAGCAATCAACGAGAGCAAGGATGCATAATTTATTCTATAAGCTATTGATGTACCACGCACATCCAATGACTTACAACGGCTAGAGTGTTATCAATTGGAACAATATGTCATTGTATTTTTCCTTAATCTGCATCCGCTAATGACCTCTTTGAATCGCTCTTGAGTATGTTTTGGGAAAAAATTACCATCTATTATATTAATCTTTTTGATAATTTTGTAGGCTACTTGAGGTACCCCATTTGGTTTTGAGGCCTTGTCTGCTTATCGGCCTCACGAGAACTATTAGCCTTCATTTTTTCTATGTCATATGGCTCGGATGAGGAATGTGGCACCAAGCCTCTTACTCCTTAGTAACAAGCCTCTTACTCCTTTAACTTGAAATATTATCATATTTAACTAATATTAATGCTTATTTTATGTAATTATGATGCATGGTGTCATAGTTTTATGAAAATTTCTCCATTGGCATACCATTTTACTAAAGTCCATATTTTTTCATTAGTTAGGGTTAATTATGTGCTTTATTGATGTTTGACCTTTTTCAAGGTCAAGCAACTTGAAATGAACCATTTTCCTTGATCTTATTTTGACTTTAGTGGATGATTAGAAGAAGAGAATGATGGGATGAATCAAAAGTCAACTTTGAGAGGTTGACTTAATTTGGCTTTTAAAATCAAATTAAAATTATTTTAAATTCATCATATTTTCTTGTTAAAATATATATTTCAGGTGGCATGGAATTAAAGAAAAAGAAATTTGTGATCCAATAGAGAAAACTTGAGTCCAAAAAGCCTTTTAAATTGAAAGTTATAAAATTTTGAAGTTTATATATTTTTTCTGGATTTTATTTTGAATTTTAGAATTTTTAAAGGCCCAAAACTGTAAAAAGGGCTTTATTAAGCGGGGGACCCGCGCGGAGCTGATGTGGCAGCGCCACTAGAGCAGACAAGGACCCTCGCGGGTGTCTACATGGTGCAAAGGACGCGAGCTAAACTTATTGGGCCCAGGGATATAGTGGGCCCAATTTCAGGCATAGTAAGAGGGAGCATACTAGGCCCAATGGGTGACGCAAAGCGATTAAGCGCTTCCTCAAGTATTTCGAGAATATCTGATTCCTTGTTCAATTAGCTTTCTGTGGATATCTGATTTGTAAATTTGAATCAAGTTTTGACCCTTTGATTGTCTTTTGACCATCTATTGTTCAAAATCAATCCAAATTTGGGCGTTGACTTTTGAGGGCAATTATTACAAATATACAAGGTGAAAGTTACCAATTTTGGTTTTTCTATAATCCTTTGATCGTAAGCTTTCTACTCATATGTGATTTTCTTGATTTGGATATCATCGGTTCAGTCAATTTAAGGATTTTAGCTGAAACCTTTATTTCGGTGATTTTCTGTTTACTAATTTTGGAAAAATCATAGTAAATCTAATTCTTCTCTAAAAATCACGATTTTTATATCAAAATTCTCCTTTTTTTCTCTAGTTTCTAAAAATATAATTTTCGTAATATTTTATCATCTTTTTCCTCTCTGATTTAATAGAAATTCAAAGTCAACACTTTGACCTTGACTTTTGACTTTTCTTCTCTAAATATTTTTCAAAATTCTTAAAATATCTTCTCTCATGTATTAGTACTATTTCCATTGATAATATGTCACTTTCATTTCTGAAAAACCCTAATTAGACTTAAGTATGACCAAGTCAACTCTTTCTGTAAAAGTCAATTGTGCTCTCGGTGGTTCGATCAGATCACAACATTGTAGTGGATTTCATATTCTTTAAATCATCGTGAGTTTGGAATTATAAAATTTTTTTACTAACAATCGTGTGTTTCAACGACTGCATTTAATCGTTCGTCACTCCTCATGGTAGAAAACTTCTTTAATGACAAGCACGCTTTTTCATCCTAAACTTGTTTTTGGCAAGATCATCATGCTTTGGAGAAGTGATAAAAGGATTTCGAGAATCCTAGATGGGCTAAGGCTATGTTTTCATCCTATGGGTTCGACACTCCCATGTACAATTGTGACACCAATCACGCATACAATCTTTATGAGCTTCACCCTTATTTCTCCTTGGATTCGACCCTTATTCACCACTAAACTTCATAATTCGAGAATTTTTCATAAAATTGGTGAGCTTGTATTAATTTTTGACACAAATTGGTGTGTATTCAAGGACCGCACCAATTCGGTCCGTCACTTCTAACACTAGATAGTCAAGAGGAAAGAGGGCACTGATCAATCATTCTTTGTGTATGGAACATCATTTCTAGTAAGTTCTTTCCTTCATTCCCTGATGTTAGATATAATAACATGCAATTTCATGTATTAAAGTCATGCATTTTATGCACTTCTTCCTCAAAATATAATCTTCAATACATGTTATCATGATTTAAAATGATTAAATTGATAATTCTCATGTTAAAAAGAATATTTTTTATTTTTCATAAATTAATAACATTTTATAAGCATTTAATCATATTCATTCATCAAGAATATAATCTCCTTTCGTTATCAAATAAATTTTATGTTTATCTCCCAATTAACACGTATGTATTGAGATGAAAAATAATTATAAATCTATTTTATCATGAATTTTATTTAATAAATTCATTTCTATAGGGAAGTTGACATTTTTTTGGGAATATTTGCACTTCCCTTTTGTCGTAGCATTTGAACTGGTAGGCCATGAATTTTTCTTCCGCCTAATGGTCAAGCCCCTCTCCCCGGCTGGCATCTGTAACCGTTACTCTTTCGAGTCTACGGTCAGAACAGCCGTAACGCGTTAGGTACGGACTTGGCGTTCAACGTTTGAATGGCCCAGCGATTTCCTTTTTGTCACTCCGATTGCGGCTTCTTAGTCAAATTGGATGCGCACTGAGAGCAACAAGGAGTAATAACCAAACCTCCTTATATTTTTGAGGGGTATTATCACCATCTACCCCAACCTTTCCCAAAACCCCCACATCTACCCCAACCTTCTAAAACCCCCAGATCTACCCCAACCTTTGAAAAAGTTCATGAGATCTACCCCAGCTGCTGACGTGGCTCCATCGAGGTCCAAAGGTGCATCGACGTGGAATACACGGCGGATGCCGACGGGACGGAAGCCAGCTTGGCCGCCACGTCATCTGATGAAGAAAATAAAATATTTGTTTTCGTCTCCCCGGATCTCCTCCGCTGTCGACCGGCCGTCTCCCCATCTCCTCCGTTGGCCTTTTTTTCATCTCCTCCGCTCCGGGGAGGCTTCCCGGCCTTTTTCATCTTCATCGGCTTCGTCATCTTGGCGATCGAGCAGCTGGATAAAACCCCGAGTTCCGTGGGCTCACGCAATGAGCAGCTCGGCACCACCTTCTACTTCGTCTTCTCGACCCTCGTCAATGCTCACGATAAAGTTTCTTGGTCAATTTTTACGAGATCACGTGCTCTACCTGATCCCGTCTTTCCTTCATTTTCCGGGGACAGGGAGCTTCGAGCAATCTCTCTGGCTTTGTGGTGATTATTTGGGCTTTTCGTCGTGCTGATCGTCATTTCAAGCTACACGGCGAGCTTAGCTTCGATGCTCACAGCTCAGCGACTACAACTCGCGACGGTGGAAGATCTCCTCGAAATGGAGACTTCATTGGATACCGAGAGAGGATCTTATGTGGAGAACCACCTTCAAGGTATGGACTTTCACCCGTCCAAGATGAGGGGATACGTTTCTCCGGAGGAATACGAGACTCGCCCTATTAAAAGGAAGCCGCAATGGCGGAGTGACGGCTATCTTCGACGAGATGCCGTACCTCAGGATCTTCCTCGCTAGTCGCTGTGGGAGTATAATGTATTCGGGCCCGTGCTCGAACACCAAAGGCTTCGGATTTGTGAGCTCGTAATCATGTGTCTCGAGATTTATTCCCCTACCGCTAAACTCATCTCCGTTATTCCGTCCGATTCCGTCGGGTATTTCCCTGCAGGCTCCCTCTCGCGGCGGATGCATCAAGAGCTATTCTAAATGCTACCGAGACGGGGTTGCTGGACCACTGGAGAAGAAATTTTTTTCGGAGATGAAGTCTCCTGCAGACTCAAGAACAGTGCCTTCCGGGCACCCTAGGCTCAACTTCAAGAGGTTTTCGGGCTTTTTTATCCTGAGCGGCGTCGTTTCGGCGCTGGCCCTCGTCGCATTCTTCGCCAAGTATCTCTGGACGAACTGGGCCGAGCTGAGTGACGTGTCCTCCGGGAGGCCATTCTGGGAAAGGGTAGGTGCATGGGTGCGTCACTACTTTCGAATGGATCCCGCCGTCGTCGGGGAAGGAAGCAGAACACCGCAGCGTTGTTCCCCAGGCCGTAGGTCGAGTCCAGTGGTGGCGACGCCGATCTCCTCCGCTGTAAAAAAATATTTCTTACAGGATGAAGAAAAGAAAAGAAATTGTTTCGTCTCCCCCGATCTCCTCCGTTGTCGACCTTTTCATCTCCCTCGATCTCCTCCGCTGTCGACCGGCCGTCTCCCCCCGATCTCCGGCCGTCTCCCTCGATCCAGCGTGCTCATGCCGCAAGGTTATGGATAATTCATCTTGACAAAGTTCCAACGTCAAAGAAATGGTTGTCATCTTCCGGGAGGAGAAGAAGACGCTCTCACTTCCCGTAACCTTCGGATCTGGTTGGTAGCTCAAAAGAAAAAACAAGTAACATAAATAGAAAAAGCAGCAATGGAAGCCGAGCCGTCTTCATCTCATACACTGATACACTGCAGCGGAGCCGTCTGCACTGATACACTGCAGCGGAAATTCTCATTGTGGCGTCTTCTTCAGTCTCACTCCCTCTCCCTCATTCTTCTGCCGTCTTCATCTCGCGTGCTCGTCTCCATTTCGTTCCCTTCCTTATTTTTTTCCTTCCGTTCAATCTCTTTTCTTCCTTCTTTTGCGCCCTATCTTCTTGTCTCTCTCTCTCTCTCTCTCTCTCCAGTTTTGCGCCTGAGGCCCTATCTTCTGCGAAACTTCCGTTGCCCTCTCTCTAGACTCCTCCGTTGCTGGCGCCGTGAGCCAGCGATTACATCATCTCTATACTTGCGTGGATTTGTTTCCCGGGGATTGGCGAGCTTGCTGCTGGCTCACGTGATGGGCATTGAATGACGCCCAAAGATGGGCATTGAATGACGCCCATCTACCCCCAGAGGTTAAATGCGCCTACATCTTCTCACAGAATATTGATGATGCATGTACCCAACCACCATCCAGTGAAGAGCCCCCTCTTAAACCTTGGTCAGAAATTCAGAAGCAGTGCTCGGGCAGGGTTGAGTTGTCGACATGTCTCAGATGCACGAAATGAATACGGTCTTAAATTTACAGCCGTCATTAAATAAAGATGTCCTCTCTAGAGTCCTATAAGAGAGCTCCCCGCACTCAATTGTGCTACCGCAGCAGTTCTCTTTTCACACTAGCAGCCAAGAGGGAAATAGTCGCCGTGTTGCGCCAATCCGCTCCAGTCCGGCCCGCGGTGCTTCAACCTACAACCGTAAATGTAATCAATTTTCTCTCTCTCTGTCCTTCCATCATAAGCTTTATCTGTAAGATCTAGGCAGTTGTACGATGCTTTGCAAGATAGATGAAAACATTTTCTTCATGCTCATCTCCTTCCGTTCCCTTCTGTCAATCTCACCCTCTACATTCTTGTTAAATGCTCTAAAATAGCGCTCTGGTTATCTCATTATCACCGAATTGGCATGCACTGGTTACTCTTCCTCAACCTCTAGCACTCCCTCTCTGCTCTTTCAGTTCCATATGATGGGTCCTCTCTCTCTCTCTCTCTCTCTCTCTCTCTCACACACACACACACACATGCACATATGTAAACTGTAAAATGCAGATTCTTTCATTCTATTCCATGGTTTCTTAGGTCTTTTTTTTTTCTCTTACATTGTGTCATATCCTTCTCTCCTTTATCTTTAGTTGCTGTCAGCCTATAGCTCTCTGCGTGATTTGTGTCATATTTGTTGTCTCTCTTTTAATAATTCTCTCTCTGCGCGTTAAGCTCTACAAAAAGTATCGATTAAGCCAGTGAGCTCGATCCTCGATTCATTTGTTTTTTTTCTTATTCCAGCTTAGCATATTGAACGTTGGCGTTGAAGCCTTCGCATCAGAAATGTCAGGCTCTTCTAGTTGGCCAATTGGGCACGCGGCCGATGATATGACAACGGAGTATTCCAGATGGCCAATAGTTGAGTCCTCGCGACAACCAACGGCGACATCGGCATATGATATTGACTACGCTAGTGAGGATGATGCTGAATATATTCCTTCTGAATATAATGAGGATGACGATGTTTCTACAAGTGATTACTATGGATATTCCAGTGAAGAGTGGAACGATGAATTTGTTGATGGACGGAGGAATAAAGAAGAACAATCGCAACTACAAATATTAGCTGACGGATATCGTAGTGAGTATGATAATTCAGCCGATGAGGAAATCAGTCCCGTTGATACTGATGAGGAGGTTGGAAGCATAAATAACATACCCGAAAGGGCGAAGGTACGATCCAGGGATGCCCTATTGAGGCGATTACATTTAAAGTGGGTATGACATTTGAATCGCATGCCGAATTTACGTTAGCTGTGAAGAGTTACAGTATAGCGAATGGGTTTAACATGAAATTTCGGAAGTCCGGTGAACGGAAAGTTGAGGTGTTATGCGATGGGGACTGCCCATGGAGGATATATGCCAGTCTTGATGGTAGGAAGGAATATTTTGTTGTAAAGACAATAAATGATATTCATACGTGCAATAGAGCACCAAGAAACAGACAAGCCGATTATAAGTGGATCGCACAACACTTCTTGGAGAAATTTCGGATGGATATGAATTGGAAGGTGCCGTATATGTTGCGGGAAATCAATGAAAAATTTGGAATCACAGTCTCAGAGCAAACATGCTATAGAGCTAGATCTGAGGCGCGAAAGATGCTTCAAGGAACATTGAATGAGCACTACCACATGATTCCCGTTTATGTTCATGAGTTGAGGAAGGTCAACAGGGGGGGGACTTTTGAGTTCATCGTTGATCAACAGACCCCTGAATCTTTGTGTAGGTTTAAGAGGCTTTATATATGCTTCGATTCACTGGCACATGGTTTTCTTGTCGGGTGCAGACCGGTCATTGGGTTAGACGGTTGTTTTCTGAAGACCGAAACAAAAGGGCAACTATTGAGTGCCGTGGGGAGGGATGGGAACAATCAAATGTTCCCTATTGCTTGGGCAGTGGTTGAGGGAGAGAACCAGGACTCTTGGACTTGGTTTCTTAAACTATTGATGCAAGATTTAGGCATTTTCGATGGACTTGGTTGGACGGTTATTAGCGACCAACAGAAGGTGAGTAACTGTCACCTTCAAAATAATATAATTATACAGAGTCTTATTTGGCTACGGTGCAACTAATCTGTTCCAATAATTTATTGCAGGGTCTAGAGAATGCAGTGTCGTATCTTTTGCCACACGCGGAGCATAGGAATTGTGCAAGGCATATTTTTGCAAATTGGAAGAAGAAAGGGCATTCCACTGAGGCATTGAGAGTCTTATTTTGGAAAGCTGTAAAGTGCACTACACATGAAGACTTCATAAGGATCATGAGACGGATGAGCACGCTGAAACTGCAGGCCGCGCAGGACTTCCAAGCTGTAGGCGTAACGAAATTTTGCAGGGCTTACATTCGTGAACGGCCTAAATGTGAGGTCATCAATAATAACATTTGCGAATGCTTCAACAACTACATCCTCCGTGCTAGGTCTAGACCTATCATTGACATGCTGGAAGATATCAGAACTGCAATCATGCAGAGAATTATTGAGAAACGTGAGCTGTTTTCTGATAGATATGATGAAGTATGTCCTCGTGTAAGACTTCTGCTTGAAGCAAACAAGGTGGAGTCTAGGAGATGCAATGTTGCGCATTCGGGCAATTATACATTCGAAGTGACACTGTCTGGAAACAGATTTGTGGTGGACTTGAATGCTAGAGCCTGTACTTGCAGATATTTTGATATAAGAGGCATTCCGTGCTCCCATGCTGTGGCCTGCATTCACTGGGTTAGGCAAGATCCTGCCAATTTCGTCTCCGATTATTTCAAGAAAGATGCGTATGAACGTGCTTACAGTCGCAGTATCCCCCCAATGAATGGGCAGAATTTGTGGACTGAAGTTGAAGTGGGCTATGTATTCCCCCCTGTCGTGAGGAGACAACCCGGCCGGCCCAAGCAAAAAAGAAGAGTTGACAGTAGTGAGAGACATCTTACCGGTCCAAGTCTATCCAGGAAAGGCATGCAGATGACGTGCTCTATCTGCCACCAGGTTGGCCACAATAAGAAGTCATGCACCCGAAGACGGATGGCAGATGGAGGCGAAGTATGGTTTGACCTTTTTCCAAACTTTCTCATCATGCTCCAATTCTCTTCTTGAACAATTAGGACTGAACATGTATCCATTAATCACACAGACATCGCAGGGGCCTACAGAATTTCCACTTCGTCGGGTAGATGTTGCCCATCAGACCGGAGGGATCGCCATCGCCAACGATTGCTCCAACAGCAGCTCCAACACGACAACGCGAACCCGTAGATTCTTCTCCTTCACTGGGTTGTTGAGAAATTTACAAAGAAATTAGTTGAGAAATTTTTGACAAAGAATGTGAGTGAAATGTGTACATTATTTGTGTTTGTCATTGGGATTTTTTTACTATTGACCTTCTTTATTCCACCCTCACTTTTGTTTTGTCTTTGGGATTAGAGTTTGTTGATTGTATAGTCAACTTGACATTTTTTCTGAATTACTCATTAATTAATAATTTATAGGTGGAAAGACATACTTAATAAGGTGGACAATAATAGAGAATAAGAAATATATACATATATATTTAGTTAAATATATATTTTAAAAGTTAAATAATAAGGAAATCATTTTTATGAACATTCATTTAATTTTCTAAAATTAAAATCCTAAAGAAATGAATGTATTTTTAAAATAAGAATTAAATCTCTTGTTATTTAAATAATTTGACTTTTTAGATATTATTATGCATAATTAGACATTATAATCTTTAATCCTAATTATATTTATGATCATAATCATGTTTTAAAGATGAAAATATAAGAGAAAAGACTTTTATTTACATTTATGTATTTATATGAATTTATTTTATATAATATATAAATGTATAAAATTAATATAAATTAATTCTCTTACTATTTTAATAATGATAGATTATTCAATTCTGAATCCAACAAAACAAATTTGACTTAATTTGGAGTTATATTTTGAAAGTTATGATTTTTACAAATTTATAGAATTTTTCTGGAATTTTTCTGAATTTAATTCGATTTATTTTCGATTTTAAATGTTTTAAAATAATTAAAATATAATAATAATAAATAAAAAAGGGATTTAGGCGCGCGGGCCCACATGGACGCCACGTGGCTCTGCCTCGTGGACGCAGGCGCGCCTGCGTGGCATGAATGACGTGTACACGCGTCATCTTATATACCATATATATTTATATGACTAATATGTATAGGGGTCCCCCGTGTCTAAGGGGACAAAGAATTAATAGCCCTTCATCGCTCCATATTATATACTTAATCTCCTCAATTTCTTCCTAGTGGGACTAAATCGCTTCCCTCTCTCTCTCCGCCCGCCCTCCCTCTCTCTCTCTCTCTCCGGCTCTCTCTCTCTCTCTCTCTCTCTCTCTCTCTCTCTCTCCCGCCCTCCCTCCCTCGCTCTATCTCTCCCGCGTCCCACCCTCCCTCCCTCCCTCTCTCCTTCTCTCTCCCTCCCTCTCTCTCTCTCTCTCCTGCCCTCCCTCCCCCTCTCCCCGCTGCGGAAAATTGACTCACTCCCCCTCCCCCCACTCTCTCTCTCCCGCTCTCCCGCCCTCCCTCTCTCCCTCTCTCTCCCGCCTCCCTCCCTCTCTCTCCCGCCTCTCTCCCTCTCTCTCTTTCTCCGTCTAGCGGAACTCGCCTCAAAGCTAGAATAGGCAAATATTCTCATTCTCTCCAAACTTCTAAAGGTAAAAAGTATTCGCAAAAAAAGTATTTGGCCAAACTTCTAAAGGTAAGGAGGTCGCTGCTTTCCAAACTTTCTATGTGCAACAATTGCGACCATTGGTCCTACCCTTTCTAAGCGCAAAAGATTCTATAGTCGACCCCAGAAGGGCCAGGTAATGGCAGATACCTCACCCAAAGGAGAGAGAGATGGAACCCACTATCATGCATATAAGATGGTGTTGACACGCCGGGAAGATGGCATAATGGCCAGGCATCATTGCCATCGTGTAGAGAGAGGGAGCAGCCAATAGCATAAAATGTGCACTAAAAAATGAAACTAACTTTCAAGTCGTTGCTGAGGAAATGAGGGCATCAAAGAATGATGTCTATAAGCACATAGATGCTTGATGGAAAGAATGGAGGGAAGAAGAGGGAAAACAGCTGTTGAAATGGAATGAAGATAGCTCCAAGAACACTAAGAAGCCTGCTCTAAGAGAAGAAAGGTGAGACTTGAGGAAGAGAATAGTGGATAGGGTCAAATAAGCGATTAAAAAAGAAGGCCCTTGTATATTGCTACATGAGGGAGAGAAGATAGAGAGAGAGAGGACTTGGGCACTACTGGGCTTTTATAAAATGAATTTCATAAATTTTATCATAATTCCAAGTTTTCATTAATCTTTTAATTCTTGGCAATGTCTTTGCTATTAAACAATTTTATACTTATTTTCCTTTGAACGAAATGGGTTTAAAAGTTCTGACTTTTCTACAAAAAATCAGTCCAATGAAATATCCAAAAAGGTATGAATTATAAATAATTAATCTACTGAAGAGGGAGAAAAGTCAACAAGGACTTAGGAGATACATGATAAAATACGAGTTGTCACGGCTCTGTCCTCCTCAACTCATGCAACTCAACTGGCGGCTCTTGCGTATCTCGGGCTTCCGCCTCTCGCAACGGGTTGTCATTGACCGCATCTTGTACGGTCTCTGGGGAGTCAACTTCGTTGGTCGGCGTCGCCACCACTGGACTCGACCTACGGCCTGGGGAACCACGCTGCGGTGTTCTGCTTCCTTCCCCGACGACGGCGGGATCCATTCGAAAGTAGTGACGCACCCATGCACCTACCCTTTCCCAGAATGGCCTCCCGGAGGACACGTCACTCAGCTCGGCCCAGTTCGTCCAGAGATACTTGGCGAAGAATGCGACGAGGGCCAGCGCCGAAACGACGCCGCTCAGGATAAAAAGCCCAGAAAACCTCTTGAAGTTGAGCCTAGGTGCCTGGAAGGCACTGTTCTTGAGTCTGCAGGAGACTTCATCTCCGAAAAATTTCTTCTCCAGCGGGTCCAGCAACCCCGTCTCGGTAGCATTTAGAATAGCTCTTGATGCATCCGCCGCGAGAGGGGAGCCTCTGGGAAATACCTGACGGAATCAGACAGAATAACAGAGATGAGTTTAGCAGTAGGGAATAAATCTCAGAGACACATGATTCTGAGCTCACAAATCCGAAGCCTTTGGTGTTCAGCACGGGCCCGAATACATTATACTCCCTGCAACGACTAGCGAGGAAGATCCTGAGGTACGGCATCTCGTCGAAGATAGCCGTCACTCCGCCATTGCGGCTTCCTTTTAATAGGGCAGTCTCGTATTCCTCTGGAGAAACGTATCCCCTCATCTTGGACGGGTGAAAGTCCATACCTTGAAGGTGGTTCTCCACATAAGATCCTCTCTGGTATCCAATGAAGTCTCCATTTCTGAGGAGATCTTCCACCGTCGCGGGTTGTAGTCGCTGAACTGTGAGCATCGAAGCTAAGCTCGCCGTGTAGCTTGAAATGACGATCAGCACGACGAAAACCCAAATAATCACCACAAACCGAGAGAGATTGCTCCGAAGCTCCTGTCCTGGAAAATGAAGGAAAGACGGGATCAGGTAGAGCCTGTGATCTCGTAAAAAATTGACCAAGAAACTTTACTGTGAGCATTGACGAGGGTCGAGAAGACGAAGTAGAAGGTGGTGCCGAGCTGCTCATTGCGTGAGCCCTGGAACTCGGGGTTTATCCGCTGCTCGATCGCCAAGATGACGAAGCCGATGAAGATGAAAAAGGCCAGGAAGCCTCCCCAGAGCGGAGGAGATGAAAAAGGCCAACGGAGGAGATGGGGAGACGGCCGGTCGACAGCGGAGGAGATCCGGGGAGACGAAAACAAATATTTTATTTTCTTCATCAGATGACGTGGCGGCCAAGCTGGCTTCCGTCCCCGTCAGCATCCGCCGTGTATTCCACGTCGATGCACACTGGACCTCGATGGAGCCACGTCAGCAGCTGGGGTAGATCTCATGAACTTTTTCAAAGGTTGGGGTAGATCTGGGGGTTTTAGAAGGTTGGGGTAGATGTGGGGGTTTTGGGAAAGGTTGGGGTAGATGGTGATAATACCCCTATTTTTGACGCAAAAGAGAAGTATACGGTCAGACATGGTCTTCTGAACTTTTCATATAAATCCCGCGCATCGCCCACTGACCCCTTCAAGCTCTTCCGCACTCCTCCTGAGTCCACCCTGCGCCTGTTCTTCCAAAGATCACTGCCTCACACAATGGCGGACCAGAACGTGACCAGGTTCTCCAGCTGCCGCGGAGTTTCCTTCGAGATCAATCCGCACGCCAGTCCCTTCTCTGTCTCTGCCGATCGGCCTTCTGCTCCATCGTTTCGTCTGCCCTGGACGCTTTGCAGCTCCCGCAGGGTTCTCCCCTTTCAAGACGACGGCCCGCTATCGCTCGGTCGATCTAGTAGTCACTTCTGCGATGTCTACAGCGACGACGAACGCGACGAAGATGCCGGCATGGCAGTCCCCGAAGAGGATTCCGACGACCTCGAGAAGCAACAACAGCCGGCGCCCAGGCTTCCCGAGCCAAAAGAGCAGCGCGAGGTCGACAAACCTGCGACGACGAGGAAACCCACGCGGGCCAGCGAATCCCGGATTTCCACTATACTTCTGGACCAGGGACTCTTCACGGTCTACAAGCGGCTCTTCGCGGTGTTCTTCGTCGTCAACATGGTTTTACTGGGTCTGGCCATCTCCGGGAACTTTTCCTACGGCAGGCGTAAGGCGGCGGCGTTCGCCATCTACAACGTGCTCCTCCTCACGCTGTGCCGGAGCGAACTCTTCCTTCGCTTCGTCTTTTGGTTTGCCGTCAAGGCCCTGGGAAGGCCGCGGGTGCCTCTCTGGGCGAAGACGGCCACCACCTCGTTCCTCCAGTGCATCGGCGGCATCCACAGCGGCTGCGGCGTCTCCTCCGTGGCGTGGCTCGTCTACGCCCTCGTGCTGACCCTCCAAGACCGCAAAAACACCTCTCCCGAGATCATAGGCGTGGCGTCCGCCATCCTTTCTCTGCTCTCTTTCTCATGCCTGGCGGCGTTCCCCCTCGTCCGCCACCTGCACCACAACTTCTTCGAGCGAACCCACAGATTTGCGGGGTGGACGGCGCTAGCCCTTCTCTGGGTTTTCGTCGTCCTCTCAGCCGGCTATGATCCCAAGTCGAAGTCATACGCCAACCTGGCCTTTTCGAAGCTGGCAACGCAGCAGGAGATCTGGTTGACCTTCCTCGTCACAGTTCTTACAATCATACCGTGGGTCACAGTGAGAAGAGTCCCCGTGGCGGCCAGCTCTTCCTCCGGACACGCATCCATCATCAAGTTCCCGGGGGGCGTGAAAGCCGGGCTGCTGGGCAGAATCAGCCGGTCGCCCTTATCCGAGTGGCATGCCTTCGGCATCATATCGGACAACAAGGAGTCGCACATGATGCTGGCAGGGGCAGTAGGCGACTTCACCCGAGGTCTGGTGTCGGACCCTCCGCGCCATCTCTGGGTCCGCGGGGTGCACTTCGCGGGGCTGCCCTACTTGGTGCACATGTACAGAAGGGTCGTGCTGGTGGCCACCGGCTCGGGCATCGCCCCCTTCCTCTCGTTCGTCCTGCAGCCCTGCGCCGCCGAGGTGTGCGTGGTCTGGATCACCAAGTCGGTCGACCAGAACTTCGGCTCCGAGATGACGGAGATGCTGCGCAGCCCTCCGTCGGGGAAGGTGATCGTCCACGACACCGCCGTCTCCGGGCGTCCCGACGTGGCCCAGCTGGCCGTGGACACCGCGAAGACGTGGAAGGCGGAGGTGGTGGTAGTGACCAGCAATCCCCAGGGCAGCAGGGACGTCGTCAACGCGTGCAAGGCGCATGGCATCGCGGCCTTCGGCCCGATATGGGACTCGTGAGTCGCCCCCAACTGGGAAGACAAGACCGAATTGGTCTGCAGTCCCACACTCCACGCCGCCGATTTCTTCAAAGCCATCGATTTGTTCATTTTATGAACTCAAAATTAATTAAAATTTTCAATTACATTGAGTTTCTTTCTTCGGCACCAGAATTCGCAACATCTTTTCCAAAGCAGTACCCTAAAAATCTGGGTTTCATGACAGATTGACGTTCCGTGTCCAGCCAGTAATGACGATATTTCTGAATTTTTTGCACAGACCGGTGATCCAAGTCCGGCCAGGCCAACAAGGTTGAATGTCCTGCCGAGACGCGAGGATAGTTTGTTTTACCGCGCTAGTATTCTTTTTCTTAAAAAAGAAACATTCTTTATCTGTGAATGATCTTTTGCTACGAGTCGAGTTCTGCTGTACGTTGAGCCCTTCTTTCCGCCCGAGTCGCAATTCTGACGTCTCCCTGTCTCATTATTCTTGTACCGCTGACTCGCCCAGTGTAAACGCTTCCTGATTTTTGACATACGCCCTGAATTCAATGTCTTGATCGTGACTTGAACTCTATCTCTGTTCTAAGTCAGCGTTCAACTTAGATCCAGGCTGAGCGTTGACCCTGGCCAGTTCAACGAATTCCCGAAGCGCGTCGGATTTCGGCGACGAAAAAAATAAAACCCATTGTTTGGCGGAATCTTCACGGGAACTTCTACGATCGAAGTCAGTGCTCCACTCTCCTTTACTTCCGTCGATTGTCAAATCCGGCAAACAGTATAGGGGAATAAGGCTCAAGATCTGTACTTGGCGGACCAAATAAGAAACAGATATGTTACCTGTGAGTTCGTCAATGATTAAAGTTGCTTGCCTGCATAGGAGAATAAGGCTCAAGATACTCATTTTGCGGACCAAAGAAGAACAAATATGTTGAGAATTCCTCCACCAGTAGCCAGAAATGGCGCATAAAATTGAGAAGGAAAATGAAGAGTGTGCTCTAGGGATCCATCATTGCTAGTGGGTTGGATCAAGCTTTGCTTCACCACCGCTTTGTCCTACGTCGAACAAAAAGATGATTAGAGTTGGCGAATGGGATCAATGTAGGCATGTATAATTGACATCAGATTATCTCAATTATTAAATGTATTATATGAGGGATGGGTTAAGAATGCACTTTATTTAGATGAGTGAATCATTAAATATATCCGAAAGAGGGCATAAAAGCTGCATGCCCTCTTTCCACATAGAAGCTGCATGGGCTTTTATTCTTCATTTAGAGTTGACCCAAAATTTTCTCCTAGCTTATTGTGCATGTTGTGATCATGACATGGGTCCCTTTTTACCTCCAAGATGGCATTGATCAAAGGCATAACTGAATACCTAAGCCATTTCTCTTTTGTGTCCGCCTTTTGATGCTTGTAATTTTTTCCCTAAAAATTATAATTTACTGCATGTCCCATTTATGGAAGATGGAGAAGTTGGAATTTGCGAAATTATTTGCTCTTGAAACTAGTGGTGTAAAATTGATCACAAGGATCACTTTGCTCTCAATTGAAGTTTATTGCGAGGATCCTGAGGACCCCTAGTGATCATATGATAAGTCTGATTGTATAGTTTTCATTTATTGTTTTAGGGAAAATAGACTCATGTAGTAATATTTATCACATTTTACATACTCACAAATAACCAAGTATAGAGTGAATAAGGGATTAAACCAAAAAGAGATGAAGGTCACTAGATCTAAAATGGAAGATTTTTATAAACAAAATAAATGAGTTCTATGTAGTGAGAAAATATTTTGATGAGAGAAATTAGATGAATGCTATGTAGTGCCGTGTGATTATCTTAAGTACCCAAATCTCCTTCCTAAGACGCAAATATCTAATACCACTAGTGAAAATTATTAGACTCTATAATCCATTATAGGGGTTAGCCCACATTACATAACGTGAGTCCCACACGGGGCATATCTTCATTTCTTTCATCTCTTCCTCCATAAATTGATTCTTCTACTATTCTTTAATCATCAACTACAATGGTTTTATTATTAAGAAAGTATTAGAGAAATAAACATTTTACCCTAAAAAATTAGGGTGGACCTTGTCATCGCTACCAATCTAGTTTGCTATTGTTGCTTCACTATCACCACCATTGCCCAAGAGGGCCAAAGGTATGGATGAAAATCATTGTATCTCTCCTCTATGAGCCTATACCTACCCATCAAGTTAGCCCCTAGCCCACTAGGGTAGTCATCTCTATGCGACAAAGTTGCCACTATTGTGCCATGAGGTAGTGACGTAACGATTTAGTGCGGTCGTTGCAAAACACCATTGTCGGTCAAAAAAAATTTATAATTTTGAACTCACGATGATTTAAAAATCAGAAATCAAGTACATCGATGTGATCGGGTAGAACCACAGAGAGTACGGTTGACTTTTATCGAAAGAGTTGACTTGGTCAAACTGTAGTCTAATTAGGGTTTTTAAGAAATGAAAATGATATATTATTAATGAAACTAGTACTAATATATGAGAGAAGATAGTTTAAGAATTTTGAAAATATTTAGAGAAGAAAAGTTAAAAGTCAAGGTCAAAGCATTGACTTTGACCACACTTTGACTTTCTATAAAATCAAAGAGGAAAAAGGTGAGAAATTATTACGAAAATTATATTTTCAGAAACTAGAGAAAAAGAGGAGAATTTTGATATAAAGGTTATCATTTGTAGAGAAGAATTGGATTCACTATATGATTTATTGAAAATCAATAAACAAAAAATTCTTGAAATGAGGGTTTCAATCAAAATTGTTAAATTGATATCAAATGATATACAATTCTAGAAAATCAACTATGAATAAAAAGCTTACGATTAGAGGGCTCCATAGAAACCGAATTTATCAAATTTCACCTTGTATATTAGGAGTAATAGCCCTTGAATTCAATGCCCAAATTCGGATTGATTTTGAACATCAGTTGGTGAAATGACAAATTGAAGGGCCAAAACTTGGTGAAAATCAATGAATCAGATATCCACGAAAAGCTGATTGAAAAATGAATCGAATGAAACTAAATTCATTTGAATTGGGATTAAGAGCAGGGAGAAATCCTTGTTCGGAAATTAGCAAAAATCCATGATCAAATTTGGGCAGAATGATGAAATTTCTGATTCCTAAACTCTAATTATCTATCTAAATCAAATCTAAATTACCTAAATTGCAAGGGTTACGAAGGAATCATACTACTAATCCGATTGATAGGAAGATTGAGCTTCAAATTTCTTTGATTGCTGAGAATTTCTCCAGTTCCTTCTTCGTCATGATTTCGACGTTTAAGGGGCAATTTCCAAACGTTTTCTTACAATAATTCATGATTAACTTGCATCAATCCATGCACAATTGAGTCTAGAACGCAAGTGAATCACGAAGAAC
Source organism: Lemna minuta (assembly GCA_024174645.1). Lineage (NCBI taxonomy): Eukaryota > Viridiplantae > Streptophyta > Magnoliopsida > Alismatales > Araceae > Lemna > Lemna minuta. Next base: position 18,592,758 of record CM044106.1, read on the forward strand.
TTAAGATCTTCCTCCAAATTTTTTTAATTTCTTTACGTTTAATCAAAAGAGAAAACATTAATTTATAGAACAATTTATTGCAAAATATCTCGGCCGTCTGATTCTCTAAAGAATGCTTGAATGGCCATGATGTTGTCATGTCGTGCACAATAAGTGGACCACGATCTCACGACGCGGGCTCCAATCCTCCTTGATTTTTGTCGTCCGATCTTCATCAAAGTGTCCACAGACATCCTTGTGTTGTCACTCCACAATTTTCCGAATGTAAAATTGAATCACAACCGTTGGATTTCACTAATGAGATCGACGGTCACGCATTTTTCATGTGCGTATGATCAAGATTTGGTGGACCGAAATCCACGAGATCGACGCTCACCCTTTCACGGGCATTATCCAACGCTTCTCGAGATGCCACGTCGCCTGCATACATAAAGAAAAAACATTAGTCCCACACGAAAAAAATCAAGGGAGTATATTGTGTATATAAGGGGAAACACCCTTATGCATTTGCGTCGCCTATTGGGCCAACTATACCCGCGGGCCCAACATACTTGGCCCGATTGATCCATCGCACCATGTGTGCGCCCACGTGGGTCTGTGTCAGCTCACGTGGCGCCGCCACATGTCCACGTCACGCCACGTGAGCACAACACGGGTCCCATGCTTATAAAACCCTTTTTGAAATTATTTTAGCCTTTAAAAATTCCGCAAAATTCCTTAAAAATAAAAATAAAATCTAGAAAAATATACAAACTTCATAAATTCATAACTTTCAATTTATTAGGCCTTTTTGACTCAAATTTTCTCCATTGGATCACAAATTTCTTTTTATTTAATCCCATGCCATATGAAATATAATTTTAAATCGATAATACAATGAATTCACAATAATATTAAGTCAACCCCACAAAGTTGACTTTGATTCATCCAACACGGTAAAAATAAAAGGAAACTCTCGGGTATATAACGGGCGACGAATAAGTGGGTTAATAATTATCTTCCGATAATCGGAAGACTATATGTACTATAACCCAAATATATATATAAATATAAATAAGCGTCACATCGCCGCGTAGGCGCCGCGTGGGCCCGCGTGGCACTGCCACGTGGCCTTGCGTGCCACGTGGCCTTGCGTGCCACGTCGCATCCACGTGGGACCCGTGCGAAAACTAACCCCCTTTTTATTCTTTTTTAAATTATTTTAAATGATTTAAATCAAAAATAAAATCAGAAAAATCCAGAAAAAATCCCTAAAAATTAGAAAATTCATAACTTTCAAAATATAACTCCAAATTAATCCAAATGTCTTTCATTTGATCTGAAATTTAATTATCTATCATGCTAAATATAAATAAATTTAATTTAATTTATTAAATTAAATACAAAAATACATTTCAGAAAATACATTTATTTTTTAAGGATTTTAACTTAAGAAAATATAAATAAATGTTTATAAAACATTTTCTCTCATTATTTTAGCTTTAAAAACAACTTATAATCTCAAGTAAAGATAGGTTATAAAAATATTTATCTTTAATTCGTCATAATTAACCCTAAATCAAAACATTTTGAGATTATAACATAAAATTGCATGAAATGATAGAAATGCATTCAAAGTATGATAATATGCATACAAATGGAATGTTTTATGCCTTAATTTGCATTAATAATCATGTTTTATCATGTTGAGATTGCATGTTATCACCCATCGCATTATTCAATTTCACACATAATTATAGAATCCCTAGTGTCATAGCTTTCCTTGAACTATGCACCATGCGAAGAATTAGACTAGGCAAATCTCATGATTCATTATCTCAATCTATGAACCAATTCAAGCTAGTAGATTGGCCATGGACCATATTTGAGGCACTGCTTCTTGATAAGAGAAATATCACTCATTTTTTAAGATGTTGGAGTCTCTTTTTTTAGCAATCAACGAGAGCAAGGATGCATAATTTATTCTATAAGCTATTGATGTACCACGCACCAACCGATGACTTACAAAGGCTAGAGTGTTATCATTTGGAACAGTATGTCATTGTATTTTTCCTTAATCTGCATCCGCTAATGACCTCTTTGAATCTCTCTTGAGTATATTTTGGGAAAAAAGTACCATCAATTATATTAATCTTTCTGATAATTTTGATCACATGACGCGCGCTCCAGTTTCTACTTGATTTCTGCCGTTCAATCTTCATCAAAGTGTCCACAAGCAGTCACGTGTCGCTCCGTCATTCGCCGAGTGTGAAATTATATTGCAGCCATTAGATCTCACTAATGCGATCGACGGCTTTGAATTTATCACATGCGTTTGATCGCGATCTGGTGGACCGACATCCACGAGATCAACGCGCGTTGAGTTGCGCCATTTAATTCAACACTCCACGCATTGCCACGTCGCTTGCGAAAACAAAAAAGAGACATTAGTCCCACACGGAAGAAAACGAGGAGAAATATTGCCTATATGAGGAAGCGCTTAATCGCTTTGAGTCACCCATTGGGCCTAGTACACCCCCTCTTACTATGCCTGAAACTGGGCCCACTATACCCCTGTGCCCAATAAGCTTAGCCCGCATCCTTTGTGCCACGTAGGCACCCGCGTGGGTCCTTGTCGGCTCTGGCAGCACAGAAAAAATTATTTTCTCCCCCCACACGCACGAGAGAGAGAGAGAGAGAGAGGTGATTCAATGAAGAGAGAAGAGAAGGAGAAGGAGAAGGGAGAAGAGAAGAACAAAGGAGAGGACAAGATCTCCTTGTCCCCCTTACACACGCACGTGCACACGGGAGAGGAGAAAGAGAGGAGAGGAGGAGAGGAGAGCATAAGAGACAATAAGAGAGAAGGAAGAGAAGAGGAGGGGATCTCCTCCTCCCCCTTACTTGTGTACTGATAACATGCAATTTATACATGAATTTACCTAATTATTAATGCATATTAAGGCATTAACTATAATATTTGTATGTATGTTATCATATTTTGATTACATTTCTACCATTTTATGTAATTTTAGGTTATGATATAAAAATATATCATTTTATGGATATTTATGCATAATAAAATAATGTAATGCTAATCTATTTACATTTAAGATCATAATTGTATTTTCATGATTAAATGATAAGAGGAAATATTTTTATTTACACATGTATTTTTCTAAATTTATTTTCTAAGAAGAACGAGTATATTTTTGAAATTAAAACTTATTTTATTGTTATTTTATAATGATAGATAATTTAATTTCTGATCCAACAAAATAAATTTGGATTAATTTAGAGTTTTATTTTGAAGGTTAGGAATTTTTTAATTTTTAGGAATTTTTAAGAATTTTTCTGAATTTATTCAAAGCTATTTTTTATTTCAAAAAGAAGAAAATGAATAAAAAATGTTCTATATTTCTCGAGCTAACATGGCAAAACGTCACCACGTGGCGACGCGCGTACATGCCACATGGTAGCATCTCTGTGTTTATGACGCATGTGTGCGTGCATGTACGTGTGTGCGCGTGTGCGCACACGTGTGCACGTGTGAGAGAGATTAGTGGGTTAAGCATCCATTAAAGACTTTACGCTAAACCGTTAATATCGTGTATGTTATATACGATAATTTATACAATGTGGGATTATTTAATATTGTTTTAATTTTTAGGTGACATGGCGCAACGAGAAGCGTCTGATCGCGCGGTTAAATCACGATCGTCAGATTTTACTTACTGGCAAGGGTATATGGCAACATCTTATTAGGTGATGGTTCGATTTAAAGCAATTTAATCTCAGCCATTCATCTGAAGAGTTATAACAGTTGATATTAAATGCACCTGATGGATATATGGACTCAGCGCGATCGCTCGATGAAAATCGAACGATTAACATCAAACGATGCCTTTTCTTCACGTGCGACGTGGCAAAATCTGGACGCTTTCACCTAGATTGAGCAGATTCTACTTAAAGACAACGATTCGCAAATCATCGTTCAGTCCATGTTGTTGATCAACGATGAAATGACACATCCAATAGTCGAGCCCAAATTTGCGTAAAAAATTGAAAACTTGTTCTTGGATTTTTGAGCAAATCAAATTGTTTAGACACCACAATCTGAAAATCATTTGATTTCTAATTCTTCTAGACTCATTTCTGTGTTCGAGAAGTGTTTGAAATCAAGAATTGGTTGATAGAATCAGAACAAATCACATCTTGAACTCCAAACTTTATTTTTGAAATTGCGAAATGAAAAGCCTTGCATCTGGCGATTAATTAGATCATTTCTAGCGCGACTTCAGGTTAGATTGTGTATTTTTATCGTAATTCATCTTCCTTTAGCATTAGATTTACCTTTCGAATCATAGATTTTTTTAATTTTTGTTTTAATTTTGTTTTTCATTTATTTTCACGATCGAATATCTCTCTCAATTTCAAATCTCGATTTCTCCGTGAATTCTAACCCAAATTCAGTGATTTTTGATTCCGTGGATTTGTATTGGAGTTATCTTTCTTAATATACTAAAATCCCTAATTTCTCGCCCAATTCATTTTCTGACTTGATCTAATTTCAAAGATATCTCAAAATTTCTCTTATTTCTACGTGAATTTGACCCTTATTCACCACTATACTCTTTAATTAGTGATTTAATCTTTATATTGATGATTTTGGAATGTGTTTTGACACCATATTGAGTGTATTCAACGACTAAAAATCTTTTCCTCATGCACATACATGGGGGAGAGAAGCCAGGGAGTGTGGATATGTAGCTTACAAGCCAATTAGACTTTCATTTTTCATTTATATTCATTGAAATGAAATTTTATTCATTGTCATTCTTGTATGATGTTTGTAAAAAAGTCCATGAGTCTATGCAATGACCAAGGAAATTATGATAAGATTATAATACAATGATCACTGATTTTAAACATTTATTTTTAATATTTTTATTTGTAGGATATTTGAGAAAGATATCAAACTATATATATAAAAAAATAAGGCTTGATGCCAAGGAGCTATAATTATGGGTGAAATTGAATAATGCGGTAGGGGACCTTTTTGTAGCCATGTTCAATGGTTGTCTCAAGATAATTATTGGGAGCACCGAGGGTGATGGCAAGATAATTGGGATGAGTCATGAATCATGTCATCCAAAAGCCACCATTGGATCTATGGGATACATCTAGGGTAGCAAACACAAAGAACAACAGATAGGCGACTGGAAATGGCAACGAAAAATTGAGGCCTGTTTGGCAGCTACTTGACTGGCAACGAAAGCAAACAAAATTGAGGTTTGTTGGGCAGCTACTTGGTTGGCAATGGCCGACAAGGTAGTGACGCTTGCCTTGGGTATTGGTGACTACCTTAGGCGCTGGCCTACCTAGGCTGCGACTAGTAGAATGGCATCTAGCTTAGGGGATGGTGACGGCTACTCTGTGAGGTTGTGGTGGCTACCATATGGGCTAGGGATGGCTATCCCATGGCACAATAGTGGCAACCTTGTGGGGTAGAGATGACTACCCTTGTGGGCTAGGGGCTAACTTGATGGGTAGGTGCAAGCTCAAAGAGGAGGGATATAGATATTTTCATCCATACCTTTGGCCCTCTTGGGCAATGGTGGTAGTAGTGAAGCAACAATAGCAAACTAGATTTGTAGCGATGGCAAGGTCCACCCTAATTTTCTAGGGTAAAATATTTTCTTAATAATAAAACCATTGTAGTTGAAGATTAAAGAATTGTAGAAGAATCAATTTATGGACGAGGAGATGAGAGAAATGAAGATATACCCCATCTAGGAGTAAGGTTATGTAATGTGGGCTAACCCCAATAATGGGTTATATAGTTGATAACATGCAAACGAGAGCAAGTAAAGATGCTCATCGTTGTCATAATATAGTTACATGAGTCAAAATCATTTATCTTTTCTACATGTTATCATATGATTATGCCAAGATGAATAACTTCTAGATGAATAAAGCAAAGTGTTTCCAAAGGTGGCTTACAGATATTCAAGATAATTTTAGTCTCCTTAAATTCTATATTTTTATTTACAATGCATAAATAAGTAAGTGTTTTCTTTCAATTAATGAACTATCCCTTAATTGCTGCAATTTTGTTTAAGGGAAATATCAGATTTCATATTGATTTTAACTAAAACCCTTAATGGGCTAGTCAGAATTAATGGGTTTTAGTAGCTTTTGGACAGGAGATGTAGGCAGATGAAAACGACCAATACCGAGTGCAAGCTTGATGTTGGGTGAAAAGCAAGACATACAGAAACATTGGTGCACATGAAGTATATGAAGAAGCACGACGCAGGTGCAAAGCAGGAGGCATCAACACCCTAACTGACTCACCTACTCTCTAGTTGCAGACCATTTAGGTTATAAAGGAGGGAACAAATAAGGTGAAGGTTGTTCTTGATTTTCCTACCCAAGTTATCTTGGCTGGGAGGACACAATAGGAAGAAGAGCCATAGGATTGGCTTGGAGGGTGTTCGGAGCAAGACTTTGAATCGATTATTATCGACTCGAAGAGGCTACATGATCTACAAGGGTCAAATAAGGTTTTTTGACTTCTTTTTGTTTAAAGAAATTTTCTGTTTCGTTTAAGTTTCTTTTTCAAATTTAAACTTGAGTTTTCTTATACTCGGAGACTGAGATTTCATTCTAATGAGATTCATTCAAACTGATTTTGATGTATATAGTTTATACCGACAAACAGTCATTATTTTCTTTGAAGGTAAATACATAAATAATTAGTGTAAGGTTTAAGTCTACTTTGAACATTTACTTGATTGTTTCTTTATAATCTTTCTCTTTCTCTTGTTCTGTTACCTTCAAGTTGCGGTTAATGAATTCTTTCTGAGAATTTTAGACAATCTTTTGCTTTAGCAGAGAGAAAAAAAAATTAGATAGAGATTATTAGACAAATATATCTTAAATACCTAATATGCGATTAGAGATCATATGGTTTCAAATCACAGATTTGACAATCTTTCTGTGCACTTCAATTTTTAGCATATTAGTAGGAATCTTGCAATAGTAAGATAATGAATTTGAACAAAATTGAAGATTACGAAAGTAAATTCAGCGACTCATAGTCTTCAGTTGCTTCTTGCATTTAGGAATTAGAAAAAGAAAACATGCATTACTATAGAACAAGAACTAAGATAGATGATAAGTAAATAAAAAGGAAGAGAAAAAAGACTAAAATACAAGAACATGTATTGATATAGGATCACTTAAATATTGATAACACGGACTATGTTTAAGTAAAAAAAATATAATTTCTTGTAGTTCAAGCTTGTTCGAGGATTAGCTACAAGACTTGATTAAACACAAAGCTAAGAAATAAGTCTAACTCAATTGATGTACAAAGGAAGAATATTACCTAAATAAAAGAAAGATCATTAGTGCCTCCTTGAATCTGACCCCTTATTGATCTATATCTTTGGGGAAATAGGAAATTAAGGGAAAAGATATATCATAAATAATATGGTATAAGTCCAATAAAAACCATTACAATGACATTTGATTTCTACCTGAATTTGGACTTATCAATAGTCTAACAATTTTTACTTGTGATATTGGAAATTTGTATCTTAGGAAGGATATTTGGGTACTTTAGATAATAGCACTGCACTACATAGCATTCATCTAATTTCCCTCATCGAAATAATTTCTCACTACATAGAACTCATTTATTTTTTTTATAAAAATCTTCCATTTTAAATCTAGTGACCTTCATCTCTTTATGGTTTAATCCCTTATTCACTCTATACTTGGTTATTTGTGAGTGTGATGAAATGTGATAAATATTACTGCATAAGTTTACTTTCACTAAAACAATGTGTGTACACTAGACATTTAGACTTATCATATGATCACTAGGGGTCCTCAAGACCAACCCAGGTTGTGGGTGACAAGATCCTCACAATAAACTTCAATTGAGAGCAAAGTGATCCTTGTGATCAATTTTACACCTCTAATTTCAGGAGCAAATAATTTGGCTAATTTCAACTTTGGCATCTTCCATAAATGGGACATGCAATAAAGTGTAATTTTTAGGGAAAAAATGACAAGCATCAAAAGGCGGACACAGAAGAGACATGGCTTAGGTCTTCAGTTATGCCTTTGATCATTGCCAACTTGGAGGTTGAAGGGGACCCATGTCATTATCACAAAGTGCACAATAAGCTAGGAGATAATTTTGGGTCAACTCTAAATGAAGAATAAAAGGCCATGCAGCCTCTATGGGGAAAGAGGGCATGCGGCTTTTATGCCTCTTTCTGAGATATTTAATGATTAACCCATCTAAATAAAGTGCATTCTTGACCCATCCCTCATCTGATGCAGATTATACATGCCTACATTGACCCCATCCGCTAACTCTAATCATCTTTTTGTTTGAAGTAGAACAAAGCGGTTGTGAAGCAAGCTTGATCCAACCCACTGGCAATGATGGATCTCTAGAGCACACTCTTTAGGAGAAGGTACTCTACACAAATGCCCTTAACCGCTCAAGTACATGGGTAGCCTATTTTTTAGCATCAAAGGTGATGTAGGCCAAGGGCCTCCATTGCCCAATTGTGACTCATAACGCCTAGAAAGTCACACGGCCCACTTATGAGGCCCAATTAGAGCTTATTATTGAGCCAGGAGAGAATCTCGAGGAGCTGTCACTGTCTGCAGAGATCACTTAGAGACTCACAAAAGTGTGTGTCAAATTCTACAGTTCCCAGAACCTACAGAGTGTCTCTTTTTAGGCCTAGAAGCTTCTTTTTGTTGTGTCAGGCCCATCCCCTAACACAAGCATAGTGTAAGAGTTATAGTTTCAAGACTTTGAGTTGTCTTATCAGGGGTCATGTCACTTGGACGACCCTTTACTTTTTGAGGCCTATATAAGGCCCCCCATTGTAACACTTAAACACACAATTTGAAGTTATTTCTTTTGAGAGCTTTGCTTTATCCCCTTTGAGTGTTCTCCTGTTTTGAGAGTGCTCCTGTGCTTGTGGATTCAAGTACAACCCCTTGTAAATTCAAAGGTTGAAGAGGTTAGTTCTGTGGACTCAAAACCAGTTCTTGAAGATCAAGGTTTGAGAATTCAAGCCCATGTTCTTCATTGTTCCTGCGCTAAGGCTGCATCAAAAGGATAGAAAAAGTAAGAATATAAAAGTGAAAGGATTTTAGGAAATACATTTGAAATTTAAATCCTCATAGGGGGTGAAGCATGAAGCTCGAGATTGGTCTGGCAAAGATGACGAGGCATGATATGGGTACTAATTGCCTCTTCTAGAGGTGATGGTGTGCTTTTTATGGTGACATCCAACTTTATGATGGCAGGGATAGGGTGCTCGTCCCACCAATGTTAAATGATACTTACATGTATGTGGATGTGATGGTATGAAACATAGATAGGATGTTTATGTCGTTCTTGTATAAAACATGTATATGGAAAAGATAGAACAAGTTGTCGTAATCAAAGTAAAATACATAATCAGAAGTAGGGTCTCATTCAAATCATCATTAAGGGCCTATTAGCAGATCAAAGTGCTTGTAAAAGTGAGATGATAAGCAGTGTGGCAAAGAGAAAACGAGACCCCTATTTGTGAAATCACCTTACAGCTAGCATGATATTCCTTCTCAATTTTATGCGCCATTTCTGGCTACTGGTGGAGGAATTCTCAACATATTTGTTCTTCTTCGGTCCGCAAAATGAGTATCTTGAGCCTTATTCTCCTATGCAGGCAAGCAACTTTAATCATTGACGAACTCACAGGTAACATATCTGTTTCTTATTTGGTCCGCCAAGTACAGATCTTGAGCCTTATTCCCCTATACTGTTTGCCGGATTTGACAATCGACGGAAGTAAAGGAGAGTGGAGCACTGACTTCGATCGTAGAAGTTCCCGTGAAGATTCCGCCAAACAATGGTTTTATTTTTCGTCGCCGAAATCCGACGCGCTTCGGGAATTCGTTGAACTGGCCAGGGTCAACGCTCAGCCTGGATCTAAGTTGAACGCTGACTTAGAACAGAGATAGAGTTCAAGTCACGATCAAGACATTGAATTCAGGGCGTATGTCAAAATCAGGAAGCGTTTACACTGGGCGAGTCAGCGGTACAAGAATAATGAGACAGGGAGACGTCAGAATTGCGACTCGGGCGGAAAGAAGGGCTCAACGTACAGCAGAACTCGACTCGTAGCAAAAGATCATTCACAGATAAAGAATGTTTCTTTTTTAAGAAAAAGAATACTAGCGCGGTAAAACAAACTATCCTCGCGTCTCGGCAGGACATTCAACCTTGTTGGCCTGGCCGGACTTGGATCGCCGGTCTGTGCAAAAAATTCAGAAATATCGTCATTACTGGCTGGACACGGAACGTCAATCTGTCATGAAACCCAGATTTTTAGGGTACTGCTTTGGAAAAGATGTTGCGAATTCTGGTGCCGAAGAAAGAAACTCAATGTAATTGAAAATTTTAATTCAATTTGAGTTCTTAAAATGAACAAATCGAATGCTTTGAAGAAATCGGCGGCGTGGAGTGTGGGACTGCAGACCACTTCGGTCTCGTCTTCCCAGTTGGGGGCGACTCACGAGTCCCATATCGGGCCGAAGGCCGCGATGCCATGCGCCTTGCACGCGTTGACGACGTCCCTGCTGCCCTGGGGATTGCTGGTCACTACCACCACCTCCGCCTTCCACGTCTTCGCGGTGTCCACGGCCAGCTGGGCCACGTCGGGACGCCCGGAGACGGCGGTGTCGTGGACGATCACCTTCCCCGACGGAGGGCTGCGCAGCATCTCCGTCATCTCGGAGCCGAAGTTCTGGTCGACCGACTTGGTGATCCAGACCACGCACACCTCGGCGGCGCAGGGCTGCAGGACGAACGAGAGGAAGGGAGCGATGCCCGAGCCGGTGGCCACCAGCACGACCCTTCTGTACATGTGCACCAAGTAGGGCAGCCCCGCGAAGTGCACCCCGCGGACCCAGAGATGGCGCGGAGGGTCCGACACCAGCCCTCGGGTGAAGTCGCCTACTGCCCCTGCCAGCATCATGTGCGACTCCTTGTTGTCCGATATGATGCCGAAGGCATGCCACTCGGATAAGGGCGACCGGCTGATTCTGCCCAGCAGCCCGGCTTTCACGCCCCCCGGGAACTTGATGATGGATGCGTGTCCGGAGGAAGAGCTGGCCGCCACGGGGACTCTTCTCACGGTGACCCACGGTATGATTGTAAGAACTGTGACGAGGAAGGTCAACCAGATCTCCTGCTGCCTTGCCAGCTTCGAAAAGGCCAGGTTGGCGTATGACTTCGACTTGGGATCATAGCCGGCTGAGAGGACGACGAAAACCCAGAGAAGGGCTAGCGCCGTCCACCCCGCAAATCTGTGGGTTCGCTCGAAGAAGTTGTGGTGCAGGTGGCGGACGAGGGGGAACGCCGCCAGGCATGAGAAAGAGAGCAGAGAAAGGATGGCGGACGCCACGCCTATGATCTCGGGAGGGGTGTTTTTGCGGTCTTGGAGGGTCAGCACGAGGGCGTAGACGAGCCACGCCACGGAGGAGACGCCGCAGCCGCTGTGTATGCCGCCGATGCACTGGAGGAACGAGGTGGTGGCCGTCTTCGCCCAGAGAGGCACCCGCGGCCTTCCCAGGGCCTTGACGGCAAACCAAAAGACGAACCGAAGGAAGAGTTCGCTCCGGCACAGCGTGAGGAGGAGCACGTTGTAGATGGCGAACGCCGCCGCCTTACGCCTGCCGTAGGAAAAGTTCCCGGAGATGGCCAGACCCAGTAAAACCATGTTGACGACGAAGAACACCGCGAAGAGCCGCTTGTAAACCGTGAAGAGTCCCTGGTCCAGAAGTATGGTGGAAATCCGGGATTCGCTGGCCCGCGTGGGTTTCCTCGTCGTCGCAGGTTTGTCGACCTCGCGCTGCTCTTTTGGCTCGGGAAGCCTGGGCGCCGGCTGTTGTTGCTTCTCGACGTCGTCGGAATCCTCTTCGGGGATTGCCATGCCGGCATCTTCGTCGTGTTCGTCGTCGCTGTAGACATCGCAGAAGTGACTGCTAGATCGGCCGAGCGATAGCGGGCCGTCGTCTTGCAAGGGGAGAACCCTGCGGGAGCTGCAAAGCGTCCAGGGCAGACGAAACGATGGAGCAGAAGGCCGATCGGCAGAGACAGAGAAGGGACTGGCGTGCGGATTGATCTCGAAGGAAACTCCGCGGCAGCTGGAGAACCTGGTCACGTTCTGGTCCGCCATTGTGTGAGGCAGTGATCTTTGGAAGAACAGGCGCAGGGTGGACTCAGGAGGAGTGCGGAAGAGCTTGAAGGGGTCAGTGGGCGATGCGCGGGATTTATATGAAAAGTTCAGAAGACCAAGTCATGTCTGACCGTATACTTCTCTTTTGCGTCAAAAATATAAGGAGGTTTGGTTATTACTGCTTGTCGCTCTCAGTGCGCATCCAATTTGACTAAGAAGCCGCAATCGGAGTGACAAAAAGGAAATCGCTGGGCCATTCAAACGTTGAACGCCAAGTCCGTACCCAACGCGTTACGGCTGTTCTGACCGTAGACTCGAAAGAGTAACGGTTACAGATGCCAGCCGGGGAGAGGGGCTTGACCATTTGGCCAAATCTCCGTAGGGGGAAGAAAAATTCATGAGAAAAATTCATGGCCTACCAGTTCATGAGACCGGTCGGTACCACAAAATGGGCCGGACTAGTCTCAGTCCAGTTTCGGTCCAGTCCTCATTCTCTCTTCGGTCTTGGACAGTCACGTGGCTTAATATGATGAATTCTATGCGATAATTGTATAAGACAAGACCAGCTTTTTTTAGGTCATAAGAGTCTCGTGTCACTACTTGTCCGCCGGACACTTTTTCCTCCCTCATACTTGATCACTTCATCTCGTATCCCATTCTCTCTTTGTCTCCCTTCCTCCTTCCTTCTGTCTTGCCGATGCAAATCTAGAAAGAGGGCACCATGCAACGGCAGTGGTGGAAATCCGGAGGTGGTTGGCATCATATAACATTAATCCCCTCGACTTTGGGCTCATTACTTTAATGTCAGTCGTTAAGAGCCTGTAGTTTTGTTTACGTTCGATATGAATTTTTTGGATTACCAAAATTCGAGGGGCTGTACAAGCAGCCTGCTGCAATGGTGGGTTCGGTTATGCCTCATTCTCCTCCTTTGTCCCACATCACTTTTGCTAAAATCAATTGGACAATTTGTTACTCTTTGTTCTATTCGATTGCAGATTTTTACTCTTCTTTTCTAGTCATCCTTTAATCTGATTTTTTATTTTTTTTAAAAATGATTATCATTTTGTTCTAAATAATTCAGTATTTTACAATTTTTTTATGATGTTGTGATCATCATGATTGATCAATTCAGTATCTTGTTTCCATTCCTAAGTATTAAATATCATTTAATCTTTTTTCCATTCCTAAGAATTAAATATCATTTAAATATCATATCGATATGCATTATACTAATATCCATTATGGATGGCCCACATTACTTTCTAAATATTTTTTCCTTTTAAATCTAATTTTTAACCTGTGTTTTAGATTGTCATCAATGGAATCAATTGGAGATGAGGTACATTTATATTTTGCATTGATCTCTAAAACTATATTATCATAGCTTACTAATGCTATATTTTTTCTTTTAGATTGAATCAAACAATGCAACAACATTTGTTTCTACAAATGCTACAGCTACGAGCTCTTCACAATGAAGAAAAGTCTCACCAGTCTTAATACATTTCATGAAGATCACAAATGATGAGTATCTTTGCAAAATTTTTAAGGTAGATACCCCATTGAAAGAGATAAAAGTGAAGAGGGATATAAGTATTAGCACAATCAAGTTATGGAATCACTTGGAAAGGTTTCATGTTGAGATTTATAAGCAACTAAGGCCATCAAATGCTCCTAATACTTTAACAGACTATTTCTCAAAGACTTCGAAATTTTCAGGCAGGAATTCAGAGCAGACAAAGAAGAAAGAGTGCATGGATTTAATTGTTAAGACAAATGTAACCTTTACGCTACTTGATCATCCTCAATTTAAAAAGTTTTACAACTACTTAGTATAAGGTGAAGCAGGGATTCCTAGCTGCCATTCCGGACAACGAGGGATGGAGAAACTATTTGAAGATGAAAGGGATAAGGTAAGAGAATTACTTTGACCAATTGGAAGGGTTGTCCCTTACAACATGACACTTGGACAACTACAAATAATATGGCAATACTTGGGATCACAATACATTAGATTGATGATATGTGGAAACTTCATGAACAAGTGCTCGCTCTTGAGGAGTTGGGTGTATCACATCAAGGGATACTTTTAGCAGAGGTGGTGCACCGTGTGTTAGAAGAGTATTTGGAGCAATTCTTCATCAGCTTCGAAAACATGTTCTTGCAGCAAATAACACACCACAAAAAATTCATCAGTACAAGGAATTATGTGAGAGGTATAAAATGTCAAATAAAAACTTATTATCCATAGATGTCCCCACTAGGTGGAATTCGACATATTTCATGATAACGACAGAATGGGAAAGAGGAAGGTGTTGAATGCAAAGGCAACAACTTGTCTTAAATATGGTAAAGGAATTTCTTTAATCATATCGGAAGAGTGGGATCTTCTTAAGATTTTTGCAGATGAACTTCTAGATTTTCAAGAAGCCACCGAGATGGTTTCTCAATCAAAGGCCATTACATCACCTAATGTTACTTCTATTTTTGATCTTCTGTTAAATCAGTTGAACACATCAATTGTTGCCTTAGGTAATCCTTCTCAAGGTGTGATGGGAAGACCAAAGAGCATAAAGCAATCAATGGCACTGAAAGGAGTATATACTGTGATGAAAACAAAGTTACTTAAATACGAGCCACAGGTAAAAAGAAAGCCAATCTTTCTTATTCGTACAATGCTAGATCCATCTTTGAAATTTGAATATATTCCAACTGATGAGCAAGATTATATCACAAAGACTTTGAAGCATTTGCTTCAATTGATGCCTGCCCCGCCAATATCAAGTGCTTGCTCACAAAGTGAGCCATTATCGAATACTTCTATACCTTGTTTGAAAATGATGGTTGAATTGATGAAGCACAAAAGGAAGAAGAACATAAACATCTTATAAGAAAAACTAATATCTGATGAAATATTTGATTGCTACAATGCTAGATCCATCTTTGAAATTTGAATATATTCCAACTGATGAGCAAGATTATATCACAAAGACTTTGAAGCATTTTGCTTCAATTGATGCCTGCCCCGCCAATATCAGTGCTTGCTCACAAAGTGAGCCATTATCGAATACTTCTATACCTTGTTTGAAAATGATGGTTGAATTGATGAAGCACAAAAGGAAGAAGAACATAAACATCTTATAAGAAAAACTAATATCTGATGAAATATTTGATTGCTACAATGCTAGATCCATCTTTGAAATTTGAATATATTCCAACTGATGAGCAAGATTATATCACAAAGACTTTGAAACATTTGCTTCAATTGATGCCTGCCCCGCCAATATCAAGTGCTTGCTCACAAAGTGAGCCATTATCGAATACTTCTATACCTTGTTTGAAAATGATGGTTGAATTGATGAAGCACAAAAGGAAGAAGAACATAAACATCGTATAAGAAAAACTAATATCTAATGAACTATTTGATTATTTGCATGACTCTCAAGTTGAATTTTCTCATCTTAATGCTCTACAATGGTGGTGTAAGACTGGGCTCTGAAAAATATCCACTACTTGCAATGTTAGCAAAAATATTTCTCTCATTTTGTGCTTTGAGCTCTCCATCAGGACCTAGGGATCGCAACATACAAAAGGGGAAAATTATCTCCAAGATCGATATCTATTTTGATGGCCTTATAATCATGGGGTAAAAAGGATGAAGCGGATATTGATGAAGAAGAATTTGGTGAAGATACAAACTAATTTTCATGCTATTATGCTTTCTTCTTCTTTGTTTCAAATCAGTAAGTATCATCGGTAAGGTTTCTGACTATGATTTCTTATTTTATTTGTAGATGTTGATATATTTATCTCTTTTTCAGGTATGCATATTCATGGTCAAGAGAGACCGAAGTTAAGACCGAACCGTGACCGAGGTGGACCAAGACCAAGACAGAGATCGAATTCATATTTGGACCGAATGGTGTGCCAAAAACCGGACTGTGACCAAGACTGCCCAACCCTAAGTTCACATGCTATTTCTGTCGGGGATCGAACCTCGGAGTGCACAAACCAGTTCACATGCTATTTTTAATCTCATCGGGATCAGCACAGCCTGTTTTGGGCCCGCTAGGCCCACAATTCCTAGCCCATCTTTATTGGCAATTTATCCACTAATGCTCAAGCCCACGTCTCTGCTATCTATTCTGATGGGTCAAAAGAGCACACATTCTAGACCCAAATAAGATCAAATTTCTTTCAAAAAGTTGAACCCAAATGAGAGTAAATAAAAGAAAAAATAGTGTTTTTTTAATTAAGTTTTAGTATAGTGGACTATTAGAGTCTAGGAGATTCTGATAATTAGCTAGCACCGGGGGTTTATTCCCAATTTAGAAGTTTACAGGCATTTTAGTCATGCTTCCCTCCTGAATCTAGCCATCTTCGTCGGCTCGAACTGAGAATTTTTTGACCTATTTTAGAACTCTTTGTCTTCTTCGTTCAGAGTAAGAAAAATTTAATTTGGTTGGTCATGTATTTTAACACCATTGTCTGTCCAAGTTGATGAATGACAAATGACTTATTTTTTATTTTTAGAGCCCCAAAAGTTAGATATAGCTGAATATGTTGATGAGTTGAGGCAATTATTTCCACACATTTTGGTCAAAACTTGTGAAACTTTATGTCATGGTTTTTTGTTGTAGGATATTAAGTGAGAAAATTATCATGCAAGACAAAGATAAGACAGTTTGACATCATTATTCTTTTACTATTGAGTTGTCCACTCTAAATTCTTTGGTCTTCCCTTGTAATGTCTAAATGCATAGGTTGTAATCTCATCTTGCCTTCTACCATTAAACAATTCACCCACACGACCACCCATTATTACTCTATCAAAATTTGAAACTGCAAGAAATCCTTGGACATATTTTAGAAACACAGTCAAGATCAACATATATGCTACGACAAAAGGGAAGTGCAAATATTCCCAAAAAATGCCAAAAAATCTAGAAAAATATCAACTTCCCTATAGAAATGAACTTATTCAATAAAATTCATGATAAAATAGATTTATAATTATTTTTCATCTCAATACATACATGTTAATTGGGAAATAGATAAAAAAATTATTTGATAAGGAAAGGAGATTATATTCTTGATGAATGAATATGATTAAATGCTTATAAAAAGTTATTAATTAATGAAAAATAAAAAATATTCTTTTTAACATGAGAATTATCAATTTAATCATTTTAAATCATGACAACATGTATTAAAGATTATATTTTGAAGAAGAAGTGCATAAAATGCATGATTTTAATACATGAAATTACATGTTGTTATATCCAACATCAAGGAATGAAGAAAAGAACTTACTAGAAATGATGTTCCATGCACAAAGAATGATTGATCATTGTCCTCTTTCCTCTTGACTACCTAGTGTTAGAAGTAACGGACCGAATTGGTGCGGTCATTGAATATACCCCAATTCTTGTCAAACATTAATCCAAACTCACCAATTTTATGAAAAATTCCTGAATTATGAAGTTTAGTGGTGAATAAGGGTCGAATCCATGGAGAAATAAGGGTGAAGCTCATCAAGATTGTATGTGTGATTGGTGTCACAATTGTACATGGGAGTGTCGAACCCATAGGATGAAAACATAGCCTTAGCCCATCTAGGATTCTCAAACTCCTTTTATCACTTCTCCAAAGCATGATGATCTTGCCAAAAACAAGTTTAGGGTGAAAAGGTGTGCTTATCATTAAGGGGAAGTTTTCCACCATGAGGAATGACGAGCAATTAAATGCAGTCGTTGAAACACACGATCGTTGGTAAAAAAAAAAAAAATTTAAAACTCACGATGATTTAAAGAATATGAAATCCAGTACAATGCTGAGATATGGTCGAACCACAGAGAGTACAGTTGGCTTTTAACAAAAGAGTTGACTTGGTCAAACTTAAGTCTAATTAGGGTTTTTAAGAAATGAAAAATGATATATTATCAATGGAAATAGTACTAATATAAGAGAGAAGATATTTTAAAAATTTTGAAAAATATTTGGAGAAGAAAAGTCAAAAGTCAAGGTGAAAGTGTTGACTTTGACTTTCTATAAAATCAAAGAAGAAAAGGGTGAGAAAATATTACGAAAATTATATTTTTAGAAACTAGAGAAAAAAAAGGAGAATTTTGATATAAAAATCATGATTTTTAAAGAAGAACTAGATTTACTATAATTTTTCCAAAATTAATAAACAGAAAATCACCGAAATAAAGGTTTCCACTAAATCCTTAAATTGACTAAACCGATGATATCCAAATCAAGAAAATCACCTATGAGTAGAAAGCTTGCAATCAAAGGATTCTAAAGAAACCAAAATTGATAAATTTCACCGTATATTTGTGATAATTGCCCTCGAAAGTCAATGCCCAAATTTGGATCAATTTTGAAAAGTAGATGGTCAAAAGACAAATCAAAGGGTCAAATCTTGATGAAAATTTATGAATCAAATATCCATAGAAAGCTGATTGAACAAGGAATCCAATGAAACTAAATTTATTTGAATTAGATCTCAGATCAGGGAGAAATCCTTGTTCAGAGATCAACAAAAATCTGTGACTAAATTTGGGCGAAAATGAAGAAATTTATGATTCCTAAACTCTGATTACCTATCTAAATCTAATCTAGACTATCTAGAAAGTGAGGATTATAAAGGAATCACACTACTAACCTAATTGACGCAAAGATTGAGCCTCAAATTGCTTTGATTACTGTTAATTTCTCTCATTCATTCTTCGGCGTACATTCGGCGTTCAAGGAGCGAGTTCCAAACGTTTTCTCACAATGTTCGTGATTTATGACGGAACAAATCGATGCGGTCGTTAATTTCACACCGAATCGTGTCAACAATAAAGCCAAATTTACTAATTTAATGATTTAATTACGAATTGAAGGGTATAATGGTAAATAAGGGTCGAATCCACGGAGAAATAAGGGATTTTCGAGTGATCTTTTAGAATTTGATCAAATCGGATAATGAATTGGTGATAGAAATTAGGGGAAAATGGTAGATTTAGAAAGATAACTCAAAGACGAATCCACGGAATCAAAAAATCACTTGATTTAGATTAGTATTCGCGGAGAAATCAAAGAGCGAAGTGGAGAGAAATTTCCGAAAATTAAATCACGAAATTATCAAATTTAAAGATGAAATTAAACTAAATTATGATCCTAAATTATAAATTGATGATACATGACGAGAGATTAGAGGGAAAACACGTATTCTAACCCAAGATAGCGATCAAAATGATCCAATTAATCGCCGGATTCAAGGCTTTTAATTCTGCGATTTCGAAAATGATCGTCGGTGTTCAAGAGACGAATTCTCCTTAATCAATCGACGAAATCTCACTTTTCAATCACTCCGTGGACGCGAAAATGGGTCTAGAAGCGATTAGAATCGAGAGATTCAAGGATAGATGTGTATAGATAGATCAATTGAGCGAAATCATTCAAGAATACATCAAAATGTCGAAAGAACATCTCAATTTATTGTGATTTTGGGCGTAGCCGTCTGATTGGGCGTTTCCTCTTCGATCAACGGCTCTGATTGATCGCATTAATGCCAATCATTACCTTTAAGTCCCGTCCGTTAGATCACAGATGTAGCGCTCAGATGAAGTCACATGATCGCACGTTATAAAATGCCTTGAAGCGAACGTCGTTGGATCGCGATCAGACGCATCAGATGCGTTTTTCCGTGATTTAATCTCGACCATTATAACTCTCGCGATCAACGGTCGAGATGAAAATGATCCCGTGAACGCGATTTAACCACCTGTCCCACTGATTTAAGTGAAGATCAACGATTGATAAGGATCACATGCAATCAGACGCTCCAAACGATGCCACGTCGCCTCCTCATCGCGATCATTGATTGCGATCTAATCGGACGACTCTGATCGTGCCACGTCACCTGTGCGCTTTAAATATTCTAAAAAATCAATTTTAAATTAGCAAAATCGATTTTTAATTCCGGAAAATCCTTAGAAATTCATTAAAAATTCAGAAAAATTTTAGAAAAAAAATCCTTAAAAATTAGAAAATTTATAACTTTCAAAATACAACTTCAAATTAATCCAAATTTCTTTCATTAGATAAGAAATTTTATTATCTATCATTATAAAAAGTCAAAATATTTAAATAACAAGAGAATAAATTACTATTTCAAAAATACACTCATTTCTTCTTGAAAAATAAAACTTTAGAAAAATAAATGAGTGTATATAATTATTTTCTCTTATTATTTATCATTAAAAACCTAATTATAATATCAAATTTAGATGTGAAAAATATATTCTTAATTATACATAATTATCCCTAATTTAGTACATTTTGAGATTATAACTTAAAATTGCATAAAATGATAGAAATGCACTCAAAGTATGATAACATGCATACAAATGGAATGTTTTATGCCTTATTCTGCATTAATAATCATGTATTATCATGTTAAGATTGCATGTTATCAATTTTCTTACTTCAATCCATGCGCGATTGAGTCTAGAACATAAGAGAATCATGAAGAACTCACAATCTTCCTCTAAAAATGTTTAATTTCATGCTAAATCAAGAGTTACATTCTCATAAGAGATTACATTGATTTATAGAGGAATTCCCACATGATATCCGGACCGTCTGTCTTGCTTAGGGAGCTTGAACGACTCACATGAAGCCACGTTACGTGTGATAAGTGGGCACAGCTTTCCTTGAACTATGCACCATGGGAATAATTAGATTAGGCGATTCTCATGATTCATTATCTCAATCTATGAACCAATTCAAGCTAGTAGATTAGCTATGGACCACATGTCAGGCAATGCTTCTTGATAAGAGAAATATCACTCATTTTTTAAGATGTTGGAGTCTCTTTTTTCTAGCAATCAACAAGAGCAAGGATGCATAATTTATTCTATAAGCTATTGATGTACCATGCACCAACCGATGACTTACAAAGGCTAGAGTGTTATCATTTGGAACAGTATGTCATTGTATTTTTCCTTAATCTGCATCCGCTAATGACCTCTTTGAATCGCTCTTGAGTATATTTTGGGAAAAAAGTACCATCAATTATATTAATCTTTTTGATAATTTTGAAAGCTACTTGAGGTACCCCATTTGGTTTTGAAGCCTTTTCTACTCATCGGCCTCACGAGAACTATTAGCCTTCATTTTTTTTATGTCATATGACTAGGATGGGGAATTTGGCACCAAGCCTCTTACTCCTTTAACTTGAAATATTATCATATTTAACTGATATTAATGCTTATTTTATGTAATTATGATGCATGTTGTCATAGTTTTATGAAATTTTCTGCATTGGCATGCCATTTTACTAAAGTCCATATTTTTGCATTATTTGGGGTTAATTATGTGCTTTATTGATGTTTGACCTTTTTCAAGGTCAAACAACTTGAAATGAACCATTTTCCTTGATTTTATTTTGACTTTAGTGGATGATTAGAGGAAGAGAATGAAGGGATGAATCAAAAGTCAACTTTGAGGGGTTGACTTAATTTGGCTTTTAAAATCAAGTTAATATTATTTTAAATTCATCATATTTTCTTATTAAAATTTATATTTCAGGTGGCATGGAATTAAAGAAAAAGAAATTTGTGATTCTATAGAGAAAACTTGAGTCCAAAAAGCCTTTTAAATTGAAAGTTATAAAATTTTGAAGTTAATATATTTCTGGATTTTATTTTGATTTTTTAGAATTTAAGGCCCAAAAATACAAAAAGGGGTTTATTAAGCGCGGGACCTGCGCGGAGCTGACGTGATGATCTATCTGTTGTTTCTTTTATTTGCTTCTCCCTCTCCTACTTCTCTTTCTCCCCTTTCCCTCTCTCTTGTTTCTTTGTCATTCTTCCTCTCTTTTCTCTTTGTCATATCTCTTTCCCTCCTCTGCTGATCTATCTCTCTTTCAATCTCTCTGCATCCTCTTCTCTCTGTTTCCCTATCTTTCCCTCTTATCTCTCTCTTGTGTGCCAGAAGGGAATTTTTTTGTGAATGAACTTCCCCACCCTCTTTACATATTGCTTTCCTCTCCTCTCTTGTCCTATTCCCTTGCACATTCTCCTCGCCAATTCAGCCATTCTCTCGCACACAAGAGAATCACACAAGCAAGAGGAAGAAAATTCTTTTGTCAGTGATGCCTTTTGTCCTCTCTCTCTTGCTCTGTTGCACGCACTCGTGAGCGCGTGTAAGGGGGAGAGGATGGAAGAAAACTCTTCCATCCTTCTCTCTCTCCCTCCTTTCTCTCTTCTTGTTGTTTGTCTCTTGTGCAACTGAAATTCTTTAATGGAAGAAGGCAAGATGAGATTACAACCCATGTATTCAAAGAGTACAAGGGAAGAACAAAGAATTTACAGTGGACCACTCAATAGTAAAAGAATAATGATGTCAAATTGTCTTCATCTTGGTCTTGCATCTCAAAATAGTAAAAGAATAATTTTATGACTTAATATCCTACAACAAAAAACTATGGCATAAAGTTTCACAAGTATCGATCAAAATGTGTAGAACAAATTGCCTCAACTCGTCAACATATTCAGCTATATCTAATTGGCGAGGCGCTAAAAATTAAAAATAAGTCTTTTGTCATTCATGAAACTTGGACAGACCAGATTAAATTTTTATTACTATGAACAAAGAAGACGAAGAGTTCTCAAATACGTCAAAAAATTCTCATGTGAAGCTGACGAAGATGGCTAGCTTCAAGAGGGAAGCACGACTAAAATGCCTCTAAACTTCTAAATTGCAAATAAACCCCCGATGATAGTTATTTATCAGAATCTCCTAGACTCCAACAGTCCACTATACTAAAATTTAATTAAAAAACCACTTTTTTCTTTTATTTACTCTCGTTTGGGTTCAACTTTTTGAAAGAACTTTGATCCCATTTGGGTCTAGAATGTGTGATCTTTTGACCCATCAGAATATATAGCAGAGACGTGGGCTTGAGCATTAGTGGATATATTGCCAATAAAAATGGGCCACTAATTGTGGGCCTTGTGGGCCCAAAATAGGCTGTGCCAATTCCCCGGAGAAATAGCATGAGAACTGGTGGGGCCTACTTTTTCTCATGAATTTCTCTTGCTCCTACGGAGATTCGGCCAAATGGTCATTCTCCTCTCCCCGGCTGGCATCTGTCACCGTCATTTTTTCAGTCAACGGTCAAAACAGCCGTAACGCGTCGAGTACGCATTTGGCGTTCAACGTTTGACTGGTCCGGCGAATTCATTGGTGTCAGTCCGAGTACGGCTGCTCAGTCAAATTGGATACGGACTGAGAGCAACGAGAAGTCAAAACCGCAACGTAACGGGAAAAGTTCTTAGGAGTAATAACCAAACCTCCTCAATCCTCATATTTTGGCGCAAAAGAGAAGTCTACGGTCAGACATGACTTGGTCTTCTGAACTTTTGCTATAAATCCGGCGCATCGCCCACTGACCCATTCAAGCTCTTCGCACTCCTCCTGAGTCCACCCGCCGCCTGTTCTTCCAAAGATCACTGCCTCAGACAATGGCGGACCAGAACGTGACCAGGTTCTCCAGCTGCCGCGGAGTTTCCTTCGAGATCAATCCGCACGCCAGTCCCTTCTCTGTCTCTGCCGATCGGCCTTCTGCTCCATCGTTTCGTCTGCCCTGGACGCTTTGCAGCTCCCGCAGAGTTCTCCCCTTTCAAGACGACGGCCCGCTATCGCTCGGCCGATCTAGCAGTCACTTCTGCGATGTCTACAGCGACGACGAACGCGACGAAGATGCCGGCATGGCAATCCCTGAAGAGGATTCCGACGACGTCGAGAAGCAACAACAGCCGGTGCCAAGGCTTCCCGAGCCAAAAGAGCAGCGCGAGGTCGACAAACCTGCGACGACGAGGAAACCCACGCGGGCCAGCGAATCCCGGATTTCCACCATACTTCTGGACCAGGGACTCTTCACGGTTTACAAGCGGCTCTTCGCGGTGTTCTTCGTCGTCAACATGGTTTTACTGGGTCTGGCCATCTCCGGGAACTTTTCCTACGGCAGGCGTAAGGCGGCGGCGTTCGCCATCTACAACGTGCTCCTCCTCACGCTGTGCCGGAGCGAACTCTTCCTTCGCTTCGTCTTTTGGTTTGCCGTCAAGGCCCTGGGAAGGCCGCGGGTGCCTCTCTGGGCGAAGACGGCCACCACCTCGTTCCTCCAGTGCATCGGAGGCATCCACAGCGGCTGCGGCGTCTCCTCCGTGGCGTGGCTCGTCTACGCCCTCGTGCTGACCCTCCAAGACCGCAGAAACACCTCTCCCGAGATCATAGGCGTGGCGTCCGCCATCCTTTCTCTGCTCTCTTTCTCATGCCTGGCGGCGTTCCCCCTCGTCCGCCATCTGCACCACAACTTCTTCGAGCGAAGCCACAGATTTGCGGGGTGGACGGCGCTAGCCCTTCTCTGGGTTTTCGTCGTCCTCTCAGCTGGCTATGATCCCAAGTCGAAGTCATACGACAACCTGGCCTTTTCGGAGCTGGCAAGGCAGCAGGAGATCTGGTTGACCTTCCTCGTCACAGTTCTCACAGTCATACCGTGGGTCACCGTGAGAAGAGTCCCCGTGGCGGCCAGCTCTTCCTCCGGACACGCATCCATCATCAAGTTCCCGGGGGGCGTGAAAGCCGGGCTGCTGGGCAGAATCAGCCGGTCGCCCTTATCCGAGTGGCATGCCTTCGGCATAATATCGGACAATAAGGAGTCGCACATGATGCTGGCTGGGGCAGTAGGCGACTTCACCCGAGGGCTGGTGTCGGACCCTCCAAGCCATCTCTGGGTCCGCGGGGTGCACTTCGCGGGGCTGCCCTACTTGGTGCACATGTACAGAAGGGTCGTGCTGGTGGCCACCGGCTCGGGCATCGCCCCCTTCCTCTCCTTCGTCCTGCAGCCCTGCGCCGCCGAGGTGTGCGTGGTCTGGATCACCAAGTCGGTCGACCAGAACTTCGGCTCCGAGATGACGGAGATGCTGCGCAGCCCTCCGTCGGGGAAGGTGATCGTCCACGACACCGCCGTCTCCGGGCGTCCCGACGTGGCCCAGCTGGCCGTGGACACCGCGAAGACGTGGAAGGCGGAGGTGGTGGTAGTGACCAGCAATCCCCAGGGCAGCAGGGACGTCGTCAACGCGTGCAAGGCGCATGGCATCGCGGCCTTCGGCCCGATATGGGACTCGTGAGTCGGCCCCCAACTGGGAAGACGAGACCGAATTGGTCTGCAGTCCCCCGTCGCCCCAACTGGGAAGACAAGACCGAATTGGTCTGAAGACAAGATACTCATTGTGCGGACCGAAGAAGAACATATATGTTGAGAATTCCTCCACCAGTAGCCAGAAATGGCGCAGAAAATCGAGAAGGAAAAGGAATATCAAATCTGTAACGTGATTTCACAAATAGCGGTCCAGTTGTCTCTTTGCCACACTGCTTCCCATCTCACTTTTACAAGCATTTTGATCTGCTAATTGGCCCTTTATGATGACTTTGAATGAGGCCCTACTTCTGACTATGTATTTTACTGTGATGATGACAACTTGTTCTATCTTTTCCATATACATGTTTTATACAAGAACGACATAAACATCCTATCTATGTTTCATACCATCACATTCACATACATGTAAATATCATGTAACATTGGTGTGGTGGTGGCGTAAGACCCCCGTCGCCACCAAGGCATGACACCACGGCACAGGAGGAGCTGACACCCACGCGTATCCAGCCCCTACGACAAGCGAAGACGAAGGATGCTGACTTTCGCTACAACGCTTGACAACTTCGTTTCGCCACACTCCGAGCTCGCGCGTGTGGATTTATCTTTCCTTCCGTTCCTTTATGTACATTTTGGATTGTATGTATTTTAGCAGATCTGCATTTATCTCTCTTCCCCTTTGGGTTTCTTAGTAGACCCTCCCTTTCAAGCCCCACTTTAGAAGCCTACTCTTTGTCGACCTTTTATTACATTTTATGTTGGGCTATTAGGTTCGTGGGCCTCAAGTCTACCCTTTCCCTTCTCGGCCCATCTTGGGCTCTACAAGAGGGGAAGGGACCCCCTGATAAAATGCATATTTAACTTAAATTCTTATCTTATTTAACTAATATTCATGCTTATTTTATGTAATTATGATGCATATTATCATAGTTTTTATGAATTTTCTCCATTGGTATGTTATTTTACTAAAGTCCATATTTATACCCTATTTAGGGTTAATTATGTGCTTTATTGATGATTAATCTTTTGTAAGGTTAAATAAATAAAAATTAATCACCTTCCTTGACTTACTTTGACTTTAGTAGTTGATTAGAAGAATTAAGTTCAAGAGGAAAATGTTGGGATGATATAAAATACATTTCTTAAAGTATTATTTAAGTTTATTTTGAATTCATCCTATATTCTTCTTTTAATTTATATTTTAGATGACATGATATTAAAAATGAATAAATTTGTGAGCCAATGGAGAAAATTTGAGTAAAAAAGGAGTTATATTTTTTAAGATATTAATTTCTAAATTTTTTATATTTTTCTAGAATTTATGTCGATTTTTAAAGAATTTTTAGGAGTTATTTCCTTATTTAAAATTGCAAGAAGGGGTGTATTATTCGCACAGGACACGCGGAGCTAACGTGGCGCCGCCAGAACACGTGGCGAGGCAACCCGAGGCCTGGGTGGCACCCGCGTGGCGCCTACGGGGCGTGAGGGGGGTCTTCGGGCTGACAAGTGATGGGCCCACGGGTATAGTGGGCCCAAGTAAGATGTTTGGGGCGATAACGCAAAGGATTCACGGCCTTCTACCTTTTATACACGCAGATCTCCATTTATTCTCTCCATGTGGGACTATGTTCCCTTTAATCTTTTCTTTGCAAGAGACGTGGCAGAACAATACGTGTTGGATCCGAAGCTTACTGAAGATCGCCCGTTAATCCAATGGATCTCGGTCCATCAGATCATCAATTGCACACGTGCTCTAATCGTGACTTAAGTGATGGCGGACGGTTGAGATGTGATCGCGCTTTTGACGACTTTACCTTGCAACACGTGGCTTTGTAAGGGGGCTCCAATCAAGATCGAACAGGTAGAACGTCGGCCCGCGTTGTCAGATCATGGCTCACTTTAAGCGCACGATCGTGACCGTCCAACCGCTCTTCATCAGATCAAACGGTCCGAGATTTTTGCGCTGAAGTTTCCTTATAAATATTGATGTTCTTCCTTTTTCAAAGCAACTCTTTATTGAATCGTGAAGTAATTAAGCGGTTTTTGAACAAAATCTTGAGTTCTTCGTGTTTAGACTCGATTGCGATCCAATTGGGGCAGGATTGATCAAGAATCATCGCGAGATTTGATCAAATTCTCCCTTGAAAATCCAAAAGTACGCCGAAGAAGGAACTGATCAAATACACTTCAATCGACGCGATTTGGAGCCCAATCTTTCGCGTCAATCGGGTTAGTATTGTGAATCAATCATTCATTTTGCGATAATTGTAATTTAGATTAGATCTTAGTAGTCAATTTCATTTTAGAAAATCGATTTGTTATTCATTTTCGCCCAAATTTGGGTTAGATTTTTGCTGATTTTGAAACAAGGATTTCTCCCTTATCTTAAGTCCAAATCCTTTTGATTTTGATTTTATTGGATGTCTTTTTGTGGATACAAAATTTCATCATCATTTGACTCCTCAATTAAACGTTTGACCATTGACTGTTCATTTTTAATCTGAATTTGGGCGTTGACTTGCGGGGGCAATTACTTTCATAATACAAGGTGAAATTTGATAATTTTGGTATCTTTGGAATCCTCTGGTTGTTATCTTTCTATTCATATGTGAATTGCAAGATTTGGATATCATTTGGTTAGTCAATTTGACAATTTACACTGAAGTGTTCATTTCAGGATTTTTCTTATCTTTGATTTTCAATAATTCACAATAAATCCAATTCTTCTCCAAAAATCACGAATTATATATCAAAAATTTTAATTTTCTCTCGAGTTTCTGAATATATAATTTTTCTAATATTTTTAAGCTCTTTTTACTCTCTGACTTTATAGAAAGTCAAGTATTGGTCAAAGTCCATGCTTTGACCTTGACTTTTGACATTTCTTCTTAAAATCAGTTTCTAAATTCTTAAAATATCTTATTTAGCATACTTATATCAGTAACATTAATGAAAATATCATTCTTACTTCTTAAAATCCTTAATTAAACCTAAGTTTGACCAAGTCATCTCTTCAATCAAAGTCAATCGTGTTCTTTGTGGATGGACCCGATCTGTACATTATACTTGATTGAATATCTTTTTATTATGAGTTCGGAATTATAAATTTTGTTTGACCAACGTTTGTGTGTTTGAACGACCGCATAAATATGCTTCGTCACCCCCCCCCTACAAACCCTAGCCGTCATTTCAAGAAAGAAAAGAGTGAACTCCCTCTCGAGTGATTGCTCAAGGAAGATCGAGAAACGAGACCAACCGCCGCCGACGCCTCCCCTTGTCCCAATCGCGGCCACGCCGCCGCACGCTCCCTTGCCGCCGCCGCCGCCGCCCCTGCTCACCACAAGCTGCGCCCAGCCCGCCCCCACCTCGCCCTGCTCACCGCCATCGCGCCCTGTGCCCCATCGCCGCGCCTAGCTCGCCGCAGTACCCTCCTCGCTGCCACCATGCCCTGCACCCTGCTGGCGCGCCCTGCTCGCCGTCGCTGTGCCCGGCCTACCGCCACTGCGCCCGACTCACCGCCGATGCACTCGTTCACATCCGCCACGCCTGGTTCCCCGCTATCGCGTCTCGACCGCCGCGATGCCCTGCCAAGGCCCCCGTGTCGCCCTGCCCTAGCCACCGCACTACCCTGCCTAGGCCGTCGCGCTTCCCCGCCCCATGTCGCCGTGCCGCTTGCACCCCTTTTCTCCCCTTTCGGGCGACCCCCCGTGCCCTTGATGTGTGCCCCACGCACCCCTGTTGCGCGCGTCTTGGGCGCTTGCCCGCAGCCTGCCACGTCCAGCCCACGGTTCCCACTGCGCCCTGTTCACGATGCCCACCTCGCCGTGCCGGCATTAGCTCACCTCAGCTCGCCTACATCGCCGGCCCTAGAATGCACCCTTGCGTTCGACTCCACAGTCGCTGCTACCCTTCTGCCCCGAGGACTTTGAGGTTCCCACGACGTTTCCCGCCCCGGCCTTCTTTTGCCAACCGTCCGTGCCGCGTACAAACGGCCTCCCCCTCTTCACGACAGACTAGGCTCGCGCCCCGCAAGTCAAGCACACATCCCCTTCTCTTTACTTTGGAGTCCTTTTACTTCATTTCAGTACTTCCCGCACTTGTTTCCACCGCCGTTGGGACCTAGATTAGGTTAGATAGTAGGGTGATAAGAGCGGATTGAGATCGTGATCCAATCTGTTTTGTTGATTGTCGAGCAACCCTTGACAACTTGAGGCCCTACGCTCGCGTGGACATACGCCTGGAGGTTTCCTGGATTGACTCTACTCAGCGCACCCCTGGAGCTTCAGTGAACACGTACGAGGAGGTAGCCTATTTTGTATTCATTGAGTGAGCATCTTTATCATAGTAGTTTGCACTAGGTTTCCCATCTTTAGATTCCCTCACAGTCTTTGTGGCACAGTCGGGTTTATCAACCTGTACGACATCATGGGGCAAGCACCATGAGGGTAGTCATCTCTATCCCACAAGGTTGCCACTATTGTGCCATGGGGTAGCCATCCCTAGCCCATATGGCAGCCACCACAACCTCACAGAGTAGCCGTCACCATCCCCTAAGCTAGATGCCATTCTACTCGTTGTAGCCTAGCTAGGCCAGCGCCTAAGGTAGTCACCAATACCCAAGGCAATGGTCACCACCTTGTAGGTCATTGTCAACCAAGTAGCTGCCCAATAAACCTTAATTTTTTGCTTTCATTGCTAGTCAAGTAGCTGCCAAACAAGCCTCAATTTTTCAGTGCCACTGCCAGATCACCTATCTGTTGTTCTTTGTGTTTGCTACCCTCGATGAATCCCATAGATCCAATGGTGGATTTTGGATCACATTGTCCCCAATTATTTTGCCATCACCCCTGGTGCACCCAATTATTATCTTGAGACAACCATTAAACATGGCTACAAAAGGTCCCCCCATCGTATTATTCAATTTCACCCATAATTATAGCTCCTAGGCATCAGACCTTACATCTTTTCTTGTTGGTCAAAATCTATGTTATCTCTTGACAAAATCCCTAGTGTCACAGCTTTCCTTGAACTATGCACCATGGGAATAATTAGATTAGGTGATTCTCATCATTCATTATCTCAACCTATGAACCAATTCAAGCTAGTAGATTAGCCATCGACCACATTTGAGGCAATATTTCTTGATAAGAGAAATATCACTCATTTTTTAAGATGTTGGAGTCTCTTTTTTCTAGAAATCAATGAGAGCAAGGATGCATAATTTATTCTATAAGCTATTGATGTACAACGCACCAACTAATGACTTACAAAGGATACAGTGTTATCATTTGGAACAATATGTCATTGTATTTTTCCTTAATCTGCATTTGCTAATGACCCCTTTGAGTCGCTCTTGAGTATTTTTTTGGCAAAAAGTACCATCGATTATATCAATATTTTTTATAACTTTTTAGGCTACTTCAGGTAACCCATTTGGTTTTGAGACCTTGTCTGTTCATCGGCCTCACGAGAACAATTAGCCTTCATTTTTTCTATGTCATATGGCTAGGATGGGGAATGTGGCACCAAGCCTCTTTCTCCTCATGGTGGAAAACTTACCCCTAATGAGAAGCACAACTTTTCACCCTAAAATTTTTTTTGGCAAGATCATCATGCTTTGGATAAGAGATAAAAGGAGTTCGAGAAGCCTAGATGGGCTAAGGCTATGTTTTCATCCTCTCCTATGGGTTTGACAGTCCCATGTACAATTGTGACACCAATCAAGCATAAAATCTTGATGAGCTTCACCCTTGTAGAATATGAAGCATGGAAGCAATCTCAAGTATCCACTTTGATAGCCAATCTAGCCTCCGTTTTAGATGCACATGCTTTTCATGCTTCTAGATCATTGTGGGTAATTATACGAGGGCATTGGCTCATTATACCGAAACCCCTTCCGTCCTCTCCTCCACGAATCCTATTGCTACTTACCCACATGTAGCTATTGCGGGTGTTCATCTATGCTACATTAAAGGGTTTGGATTAACCAAACCTACTTCCTCCCTTGCCCTACTAATGCCTTTTATGTTCTTATATTGCCCCCCTATTTTTCTATATATTAAAATCATCACCTAAATCCTCAAATATGTTCCGATTTTCTAACCTTTCCACTTTGTATTGGTTGAGGGACCTTTGTATTGGTTAAAGGATTTGTTTGGGGTGTGAGAATAGCCCTGGGATCAATGATCTCCTCTTGAACACCTCTTTCTTTGGGCTTCTTGCTATTTTTTTCTTCTATTCAACCATCTCTCACATTTGACGGCCTTGACTTTGATGTTTGGAATCCCTGACATGCTCCATCCCCTTCATGCCATCTTAATTACATTTGATTTTTTTATATAGTTATACTTAATTCACGTAGGTATATCTCATCAAAGACTAGACCCAAGTTCTTAGAGATTGTCCTCCAATTGACTCAAGAAATAATTACCCTAATTATATAGCTCCCAAAATCCTTGGCATTGACAATGATCTCAAACTTGTTCAGTATGCCTTCCAAATCTATTTGTGTTGTATACAATATCATTCATCAAATTACTTGCCCTTACACCTCTCCATAGAATGGCCCTGTGGAAAGAAAACATCACATATTACTTGAATTACTTGCACATTTCTCTATGAGATGCATATCCCACACTACCTATAGTCTAAGTCTATCATGTTAGTCACTTATCTCCATAATTGTCTTTATTCCTCTCTTTTGAATGGTGTGATCCTGCCTAATTGTCTTTTTCCTCATGCCTCTCTCTTTACCTTACTACGTGAGTGTTTGGGGCATTGTTATTGTGCAAGACCGTGCACCATCTCTATCCAAACTTGCTCCAAGGGTGCTAAAAGGAGTATTTGTTGCATATTCATGCACGTAGATCTGCTATCATGTCTATTTCCTGGATACATGATGATATATCACTTTCATTAACATGACATTCCATGAAGAAATTCCCTACTTTTCACCATCTAATGCTCCTATCCAAGCATCTACCTCTCCACCCCATAGTTTACTTATGCTCTATCATCGTCTTCTTCTCCTCCTACATGGTTCTCCACTTCCACTAAACCCCCCTATTGTTGAGCTAACAGTCGTTGCACATATAGGTAACAAAAAAATATTTGTAAGCAAGAAAACCATAAAATTCATGAAGATATCTAGGATATATAGATTTCTAGGTCAATCCACAAGAATTATAGGACAGTAAGACATAAAACAAGATGTGGAAGAGAAGAGAGGAATAACATAGGTTTACTGGTCAACTCTTCGAGTTGACTATAAGAGGGGAGAAGTTCAATTGATTAAAAGTCATTTAATGATCCACAAGTAGGAGAATTCTAAAGTATGCGTTAAGAAGAGAGGGAGCCAATGAGAGATCAAGAGAGATGAGTTTGAGAGGGAAGTAGAAAATGAGTGCGGAGAGAGAGAGTGAGAGCAAGAGAGGAGTTTTATAAAGAGAAAGAGAAATTTTTAGAGAGAGAATCGAGTGAGAGAGAGGCTGAGTGAGAGATTTAGAGAGAGGCAGAGCGAGGGAAAGAGAAAGGAAGGAATCAAAAGAGAGGAAGGAAGAGGGAGAACAAAAACAGAGAGATAAAGGGAGGGATTGAAGGGGAGAGAGAAAGAGCAAGTGAACAAGAGGGGAAGTAACAGAGATCACTAGAGAGAGGAAGACAAACAGCAAGAGATAGGAAGAGCAAGAGAAAGAGAGCGAATAAGAGAGTGGGAAAGAGAGAGATAGGGAGAGAGAAAGAGCGAGGGATTGAAAGAGAGGAAAGAAAAGGGACAAAAAGATGAAGAGAGAGCGAGAGAGAGAAAGAACAAGAGAAGGAGAGAGTGGGAGAGAGAAAGATTCAGAGAGAGAAAGAGCGAGGGAGAGAGACAGCAAGGGATTGAAATAGAGGAAGGAAAAGGGAGAATGAGAGGGAGAGAGAAAGAAAAGAATCAAAGGAGAGGGAAGAAGGGGGAGAGCTGAGCAAGAGAATGATAGGGGAAGAAAGAGAAATAGAAAGAGAGAGAAAGAGAGAGAGCAAGAGCAAGAGAGAAATTGAGTGAGAGAGAGGATGTGCAAAAGAGAGAGAGAATGAGCAAGAGATGGGGTGAGAAAGAGATTTTGAAAGAGAAAGACTAAGGAAGAGAGAGAGTGGGTGAGAGAGGGAGAGGGCACAGTGCGAGAGAAGAATTTAGAGGGAGAAAGTGAGAGCGTGAGAGAGAGGGAGAAAGAGAGGCAAAGGGAAAACAAGGGATTGAAGGAGATATAGGAAGAGATGGAGTGAGAAATTTCAAGAGAGAAAGAGGTATCTTGAGAGAGAGGAAGAGAGACTGATCAAGAGAGAGGATGAGAGAGAGATTTAGAGAGATAGTGAGGAAGAGAGAGGGTGTGAGAGAGTGGTCATGGCGTGAGAGAACTTAGAGAGAGAAAATGAGAACACAAGAGTGAGGAAGAGAGAGAGTGAGAGAAAGTAAAAGAAGAGGGAGAACAAGAGAAAGGAAGACGAAGAGAGCGAGAAGTATAGAGAGAGAAGGAAATCAATGGAAAAAGTAGAATTTTGGGAGAGCGAGAGGT
Source organism: Lemna minuta (assembly GCA_024174645.1). NCBI lineage: Eukaryota > Viridiplantae > Streptophyta > Magnoliopsida > Alismatales > Araceae > Lemna > Lemna minuta. The sequence continues at coordinate 18,626,768 of CM044106.1, forward strand.
TAAGAGAGAAAGTGCTATAGAGAGAGAACTAGGGAGGGGCATATGATAACATGCATATTTAACTTAAATTCTTATATTATTTAACTAATATTTCATGCTTATTTTATGTGATTATGATGCATGTTATCATAGTTTTCTGAATTTTCTCCATTGGTATGCCATTTCACTAAAGTCTATATTTATGCATAATTTAGGGTTAATTATGTGCTTTATTGATGATTAATATTTTTGCAAGGTTAAATTAATAGAAATTAATCACTTTCCTTGAATTACTTTGACTTTAGTGGATGTTTTGAATAATAAATTTCAAGAAGAAATAGCTAGGATGATATAAGAAGACTTCTTAAGAGATTCTCCAAGTTCATGATAAAGTCATCTTATATTCTTCTTTGATATCATATTTTAGCTGGCATGATATTAAAAAGAAATAAATTTATGATCCAATGGAGAAAATTTGAATTAAAAAAGAGTTATATTTTAAAACTTATTCATTTCTGAATATTCTGGATTTTTTCTGGATTTTTATTTGATTTTTATTAATTTTTCCTTATTTAAAAAGGCAAAAAGGGGGTTTTATTCTCCACAGAACCCATGGAGCTGACGTGGCGCGTGGGACCCGCGCGGGTGCAACATGGCACACAAGGCCATGTGGCAGAGCCGCGTAAGCCCACGTAGCGCCCAGGTGGCGCAAAGGTGGCGCGGACGTGTGGCAGGGCCACACGAGTCCACGCGGACGCCCGGGTGGCGCCACATGGCATGAATAACTAGGGCTGGCATTTGAAGGGCCCACGAGTTAGTGGGCTATGGTTAGATAGTTGGGGCGGTAACGCAAAGGCGTTATTTCGCCCCAGCTTATATACGCGACATTTCCCTCCTTTTCTTCAGTGTGGGACTATGTTCCCTCGGAAATTCGTCTTTGCAGGACACGTGGCAGCGTCGCAGACGTTGGATACACGTGCATCAAATAAATCACGTCGATACAGTGGACTCGAGGTCCACGCGATCACCATCAGAGCACGTGCTTTAAAGCATGTTTTAAGTGATGCCTTTGACAACTCATCTGGCGACACGTGGACGCATGAGGAGGCTCCGATCTTCATCGGACGGGTTAAACAAGCGGAAGGCGTGGGTCGCGTCTTGCGATCGTGGGGCGACACGTGGACGCATCACGAGCGTCCGATCTACATCGAATGAGTGAAATTAAGGGAGAATGTGGACCGCGTCGTGGGCCACGCATCCACCAGTTTCGCATGATCGGACGGCCCTAATCTCAACGTGAAACGGACGGTCCACATCTCTCGCAAAATATTTCTTTATAAATATCGATGTATTCTCTCCTTCTACTTAACTTTTGATCGAATCGTGAAGAAATTAAGCAATTTTGAAGGAAGATCTTAAGTTCTTCGTGATCCTCCGCTTCTTAGAGTCAAATCACGAATTGATTGCAAGAAAATGATCGTAATCTCCCCTTGAACGTCGAACGTACGTCGAAGACGAAACCGGGAAATACACTTCAATCCACGTGAATTGAAGCCAAATCATCGCGTCAATTGGGTTAGTAGTGTGATTCGTTCATAATCCTTACAATTTATGTAGTTTAGATTAGAATTAGGTAGGTAATTAGAGTGTAGAAGTAGTTAAATTCATCTTTTCGCCCAATTTTAGTGACGGATTTTTGTTGAACTTCAAACAAGGATATCTCTCTAATCTTAAATCCAAATTACTTGATTTTTATTTCACTGGATTCCTTGTTTCGTCAGCTTTCTATGGGTAGCAAAATCGTCAAATTCCATGATCATTGGCCCCTCAATTTAACGTTTTACCAACTACTGTTCATTTTCAATCCGAATTTGGGCGTTAACTTGCGGGATCAATTACTCTTAAAATACAAATTGAAATTTGACAATTTTGGTCGCTTTGGAATCCTCTTATTATTATCTTTCCATTAATATATAAATTTCAAGATTTGGATATCATTTGGTTAGTCAATTTGGAGATTTACACCGAAGTGTTCATTTCAGGATTTTTCTGATTTTTGATTTTTAATAATTCATAATAAATCAAATTCTTCTCAAAAAATCACGAATTATATATGAAAAATTCTATTTTCTTTCTAGTTTCTGAATGTATAATTTTCATAATATTTTAAGCTCTTTTTATTCTCTGATTTTCAGAAAGTCAACTGTTGGTCAAAGTCAACACTTTGACCTTGACTTTTGACATTTCTTCTTTAAATCAGTTTCTAAATTCTTAAAATATCTTATCTAGTCTATTTATATCATTGCCATTAATAAAAATCATTTTCACTTCTTTAAAACCCTAATTAAACCTAAGTTTGACCGAGTTAACTCTACGATCAAAGTCAATCGTGTTCTTTGTAGATCGACCCGATACTTACATTATACTTAATTTTATATCTTTTTCATTGTGAGTTCAGAAATATAAATTTTGTTTGACCAATGTTTGTGTGTTTTAACGACCGCATAAAACGCTACGTCAACATATCGAGAGAGAAAAATAGAGATAATGTAATAGAAAGAAGGAGAGATTGGCCATAATTATAAAGGAAGAAATAGACTAGGCAGAAAGCGAAGGAATGCAAGTGAGGGGGACTGAGATCATGAAAGGAGGAGGCTGAAAAAGAGAAGGAAAGAAAGAGGGAGGGATTAATATAGAACAAGAGAACATGAACCAAAGAGCTAAAGAAAGATTGAAACTAATCAAAACCGATTAAGATCAATTAAGACATAAAGAGATAAAGAGAGATTGATCAAAAGTGAGAAATCACAAGAGATAGAGAGCAAATGAGGGTGAAATAAAGGGAGAGAGGAAGAAAACACAACCACTCATCATTCTATTTGCAAGAACCTTGATTACATTGTTCCTATGGATAGAACACCATAAGAAAAACCTAGGAGAGACAATAACTGAAAATGAGAGAGCCCTCAAGGAAAGAATCACCTCTTTTTTGTTTTGCGTTGCTCCTCCTTGATGGATAATATGCAAGAAAATCACAGTCTTTGAATGCGAAAGTTCACATACCAAAGAGTATATGACAGGACAAATTCGTGTTGTCATTGAATACACACAAACTCGTGCCAAAACAATTACCAAACTTAGTAATTCTCATAAATGATTATGAATTAGATAGTATAATGGTGAATAAGAGTCGAATCCACAGAGAAATAAGGTAATTTTTTAGGTGTCTTTGAAATTCGATCAAATAGGATGACGAATTGTTCGAGAAATTAGGGATTTTAGTATATTAAGAAAGAAGGCTAAAAAAGAATCTTTGGAATTAAAAATCACGGGATTTGGATAAGTATTCGTGAAAAAATCTAGGAGTGAAATCGAGGAAGAAATTTCATTTACAAAGAGAGAGAACATCTAAAATTATCTACAATTTGATTAATCTACCATTTGAAATTAAAATATAATGCTACAAGAAAAAATATTAAGAGGAAAACACATAATCTAATCCGAAGTCGCGCTCAAAATGATCCAATTGATCGCCGGATCAAAGGCTTTTCATTCCGCGATTTCGAAAACAAAGTTCAACATTCAAGAGATGATTTCTTCTGATTCTTTCCACAAAATCTTGATTTCAAACACTCCTTGGACATGAAAACGAGTTTAAAAGAAGAAAAAAGAGAAAAGATTTCATGATTGAGTTGTCTAAACAATTCGATTTGCTTGAAACATCCAAGAATAAAATTTTCCGTTGAAGAACATATAATTTATAGAGAAATTTGGGCGCAACCATTGGATGCATCCCTTCATCTTCAATCAACGGCTCAGATTAAACACTTGTTTCACGAAATCATCATCGTTAAGTCACGTCTGTTCGATCGACAATGAGGCGCTCAGATTTTGTCACGTCGCGCATGCAGAAGAAGAGCCGCTTAACATCCGCCGTTTGATCTTCATCGAGAGCTTAAGATGAGTCCACGTGTCCACGGGAGTCCATCAGATGCTTTTAATCTCCACTGTTATATCTCCACAAATGAGCGGTTGAGATTAAATCATCTTAAAACGAATCGTCACCTAATCAAATGTAGGCACGTACCCCCTCGAGTAAGTTAAAATTGATGATCGCGATTAAATAGCGTAATAGTTCGCTCAAGATTATATCACATCACCTGCGAATAAAAACAAAGAGAAATAGTCCCACATGAAAAGAATTAAAGTGATTCAACGGGTATATAAGGTATGTGTATTAATAGGTTTAGCTTATATCCTGAAAAGGATACTTAACCCACTAATTACTCATATGCACGCAAGCACACACACACTCGCGCACACTCGCGCAAACATATATACGCACACATACGTTACCACGTGGCAACACCCCGCCACGTTAGCTTCCACCTTAGCGCACGGTATATAACTATTTTTTTATTTTTAAAAATAAAAAATAAGTCTAAATAAATTCAAAAATTCCAAAAAAATTCCCTAAAAATTAGAAATTTCATAATTTTCAAAATACAGCTTCAAATGAATCCAAATTTATTTTTTGGGTCAGCAATTAACTTATCTATCATTCTAAAAAGTCAAATTATTTAAATAACAAGAGAATAAATTTTTATTTCAAAAATACACTCATTTCTCTTAGAAAAAAAACTAGAAAAATACATGAGTATATAAAAAATATTTTCTCTTATTATTTAATCATGAAAACCCAATTATGATCTCAAATATAGATGAGAATAAAACTGTGTTATTTGAATTATGCGTAATTATCACTAAAATGATACATTTTTATCTCATAACTTAAAATTAAATGAAAGGATAGATATACACTCAAAATGTGATAACATGCATAAGAATGGAATATTTTGTGCCTTAATTTGTATTAATAATCATGTAAATTCATGTATATATTGCATGATATTAGTATAGTCTACTCTTCGAGTTCTATTTTGAAATTTAGAATAGTGGCAAGTCAAGTTCAGATCCCCAAGGAGGAAGGTTAAGAGATTGAAATTAAGGAATATTTTTTGGGTATTTTTAGACTAAGAAAGCAAATATGATTGATGAAAAGAAGATGTACACAGGAAATGAAACGAATTGACCAAACGTTTCCAAATTCCTTTTGAAGATTGAAAATCCTTGATCGATGGTAGAATGTGATTTTATGCTTGAAAATATGAAAATCAATGCCTTCTTTCCTCTCGGCTAACCAATGATAGAAGTAGACATGAAAAATGTTTAAAATCCTAATTTTTCTGTCGTGGAATTTAAATCAACCTGGTTGATTTGTAGAGCTTAAAATTATAATCATGACCATAAAATTTCAGCCCTAGCTCAATCATAATCATGAGATGTCATGATTTCAACGTGGAGCATTTTTAGTCATTGATTTATTTTCTCTCCCCATTGACACAAGAGAATCGCCTCCAATTCTATGTCATCCCTTTAGGCACTCTCCCATGCATATACCTTGTAAGTTAGAGTGCATTTTTTGAGCTCCGAAAAATTTTTAATCATTGTTGACAACGGTTAGGCATGAGTCAAAAATTCTGACAGCCAAGTAAGGACTATCCCATCTTCACTTGTCGGCAGTGGTCAGGTCATGTCAACTCTGTAAATTGTGATGACCAATAACAAATCATTCATATATTTCATTTGGTTGAGGCCTCATCATATCAGTTTTTAGCGCCACCTTTTTTTATTTTTCCTAAAGTAACAGACCTAAAACTAAGAAAAGGAAAGATTAGCCCATTATGTGATTTTATTGTGCTTCCAAAATATTATAAAAAATACGCAAAAAACCTAAATAAAATAAGAAATTTTTTTAAAAATTAATTTTAATCATCTTAAACCCAAAATAAAATGCATTTATAAATATTTTTGTGTAAATAAATGCATTTCACATGAGAAATAAATAAGAGAATTTTTTTATAACTTTATGAATCATTTTCTTCATATATAAATGTCATAAATTCTCATAAAATGTTAATAAATTATGACAAATCAATGATATCCTTTTAACCATGGAGATGGTCATTTCAACTGTTGTAGACCATGACAACTTGTCTTTATGATCATATTTATAGAAATAAATACGTAAAATGAGTGATATGAATGCATTGTTTTCCTCCATCCACACCCTTGATGCAAATACTAGGCTTTCCATTATGTGCCCCTAACTGATAGCTCTAGTACTACACTCACCCCATACTTGATGCCAGTCTCCACTACTCTTTGCTTACAATCATGCCACCTAGTGATCTAACTGCTAATGATCTCCGCCTTCCTATCACCTTTATTAAGGTATGTATTCAAGTACCCAAAACATATCATGAAGCTCTTTAGGTACTCGAGTAGAAAGAAGCTATGGATCTTGAGTATTGTGCCCTCATGTATCATAGTATAAAGGGAAATACCATGTCCCATTTATGCAAACATTCTCACTTGCAAGTGGGATTAAACCTAAAATTTCATTCTTATGCACATTGTCTCACCACAAGGCTCCATTGGTGGTTAGAGGAATTTCTTAGGCTTATAGAATTGGCAACACAAAGACATTCTCTTTAGTTTTTCCCATGATTTCTATGTGGATCCTTTTATCTTTCACAACCAATCAAGGCTAGTCTCTTCAAAATTTAGATATTTCCTATGCCTTTCTCTGAAATGATCTAGAGGAGCAAAATATTTATGGAACAAGGTATGGGGTATATTGATCAAGGGGAGACTACCCAAGTTTGTCTTCTTGGTTGTAATATTTATAGGCAAAAATAAAGTCCTTGTGCTTAGTTTTTGAAATTAAGCAATTGTCTCACTTCATATGGCTTTATCCCATGCAAAATTGATATGGTTGTAAGGCAAAATATTTTACATGGGGGCCTAGTGGTATTTGATAAATATTTGGATGACATTCTCCTATTACGTAGCAATCAACCTAATATCTTTGCCACAAAAGATTATCTAGAAACACATTTTGTGACCTGCAAACACCACACTATTTCCTTGTGATTGACCTTGCTTACCAATCAAGTAAGTTAGCTCTATCTCAAAGGAAGTATGCCCAAGATCTTTTCCATGAGACAAGGCTATTTGTTTGTAAACCAACTATTTCACCCTTGGAGGCACAAACACAAGTTTTGAGACTCTAACTAACTTATGATGATAGATGTTGACTGCTATTGACATCTACTTTGGAATGTGATCTATTTAGTGATATCCTCACCCCCAATGTTCTTAGTCAATTCATGCATGAACCTTGCATGGTATATTTGGAGGGTGAATTAGGGGTTATCGCATACATCAAGTGCACCTCTAGAAAAGGGCTTATCTATCTCTACCAAGATCATCTTCGCATTGAGGCCTATTCTAATGCTAGATAAGTTAGGGTAAAAGTGAATGGTAATCAACTACAGGTATTGAACATATGTTAGAGGTAACCTAGTCACCTACTATTCCCAAAGAAAAAGGTAGTTTCATGTTCTAGTGCACAAGTTGAGAATCAAAGTATGACTGGTCCTACTTGTGAGATGGTATGGCTACAATATGATCAACAAGACTTGAGTATTACAACTTCAACTATCATGCCTGCATGGTGTGATAACCAAGCAGCGATCTTCATTGGATGAAATCTTGAATTTCATGAGTGGATAAAGCTCATTGAGATCGAGCATCATTTTATCTTCAACGAGGAATTGAAGGGAGTCATTTCAACACTCCATGTGTCTTCATTAGATTAGCTTGTTTAGATCTTCATCAAGAGCCTCGATGGCGTGTCATTTGGCTCTTTAGGTACCAAGCTGATTATGGTTTATCGATACACTCCAGCTTGAGGGGGTGTGCAAGAATATAACCTGTTATAGGGGTTAGCCCATATTTGACGACCTTGGTCCAATGTAGTGTATATCTTGGTTTTTCTTATGTTCTCCAATATAAATAGAGTCTTGTAATCTCTTCGTTAATCAACAATTATAAAAGGCTTTATTGTTTAAAAAAATGATGTTTTAAGGTTTAGTTAGAGAAAGTTTTAAAAGTATCGAAACGAAAGATCCTAAATTACTTATTATTGAAGTGTAAGAGCCTGTAACTTTATTTTTGGATTGTGCATCTTATATTCCAAAATGAAAAATGGTAGGAAAAGAAAGAAACTCACTAAAAGATGATCTAAATGCAAAATGACATCTTGTCGGTGCTCCCTTTCCTCAAGCTAGCTAATATTAGGAGCATATAAAAAAATTGAAATCCAAGTTTTGTTTTAGTACTTTAATAGAAGGTGAAATGAAAAGTCTACCTATAAAATTCATGTGAAAACTCCTTCTAGGTAGAGAGATATCAAGCCTTAAACATTGGAGGATTTCTAGCGGTTGATAACTCTAAAATATAAGTTACATTTACGCAATATTTACCATGTTTAGGCACTAATGAGAGTCTAATTATGAGAATATTCAATTCTCAAAGGCCAAAAAGTTGTAGAAATGATTATGTCCTATCATGTATTATCCTATATATTTTAGTTATATTTTGAATCAAACTCCACTTGACTTTAGAAATTTCAAGTGTTTACATTATAAAATTCATATTTTAAATTTCTAAAATACAAAGAGAGGAAGAAACAACTCTTCACCAATTTCTAAAATTCATATTTTTAAAATAGATCATGAAGATCACAAAAATGGATCGTAGGAAATATGCCATGGGTTGGAAAATGAATAATTTTTAAAATTAAACTTAAAAGAATTTGATCTCAGGAATGGATAACTATGGCAGGGATGAATGAGTGTTGTACTTAGGGAATGACAATCATTAATCGGATCATTGTGATTAAGATAGATCACCATGATTGATGCAGGAAAGCCAATTTGCTGTCAAGGTTCCATGAACGATTGCTGTATGAGATTGATGATCTGATGAGCAATTCAATCACTGATTGCTTAACCCCTGATGAGCAATTCAATTCAATTCACTTTAAATAATAATCTCTATGTCGATCAGCCTGCTGCAATCTGATCATGATCATAAGATTAATTGCCCAAATGATGAAAAGACTACAGGAATTTCATGTTCCAGAGGATTCTACAGCATCCAACACACCTCCTTGGCTTCTGCTCATATTATCTTCAATTCCAAATTTTGGAATTGAGAAAACTGGAACATATTTACTCTTAAATAAAACAAAATATTCAAAAATTTACAATTGAAAAAAAAGTTCATGTGTGGGACCGAGATCGCATGAAGGATTCAAGCCGGTCCCACACTTCCAGTGCCGCAGCACGATCCTGATGCCGCTTGTTCTTGCTGATCTGGAAAATAAATATGTTTTATGGGTTAAAATTATTGAAGATATTTCAAGTCAAAGTTAGAAAAGATGGAAAAGAGTTTTTTTATTTAACATTAACGGAAGATCACCCGAGACAGTTGATTTACCCTTACAAGAACCCTCAACTCCCCACCCCAAGAGGACACCCATCTTGGACAGCCCAAGCTTGAGTACCCTTAACCATGGAGTTCTTCTCACCCTCGCATCCCTCTTGCCAAGAAGTCACCCATCCAAATCTATGACATCCATGTATTGCCCAAGCCTGAGCTTGCTTAACTCTACAAACTTTTCCTCAACCCCAGTGCCCCTCTTAAAGTATGAGAGGAACTAGATGGTTAAGAGTTGGTTGACAAAAAATTGGCAGTCAAGGATGACATGGAGAAGAACATCGCTGATCAATCAAAATGGAGAAAAAAGAAGAATTCATAAGGTTTAGCTGATGAAGAAAATGTTCGTCATTAATGATACGAAGACAAGGATCTTTGGTCACATTAATGAAGATATTTGCAGTCAACGATGACCTTGAGAGGAAAAGTGTCGACCGATTGAAAAGTCTGATAAAATGCTGCATAGGTTAATTAACTAAGTTGGCAATCAGAGATGATATGAAGAGGTTCAGCATCAACTTAAGTCAGAAAAAACAATAAGGGTTCATTTAATTATAAATTAATGGTTAGTCATCTTTCAAATTATGAATTAAGGTCAGCATAGACCAATTTAAATGTCAAATAACAAGGTTTCAAATTGGTAATCAAAGATGAACGGAAAAGATCAGCATTGACCAATCAGAAAGTTAGAAAGAATATGTTTATGTTTAATCAATTATGAAATTGATAGTCAAGACTGATATAAAGAGGATTCTCACTAACCCATTGAAACGAAATGTCCAATTTTATTGTGAAACTAATGAAGAAATTGGTGAGTAAAGATGATATGGCAGGGTTAATTAAAAAAAATCGTATTCAATGATGATATGGAAAGGATCGGCATCACCAAACAGACCAAATGCCTTCAAGTTTAAATTAAATAATGATAAGAGCAGAGTTGACTAACCGAGATGATTTTGACATTCCACTGTTTGACTATCTTTGCAGACTCCACACTGTCATCTTCAAATCGCACATAGAACCCAATGACTGCAAGAAGAAGTAATCTTATCAAAAGTTGAATCTCCAATAAGCATAAGTTTCTATTGAGCACAAAAGGAAATCATGAGCTTCTTTCATTCCTGGCTCATCGACAGTTGAGGAAACAGATGATAAATGAATTCAAGTGGGGCAAAGATTAAGTGATCCAGATTAAATTGACAAGTTGACCCAGATCAACCTTGATTCGATTTGCATCAACTCATGCTCAACAGTCGGATTGATGGGGGGATATTTTGGAATCATGCTCAACAATTGGATCAACTAAATACTCACTCCAAGACTGTTTTTCAATGATTCGTGGCTGTCAGATCACATCCAAGAACCAAGAAAAGGCCTAGTGAATCCAGATAGTTGGATCGTCAAACTGGATCAACAAGGCAATAGCCATGATCAAGGTCAACAATTGGATCACTGGATTGATTATCCGGCAATCCAAACTTTCCTTCCATAGAGATAGATCTGATGATAGGATGAGAAAGAGGGACGGCAAAATAGAGCTCACTTTTGTTGAAGATCTCAACGTGGTCCTTGAATGGCCAGTCTTTGAATTGCCATTCTTTACCAAGCACAAAAACACAGACAACTCTCTCCCAATCCTCAGCCTTCAGCACCGATGGCTTGTCCCTAACCTCATAAGCAGCCACAACGCGATCCCTGCTGAGCTTCTTCTGCACAGTCACACACTCTGGCTTCGCCATTCCTCCCCTCACCTTCACCTCCGGTGCCACGAAAACTCCGTCTTCAAGAAACTCCTTTACATTATAAATAGTGATCAAAGTTTGTGAAGCACTTGGCACGAGGATAATTGGCACTCCCTCCCCAATCTTGCTCCCTTTGAGATGGATCTTCGGTCTCGATATTGCCTCATGATGGTGATCAATGGAATCCTCTGATCCGATCAACCTCGACTTTGCCACAAGACCATCCTTCCTCTGCTGTGACTCAAGTCTCTGTCGTTCCTCCTCGCGTTTTGTTGATGCTTGTAAAATACCATAAAAATCCCTATTTCTGCACTCCAAGAGCGATTCTCTATCCTTGAGAGGCCTCTCCAGAGCCTTAATCATGCTCTCATAGTCAATAACTCCAGAATCCTCTTTCTGATGTGCATCTGCAACTCCTGGACCATCATATCCATGCAAATTGCCAAACATATCAGAGTCCCAAAAAACTCAACATTAGCAAAAAAAATCCCAAAGATCTCAATTAATGAAGACCTCCCTAACAATCCAATATTAAGAAATCATTAAGAAACTCGGTGTGATCCATAATTCAGAGCAAAATAAAAATTTCCCCTTCCTGGCCTGAAATTGGAAAAATATCTTCCTGCAGAAATCCAATAGCATCCGAGGATTTAAATTGACCTAGAAATTTCAAAATAGCGAAAAAAACCCAAATATTTCAATAAATCCAAAAAACTCCACGAAACCCAAAAATTAAGAAATCTTCAATGTGTAAAATAAGCGAGATCCAAAAATTTGCACATCCTGACAAGAACTGGAAAAATATCTTCCCCAAGATATTCATCTGCAATAGAGGGGTCAATGTGACCAAAAGAAGCTCAAAATTAGAAAAAGAGCCCCAAAATATATCAGTGAATCAGAAAAACTCTCCAAAGTCCAAAACTAAGATGTCGTCAATAAACTAAGCAAGATCCAAAAATTTGTGGAAACTACAAAGTCCACCTAAATCCAGAAACTGGAGAAATATCCTCCTGATGATATTCAATTGCGTCCCAGAGTTCGAAACGCAAAGGAAAAAAACTCGAAATTTCAATAAATCCAGAAAAATCAAAAATTAAGAAATCAATAAACAGCGAGGCAAGATACAAAATTTGGTGAAAAAGCACAATTTCCCCCTCTTCAGGAAAGATTCAATCTCATCCGAGAAAAAAACTCAAAAAAATTTTTAAAAATCCCATAACTCCAATCAAAATCCCCTAAAACACAGAGATTAAGAAATCACGTATCTCAGGAAAATAAGCGAAATCCAAAATTATATGAAAATCATAAATTTTCCCCCACCTCACCTGAAATTGGAAAGATATCCTCCTGCAGAAATTCAATCGCATCCGAGGATTCAACGCGACCGAGAAGGTAGTCCAGGAGCGGCTTCCTATCTGGAAGAGTAACGGTAGGAACGCGATTTACCCTAGCAGACTGTAAGTATTCCGTGTGCTTGAGAGTATGGTGTTGGAGGTAGTACACGAGAGTTTCAAGAGTGTAGAGATTTCCTTGTTTCGATCTGTAAGCGGTTTCTATCGAGCAAGGGAAGGAATAATCCGACCCGAACCTGAATTCCTCTCCGACACGGACGATTTTGTCTAGCTCTCCGCGGACGGCGAAATCTCGGAGAGCTAGTAAGGGATCCATGACTGAGAAAAATCGTGGCTAAACCCTACTTCCCATAGAACAGAGAGAACCGAGGAAAGAATCAGAGAAGCTCGGATTCTCGCGGTGAAAATAAGACATCTTCACCGCATGAAAAATAGAACTAGTAAAATTATGGGGGTGTTAGACGATCAGTGTTAATCGTCGATATAGATCGACGATAATGGTAGTGAACAGTCTAAGCTCCGCCGCCTCCATCAAGACCCGCCGCGGCCAGCCGCTGGCTCCTGCCACCGCCGCATGCTTGCCCCACCCCCGCACCCGGCTCCCCTACTCCAGCTGCCTTCGCCATTAGTTCCACTGCCTCCAGCCACCTCAACTGTAGGTCCAACCACCGCGGCTTCTGGCTCCTACCACCTCCAGAGACATCCACCGCCGGCTCCCACTACCTCAGCCTCGACCCCAGCAAACTCCACCGCCGGTTCCCGCCATGTCTGACGTCATGATTTTTTTTAATGAAGATATCCATTTCAATGCCCTCAAAACGTCCATGAACTTTTCATAAAAGTTAGGGTTAATATCATAAAAAAGTCTGAACTTTATCAAATGTACCATATATGAGTCCGAACTTTTAAAAGTCTGAACTTTTCAAAGTGTCCAGATATAAGTCTGAACTTTTTTTTTTTCCAGAAAAGAGTCCCGCTGCTGACGTGGACAATGCGCTGCTGACGTGGACAATGCGCAACATGTGCATGGCTGCTTCGCGCCCACATGGGCTAGCACTTGTCGGCGCAACAGTCGTACGCTGCCTTTTCCTTCGTTGGTTGATCTGGAAGCAGGAATGGCAAAGCCACTGGGGAAGACTGGAGAGTTCTTCAAGAGGAGGGACGAGTGGAGGAAGCATCCGATGTTGTCGAGCCAGCTGCGGCACGCCACCCCCGGCCTCGGGATCGCCATTGTCGCCTTCGGAATTTATCTTGCTGGCGAGGCCGCCTACAATCATCTTTACAGCTCCGACTCCCACTCGTAGTCCCAACCCCACTGAATAATAATGAGGCTGGTGGCGGCGACAATGAGATATCTACATGTTCTCTCTTGCCGTGAAAGATTCCCGAGTTTTCCTCCTATTTTTCTTGTTGCATGTTTGGTTTCTTTCTTTGTCGCTCTCTCAAACGATTTGGCATGTCAGCTTAGTCGCCGACGAGAACTGAAATACCATTTACCGAAGATTTGCTCGATGAATATTCGCGCTTTGCTTCCGCGCACCGGCGCGGCCGCGGTGCATGCGTTCGGCTTCGGCGCGGACCACGACGCGGCACTAATGCACGCCGTCTCGGAACTCTCGGGTGGCACCTTCTCCTTCATCGAGGCTGAGGCCGCCATCCAGGACGCCTTCGCTCAGTGCATCGGAGGCTTACTCAGCGTCGTCGTCCAGAAACTCCGCGTTGACTTGGAGTGCGCCCGCCCTGGGACCCGCATCGTCTCCATCAGCTCCGGCGGCTACTCTGCCGAGATCGACGATGTCGCCGGCCGCCGCGGCTCCATTGGCGTCGGTGACCTGTACGCTGACGAGGAGCGCGACTTCCTTGTCACCGTCGCCGTCCCGCAAATGAGATCGGGAGAGCGGGAGACGGAGTTGATGAGGGTGAGTTGCTGCTACCGGGACGCCGTGGGGGAGGAGACAGAAAAGAGAACGGAAGTGGAGGTGGTGCGGGTGAGGAGGCCGGATTCGGTGGCGGAGCAGGAGGCGGCCGTGGTGGTGGACCGACAGAGGAACCAGCAGCGGGCGGCGGAGGCCATGGCGGAGGCCCGCGCGGCGGCAGAGAGGGGAGAGCTTGTGGAGGCGACGGCAGTGCTGGAGCGCTGCCGGAAGACAGTGTCAGAGAGCGCTGCGGGCCGGGCCGGGGACGGGCTCAGTTCCGGGGCTCGAAGCGGAGCTGAGGGAGATGCAGGAGAGAATGGCCAGCAGGCAGAGGTACGAGGCATCGGGCCGGGCATACGTCCTCTCCGGGCTGAGCTCGCATTCCTGGCAGCGGGCCACGGCTCGCGGGGTGTCCACCGCGGGAGGTAGCACCGAAGTGGGGGCAGTCTTCTTCCGCGGGACATGTACTATCAGACGCCGTCCATGGTGGACATGCTGCAGAGGTCCCAGACATTCTCGTTTCCTCGCCGGCCGGCGGAGAGTCGCCCCGCGAGCTCCTTCCCGGCTCGACCGTCTCCGCGGTGAGACAGGTTCAATTTTTTGGGGATGATCGATTACCCTCCCGACAGTGTTGTGATTCTTTTCTTCTGGGGATTTCTTTTGCCTTCTTTGGGATTTCTGCCTGAGCTTGTACATGAATGAACTCTAAAACGCGAATATTCATCGAGCAAATCTTCGGTAAATGGTATTTCAGTTCTCGTCGGCGACTAAGCCGACGTGCCAAATCGTTTGAGAGAGCGACAAAGAAAGAAACCAAACATGCAACAAGAAAAATAGGAGGAAAACTCGGGAATCTTTCACGGCAAGAGAGAACATGTAGATATCTCATTGTCGCCGCCACCAGCCTCATTATTATTCAGTGGGGTTGGGACTGCGAGTGGGAGTCGGAGCTGTAAAGATGATTGTAGGCGGCCTCGCCAGCAAGATAAATTCCGAAGGCGACAATGGCGATCCCGAGGCCGGGGGTGGCGTGCCGCAGCTGGCTCGACAACATCGGATGCTTCCTCCACTCGTCCCTCCTCTTGGGCGCGAAGCAGCCATGCACATGTTGCGCATTGTCCACGTCAGCAGCGCATTGTCCACGTCAGCAGCGGGACTCTTTTCTGGAAAAAAGAAAGTTCAGACTCATATCTGGACACTTTGAAAAGTTCAGACTTTTATATGAGAAAAGAAAAGTTGAGACTCGTATCTGGACAATTTGAAAAGTTCGGACTCATATCTGACAAAAAAAAAATTCGGACTCATATCTGACAAAAAAAAAGTTCGGACTCATATCTGGTACATTTGATAAAGTTCAGACTTTTTTATGATATTAACCCTAAAAGTTATCATAATTATATCTAATAAATATTATGTAGTATATAAGCTAGATCATACTTATATATATCTCATTTGTATTTATATAAATTAAAATAAAATTTATTCTTCTTATCAAGAAATTGTGATGAAATTATAAACCAATTGTATGGACTCTACTTGGGCCTATAAATAGCTGGTTGCAGGAAACACACTTTGGATGACTTTTCCTGCGCAACAAAGCAAGGAGGTTACTCCATAAAGACCTTCTCCTCAAGATCACCGTAAAGAAAGGCATTAGAACCATCTAACTGCTGGGGAAATCAAGCTTGATTGACAACGAAAGAGAGGACCACTCGAATAGAGTTGAGACAAACAACAAGGAAAATGTCTCGGTATAGTCAATGTCATATGTCTAGGTAAAGCCACGAGTGGCTAAATGAGCCTTGGGACTTGTAATAGTGCCATCAAGTTGATATTTGAAGGTGAAGACCCACTTGCATGTGACAATGTTGGCATATGTCTAATAATAAACCAAGGTATCAGTTCCTTTGAGAAACTAAGGCCTTCACCTCCGAATCCTCTGAAATGGACTTGAAGAGAGAGATCGCCTCACTTGAAGGTGACAAGGGACTCGAAGATCTCAACCACACAACTGATGTTCATTTGGTTCGCATACATGGTATCAAAGGTTTGCCTGAGAAAGCATGCTAGCTTGATGCATGCGAAAAGCTCGACGATGCTATGCTCGATGCTATTAAGCATCCAAGTGATAATCGACGAATCTGATTGTGACCTAGAGGAATAAGACAAGTGGAAAAGTGGTAGAGGGTCATATGTGAGATGATAAAGGAGACTATGAGATGAAAGGAAGATCTCAATACCAAAAGCACACACCATATAATTATGTCTGTTAAAATTTTAGGTAGGCCAAGTAAGTTGTGTCATGATCGAAAGATGAGGCATGAAAGTTAGCATAGTAGGGAGCACTATAAACTGAAGAATCGCCAAAATGTTGTCCTGAGGTGTCGTGATGGACGATAATGAAGTATCGGAACCTAGAGCTAAAGAGGGAGGAGAGAACGTAAAATCCTTAAACAATGCTATAGATTGTTGGTGGAGAACTAATAATATGTCAATACGATGAACGTAGGCATGAGAAAGTGCGTCATCCGTCGCTTCGCTCTAGATGGTGCTCGTGCGGTTAATGATGAAAAAGCTTGACAACAACAATGGCTAGAGATGATGATGGAGAGGAGAGTGTGCTGGAGTGAGAGGAGGCAACACACTGGGAATGACGATTGTAATGCGTGATGACGGTGGTGACAATGAAAGGAGTTATGGCTTTGATATCATATTGACAGTGAGAGCAAAAAACACTAGAATTGCATATGGAGCCTGATACCACTATTGGAGAACAATAATCACTAGTTTTCAAATATATGTTTTAAATATTCCTATTCGTGAGATATTGGAGAAGAATATTAAGTTATTTAGGAAAATAGTATCATTTAGTTTAACTAATATAATGAGTACGATTGATCTCGTAGATATCACACTAAGGATATATAGTGAGTGCTCTTTAGATAAAGTATTCTCTTAATTGATTTATATAAATCCTTGATTTATATAAAAGTATTATCATATCTAACAATCAATCGAATTGATTCATATCATATTTTTGTTATATGGTCCTTTGACTTGAGATATCAAAGACATCTTTTAGATGGATGATTATGTTATAACTATGACTCACGAATCCCTAGCTATGGGATCTCCAAACTATTATAATTTAATACATCATAAAAATCCTCGAAGATGATTTTGTGGTTAAGATAAAACCATATGACCTTGATAAAATCCTTGGATTGACTCGAGGAATGACATGCAATAAAATCTTTAGCCCAAATATTAAAAATATTAGAGAAAGAATTATCAATTATTTTATCCACACATTAGTATAACTTGAGTAAGTAAATGGGGTTTGATAATTAAACAAACCCCAAGTCATTCATGAATCTTGAGCAAACAAAAATTAAACAAACCCCAAGTCATTCATGAATCTTGAGCAAACAAAAATTGCAAGTACATATTGACCGACGCCAAAAAGGTTATATGCGTGAGTTCTTCTACACTTCATATCTCTTAGGGCGGGTAGTATAACTTGACACCCAACTCAACCTATTGATTAGGTAAAATTGAACCTTCATTAAGTGATATCCATATTTGATATAGATATTTAATAAGTGATAATGTGTCATTGATGAAATAACTCTATAAACCAAATAACACCTTATTGGTCAACCTTACAACCTTAATTAATTAATCAAGAATCGATTTAACCCAATCGATAGGTTGAGTTGCCAACCCGTTGGGTGCCAAGCTACACCACGTACACTAGGAGATATGGAGTATATAAGAACTCACTTATGGAACCTTCCCGTCATCGATTACCATGTATGTATAATCCTTCATCCACATTATACTCATGAATGACTTAGGATATGGTCAATTGTCAAACCCTAATCTGACACTCAAGTTAGTACTGATGCGTGTAGAAATCATCCGGAACTCCTTTTCCAATATTTCTACTACCTTGGCCAAAGATTTCATTGCATCTCATTCCTTGAGTCAATCTCCTCAAATACCGAGGGTGGATGATCCCATCTTGATCACACAATCATCCTCGCGGACTTCATGTCGTATCCAATATATGACGTTTTAGATATCCCGTGACTAGGGATTCGTAAGTCATAATCAAAACACGATCATCCATCCACAAAGATGTCTTTGGTGTCTCAAGTCAAAGGACCACATACACAACCATGACATGAATCAACCTAATTGACAGTTAGGTATAATACCATTCAGGGATTCATACGGATCAATTCAGTGAAATCTTTCTCCAAAGAGCACACACTATATATCCTTAGTGTCTCCACACAGATGGCTATAGGATTAGTCATACTCATCATATGCGTTAGATTAGATAGTGCTATTCTTTCCGGATAATTCGATGTCTTTCTCGAATATCCCACGAATATGAATGTTTAGAATATATGTTTAAAGACTAGTGATCAATATATTATGATCTCATCATAATTCACTTAGTCATTGCACGTGCTCATAGACTTCATTGCAAATATCACACAAGAATGACAGTGAATAAATTGTATTTCAATAAACATATACAAGATACATGAAAGTGTGATTGGCTTATAGGCCACATAATATCTAACATTATCTGTGTATTTTCAGCGATTTCACGGATTCGTCTGGTCAACTAGCCCATTTGACTCCTTTCATAGTCAAGTGGTTGAATTATCACATTTTCTACGAGTTAAATGGATATAACGACATAAGCACATAAGTAAGAGAACATCAATATGAATGACAATGATAAGGAAGAGGAAACAACTCTACACCCAATTTGAACACCTAGTCAACCCTATTTTTATGAAATAAGTGGTAAATGAGGTTTGATTTGGGGGATCATCCTAAGCTTTTTAAGATGATCCACAATTATTCGAGAAGTCATAGTTGGGTCAACTTCCTTATTTTTAAGGAGGTTTGACCAAACTTAATTTTTATTATGTGATGTCTTAATTTATTTTCATGATTTTAGAAATTTAGGAATGAAAAGTTAGAGAATGAATTTCTTAATCCAATAGAGAAAATTTCATGGAAAAGGGAGTCATATTTATGAGATATTAAATTTATAAGTTTATGGATTTTTCTATAACTTTTTGGGATTTTTTTTATAGATTTTTCCTATTTTTAGAGACTTTTCAAAAACCCTCCAATTTTTAAAGTGAAATTTTTCAAAAAAGCCCATCTACATTTAAAAATATTGACACACCTTTTTGGTTCATTAAAATTGTGCCACGTAATGAGCTCTCATGCACAACCTCAATCAAATGGCTTAGATTTCTTAAAATTAAAATCATGATATCTTATGATATAGATGAAGTTTTGAGATTAGATTTTATGGTTAGATTCATCTTTTAACCCTCTATCCATCCATATCCTTAGATCAAAGAATCTCTCTAGAGAAAAAAAATAATTTTAATGATTAGACTCTTTTACCCCTCTTTATACTAGAACCCTAGGAACCCACCTACAAAAGCCTTCATTTTATCTCTCCAAACTTTTTTTGTCTATCTCTTAGCATCAGGCTACCAGAAGAAAAGGGAGAGGAGGTCAAGGCCCAAAGAGGAGTATTATTTGATGTTCAATCTTGTCACAGAGAATAGAGTAAGCAAATATCATGATCAGAACAGATCGAGCATCACCCGCCTAAGGACGAGTACACTAACGGGGTTTGTGCAAAGATTTCTATTAGATTTTGGCTTGTGAAAAATATTCATATATAGTAGACATGTGTTTCCTTTTTCTTTTTCTTTTTCATTTTAGTGGCTTTGACATCATCTACGCGTTCATCCCTCGCTCTTGTCATGTATTTATCCATTTCTACTGCCATCCATTTTTCTCATTTTGTCATCATATCATCTCCATTTTCATCTCTTTTTTTTATTTCTATCTTAATTCTAAGATAAACTCAAAATTATCGCTCATACTCACCTCCACGTCCTCCATTCCCACTTACACATAAGGCTTGTGTACGTTGGTGGATATAGACATAATTATGAAAGTTTATGTATAAACTTCACATGCCCAATGTCTTTAAATTCGGGGAGAATGATCACGACTTAAGGTGCTCGTGTAAGCTGCCTTTTGTATTTCTCTCTTAGTGAAGAGCATG
Source organism: Lemna minuta (assembly GCA_024174645.1). Classification (NCBI taxonomy): domain Eukaryota; kingdom Viridiplantae; phylum Streptophyta; class Magnoliopsida; order Alismatales; family Araceae; genus Lemna; species Lemna minuta. The sequence goes on from CM044106.1 coordinate 18,647,283, forward strand.
GAAGAGGATATCCAACCGTTCGATGATCGTATAGATGAAACTAGAGGCTAGACACTTGGATAGCTTTGAGAACTCCTTTAATTGAATTATGTAAATATGAATTCTATTGTATAGTATGTATACAAATAGAGGATAAGATTATCAGTTCTGATGATTCAATATACTTAGTTGCATTCAATGTTTTGATTAAAGTTTTATGAAGCTTATCAACCTCATATCTCAACACACTCACATGCTTGTATACCTTTAGTATGTATTTGTGTATGTACATATGTCTATGTTGATGTACACATGTAAGTATCTAGGCATGCATGTACTGTGAATTGTGAAATATTATCATTAACAGATGAAAATGTTATCTAACACTATTACTCATTACCACATACTGTCATTGTAACTTGACGAATTTAAATTTTTTACAAAATATTTTTTTAGTGAATGTTTGAAATTGAGAATAAAAAGTGATATAATCCATCATCTCACAAATCATACAAATATATAATGAAAAATAATTTTTAAATGATAGAAAATCTTTGATTTTCTAAGATGCATACTATTATTGTGCCGATGGTACTCAAGCTTAGATGAAGTGACTGTGTTTAAATAATTAATTTTGTGTCCTTAGGATAATAAAATTCATACATATCTCGTTTCACGTGAACCAATAAAAATAGAAAACTCATATAGCCTATCTATTATTACCAATGACATTAGATCAATATAAGAGTTCCTCTTGATTTATCTAGGAGCTCTCCCCACAGTATATCCTCTTCATAAGAAAGGGGAGTGTGACTTACAAAAGGGGAAGGTATAGTCATAGTTCAATGGATTGAATATTATGTTCACCTAGATAATTGTATTTCTATGTTTAAAATTAAACTATACTAATATGTTCTTCCATTTGCACGCATATCATGACAAATCCTTTCTATCATACAAAATTTATCCACCCATCCCCTAAATATTCTACTTGATCTTGTACATGCCCAAGTCCAAGCAGTTGAGCAAAGTACGTGATTTGAATTATAGGTTTGACTGAAACTGATTTATAGGTTTTATGATATGGTACGAATCATAATGCGACTTGACCATCAAACCCTACTCGTATGGGGCGAAGAATTGACACAACGGATCGATGACCCAAAATCCTATCTGACATTACTGGTCTAGCTACGAGAGTAAGTACCGTACACTTCCAAATCTATGATAACTGATTCTAAACCCTAAACCCCAAACCCTGAACACTAAACCCTAAACCCTAAATCCTATACAATACAACTAGTGATTTGATTAATGAAATATGCCCTAAAAACTAGTGAAATACAACTAGGGAATTGTATTGTTTTGGTTGTTCTTCTCCTAATCTCCAAATGTAGCTTTTAGTTGCAAAATCTAAGGGAGCTAGTTAAGGATATATGCCCTAAAAACACCCTTGCTTAACCCTAATTCCCATCAGAGAGAGAGAGAGAGAGAGAGAGAGAGAGAGAGAAATTTAGAAACTCGCATGGATAGTTTGATGTCGTCACCGCATTCGAAATCGTCAGCGGAAAATCGACGCCGACGAAGTGAGACCCTACTGATCCGACGGATGAAGTACGCCCACGTGAAAATTGGACGTACGACCACGACGAAACCGCCAGAATAAGTGAATCACCGCGTTGAAAAATCGCTCAAGTGGAAAATCGACGCCGTCACCGACATAGGAGGGCCACGATCCGACGGATGAATTATGTCCACGTGTCAGAATGGATCCGATCGACGATCGAATATTCTTGTCGCGAGCGGGAGAACCCTCGTCTGCACGTGGGTGATCATATATAAAAGAACAAGCTTCTGAAAATTTACTTTCTCCTCGATTTCGTTTTCGACCTTCTGGAGAAATTCTGAAAATCTCGACCGGAGCTCCTACTTCGCCCTTGAAATCTTCTTCCTCCTGTTATAAAACGCCTCCGTTCCAACATTTATGTGAGTAAGATCACTCTTATTCTCTTTATTGATCTATTTACGAGTACGATCCCGCGGTGAGGAATTCGCGACGGAGGGGCGATTTTGGGGCATTTATGGATTTACATTCGTGTTGCGCGAGCGGATTGTTAAGGATTATAAGGGAATGGGGAAAGAGGTAGACGTTTTATATTTTCCTGGTTTTTTGGCGAGAATATTGTGTTTTAAAATAAAAATTCGATAAATTCTTTTGTTTCTTCAGGTTTTAGGGTTTTTAGTTTCGTAGTTTTATACGTGAGTTTTGTATTTCAGTCCTGATGGGTTTAATGGTCTGGGTAAATGCTGATTTCTAGGTTCTTGACTGGATTGTGGTGGGGGCAATGATATTTCGGGTCCATTAGACCCTAATTTTTCTTGAATTAGGAAAGAAACTGTTACTTTTGATAAGTATGATGTTCTGGTGACTAGATAAGGGGGTTTTCTTCCGTTCTTTGGGCATAGCTTCCAACTTCCTTATCACCCATCTTTATCAACCTTCTCGGTTGAGGATTATCAGGAAACGCTGAAAGAGGTAGGCTCTTAATGAATCTTTCTGGTTTTTTTGCGCGATTCATGTGTTTTAGAGTACAGATTTGAGCAATATGGGTGGAAGCTGTGGGGATGTTGTTTGTTTCTAGAGGTTTTAGGGTTATAATTTCTTAGGTTATACATTAGTTTCTTAGGGTATTCTCCCCCTTGTCGGGCATTGGTCAGGAAAATCGCTAAGTTCTAGGTTCTTGGATGGATTTCTGGCGGAGGGTTGATATTTCCGTTTCTATTCTTGATGGAATTCTCGTTTATTTTCAGGCAGCTCATTTCCTTTCCTTAAAGAGCCATAAGATTCAGTCCTTAAACCCTAGCGTTACTTGTATTAGGAAAGAATCTGCCATTCTTTACCGGTGAGATGGTCAGGAAACTAAGGAACTTTTCTTTCCTTATTTATTTATAGCTTCTCACCTCCTAATCTTCCTTTTCGATTTATGAACTATTCACTTCATTGTAATGTTATTTTAATTATCCGGTGCTATCAGGATAGTATGTGAAGCGGATGGAATTGCATATTCACGAGGTTGAATCATTAAATCCATGAGCGTTCATCTTCTCGAAGAAAACCCTTGAACGATGATTAATCGGAGACGTTGGTACTGTAACAAAAAAATTATCGGTGTAGATTTGAGCAGTCGTTTTCTTTTATTAAAAAAAAGTTAGCCTACAGGTATTTTTCTGTGGGTTGTAGTGAGATTTACCTTGAACAGTTTTTATGGATTAGATTGGGATTCAATAACAAATGGATCAGATATTTGAAAACTATTTTAAGAAAATGTTCTTTGCACTGATTTCATAAAAATTCATTGCTTTCAGTTTAGAGTTTTTATGACAGTAATTCATCCAAAATTGTTGATCAGGAGATAATATTCATTTAAATGGTCAACGCTTTTGTAGGCCATGAAGACTTGATCAACGGGCCAGATTAAACCACGTCATGTCCGGGCTGATAGATGGTCTCCCGAACGCAGTGGCTCTCCAGTGCCTGGCCCGCGTGCCCCTCTGCTTCCACCCTCAGCTCAAACTTGTTTGCCGGGCCTGGCGGGCTGCTTTGACAGGCTCAGAACTCTTCCGGGCCCGCTCGGAGTCCTGCGCCACCGAAGACTTCCTCTGCACTCTTGCCTTCGACCCTGAGAACATCTTCCAGCTCTACGACCCTCTCCGCGATGCCTGGCTCACTCTCCCCTCTGTACCAACCAGAGTCCGCCACCTGGCGCGCTTCGGCCTCGCGTCCACCCACGGGAAGCTCTTCGTCCTCGGCGGCGGGTCTGACCATGTGGATCCCACCACAGGCGACCACGACACCACCTTCGCCTCCAACGAGGTCTGGTCGTTCGACCCGTTCTCTCGCACGTGGGCCCCGCACGCACCCATGTTGATCCCGCGTGCGATGTTCGCATGTGGCGTTCTCTCCGACGGCCGGATCGTGGTGGCAGGAGGGTTCACCAATTGCCGCAAGGCCATCTCAAAGGCCGAGATCTACGATGCGGATAAGGACACGTGGAAGGTTCTGCCGGATCTCTGTCAAACTCGCAGTTCCGCCTGCTCGGGGGTCGTCATAGAAGGAAAGATGCACGTGTTGCACAAGGGGGTCTCCACGTTGCAGATTTTAGAGGAAGGGGTGGGGTGGCACGTCGAGGATTACGGTTGGCTGCAGGGTCCCTTGGCCGTGGTCAAGGGGGAGGTGCACGTGCTCTGTCACGGGGTGGTGGTGAGGCAGCGGCGGCGGGAGGGCGGGGCGGCGACTGTGGTGGCGACGGCGGGGGAGCTGCAGAGCAGGATAGGGTTCGGGATGGTCGGCCTGGGGGACGAGTTGTACGTGTTGGGGGGAGTCATTGGGCCTGGCCGGATGAACCAGACGATTAAGCAGTTATCCGACGTGGACGTGCTCTCGGTCGGTGCCGAGCGGCCGGCATGGCGGAGGGTTCAGTCGATGACTCGGTGCCGGGGTAGCATCCAGGGTTGCGGTGTGCTGACGGCGTAGTCTTTTCGATTTCTATCGTTGTTCTCTCTCGATCTTTTCTGGGGTTTCTGTCGGGTGCACGCATTCGTACTTGCCGTTCAGTGTTTTTTGGGTCGCTGGTTCTTTCTCTCGTGCTTCGACTTCAGCGAGTCGAGTCGACGATTTTTTTTGTCGGGTTGACGATCTTGACTTCTGCACTTTGACCCGATATTTATCGTCGACCGTATCGACGGCTGACAATTAGGGGTCCGATTTTTCAAAGAAAATTACCTTCATTTCCGGGATGTTCCTGCAATGCAAATCGTACAGTCGTCGGCCCGCTCTTCAAGTTGTGCGGTTGGCGGAGAGCTCCTCCTTGCGGCGACCAGTCATCTTTGCCGCCTTTCACTCGATAGAGTAGCAGAAGAAGCAAAGACTGGGAGTCTGGCCGGCCGTCGGAATGTCCCCCATCTTCCCAGGTTCGGTTCCCGTCTGTTCCTTGCTTCCGAAAATTAAATGGAGACCACCGGGCAGTGACGACATGTTGAGAAAAATGTAAGAGGAGAAATTTCCTCCTATACTCTACGAAAGAAAAGGTTTCCCTTGACAAGTTCAATTTACAGAAGCTAACATCTTGTTTACTGGAATCCGCGGATCGATCGAGGAAATTTGGTATGATAAAATGACGGAAGATGTAAGGGGGAAGACGCTTTGAAAGATAGGAAAAATTCGAACTCGCTGAATCAGTGAGCCGAAGAATCTCGTCACCCAGACAAACTTGAAGAATGCATGAAATGCGTCCGCAATTTATGCGTATCCCGTGATCAAGATGTTGCCGGTAGTGGCCTCTGATAAGATCTTGCTCGCATGGAAGAATTTGACGCAGAAGATCCACGAAAATTTATAGAAGATCCAAGATAGAAAGAGCGCGAAAAATTCCTGATTTTTGTCGAGTCAGATAGATGAAGAGCATTAATCCCTTGTCTCAATCACGGTTTCTAAAAATTCTATCTCTCTTTCAGGGAAAGTTGATCATGACGTCTGTGAGTCAGGCATGACGGTTCTTGTCGGGAAGGAGCCTTCAGTGGACATCAATGTCAGGAATGAGAATTAGTATTTTAAGAAAATCCTCTGATGAAGAGGGTCAGTGTGATACAATCTATCATACAGTAGGACTTTTGAATCCTCGAAATTTGGAAGGGAGAACTCTCTCTCTCTCACACTCTCTCTCTCTCTCTCACAAACTTGCCCTCGGAAAACCCAGTCAGAACCGAGATGCATCCAGTATGCAGCCAAGGAGAAGCTCCACCTTCTACCTCCACATCACCAAATCAACATGCGTCCTTGGGGGAATTCATACACCTTAGAAGCGCCTCTCTCGCAGCCAAGCCTCCGAGCCTGTCCTCTATCTCCCCATCCTCCTCTTCACCCGCGCCACCATCATCCTCTACCCGAAACCCTTCCTGAAACTTGTCTCCAAGATCAACCATTATGTTGTGGAGCAAGCAACACACAAGAATTATGCTTGGAAGCTTGTGCTTATCAGGCCTCCACATGACCTTGTCAAGTATCCTCCACGTACTCTTCAACCCTCCAAATGCCCTCCCAGCGAGCTCTGCCACCGCCTCCACTGCATCACCACCACCATATGGAGTCATCAACCATGGAAGAAGAGGATATGCCCGCCCCCCAACAATATACTCCCTCAATTCTTCTGAATTCTCCTCTTTGGGGACCTTCCACGAGCCACCTAACCGTTGCCCACTCTGACATAGCTCAAAAAAACCTGAGGCCTGGAGGACCTGGGCTGGGCTCATGCTCCCAGGCCAGCCCACCGTCACATCAAGGAACCTTGACTCATGGTCCACGATCCCCCTGGAGAAACATACTATAATTATTGTCTCGGTCACGCCACGTGTCGGAGGATTCAATAGCTGGGAGGGTCATCGCCACACGGACAGCACCAATGGCTCCGCAGCAATGGGGAAGTCCGAATTGGACCTGGAGCATTGAATTGACCTTGGCAAGCTCTGATGGGCTGGGCCAGCAGAGATGGTCTCGGGCCCGCTTCTCCATTGACTCAATGAATCGCCATGTCACTTGGGAGACTGTCGACTGGCCGATGGCAAAGGCAGCACCAACAGAGACTTGGGAATCACCAGAGGCAAGCCGCCGAAGGGCAATGGCAGCTTGCTTCTCAACGCTGAGGAGCCGACCCTCGATGTTTATTAGGCCAGACGGAGGCCGAGAAATCAGGTCCCGATGGACTAAGTTGCAGATGAAGTCAAAGGTTTTCTTGGAAATATGGAAGAAGTGCTTGAACGCCTCGTCTTCATCAGAGGGGACCGAGGGCCCTGTTAGTTTACATGTCAAGAGAGATATCAGATCACTCTTTTAGATTAGATGAGAATTTAAAACTTTAATGAAATGAGATAAAGTAGCGCACGATACAGGAAAAATTGGATGGATGAACATGATACAGGCCGAGTGGTATTTTCACTGAGAGTGAAAAACTGGAGAGCATGTGATCGGTCATGGCAGGTTCCATCTCAAGAGAAAGAAAATCAGTTCATTTCAAGAAATAGGGTTTTTTAAGAAAAAGTGAGAAAAATACATGGTAGATTGAATTGGTGCGTATGATACATGCTAAGAGCTACTTTTGCAGAGAGAGGAGGGAATTCGGGAGATGTGGATATTCGTTGGGGACTCAGGAATCTACCCAAGTTCTATCTCAAGAGAGAAAATCAGATCATTACATAGAGAGAAAATGTCCTCAGGTCATGATGTGAGAAATGGGATAAAGTATAACAATATAATAATCATTTACAGAAGATTGAAAGGATGATACGATGCATGGCAAAGTAATATTCTTTTTCGAAAAAAAAAATTATTCAAAAAAATATTCTTTTCCGAAATCTGGGAGAAGAAAGTCAACTCATGAAAGTCAACGCCAAGTGTACATAATTGAAAGCAAGCATATGACGCTAATCATGAATTGAAATGAAGAGCTAATCCATGGTATTAAATCAAGATGATGGGTATAACTGCAATTAAAAAACCCACGTCTTCATTCCTTTAACCAAATCCCCATTAAATCGGAAAAATGCTTGATGGAAATATTTGATCCAATCAAGGTTTCACGCTGAATTAAACCCTAAAATTAAAGAACAGAAGGAAATTGTTTCGTAGAAAAGAGTAGATAAATCATGCGGCAGCAAGATAACTGAGGATTTCCTAAAGAGGAAAGAATTAGACAAAAAAAAGTTCAGCTGGAGTTTGTTCTGCCAGAAGCTGATCCACCAATCAACATAATGGGTCAAAATGCAATGAAAAAAACCCAAGTCCTTATTGCCTTAATCGAATCCCCAATATATCAGGAAAGTGTTAATTGCAAAATGTGAGTATTTGATCCAATCAAGGTCAAACGCTGAAGAAATCATGAGATGCAAAAGTCATCCATCAGATCATGTCTGATGGATGGATTTAATCAATCTGATCATCCATCAGATCAACAATCTGATCAATGATCACCATACAAAAATCTGAAACAAAAATTTATCATCATATTTTTAAAAGGATTAAAATTCTAAAAATTGACAAAAATACCCACAATATGAGCCGAGATCAGATCGTTATTTTAAGAAGGAGATCCCTTAATCGATTGCAGAATCGATCACTCCCTCGATTGATCACTGGGCTTTGATCACTAATTGATCAAAGGCCAACTTGTTCGCTATGATCCGATCCGATCATTTCGAAGTTCCCTAACAGTCGCCTATATCAATGTACCAAGTAAAATCTGTCATAGAAAAGAGTAAATAATCAAGCGACAGCGAGAAAAATTAGGAGTTTCCAAAAATAAATGAATTAGAAAGAAGATGAGCGGGAGGTTTTTCTGCCAGACGCTGATCCACCAATCGACGTAATGGGTATAAATGCAACTCGAAAAGAACCCAAAATCTTGGTCAAAGGATGAAGAAACCCAAAGATGCAAAAGTCATTGCAGTCATCACTGAATGTGCCAAAGCAACGAGGAAATAATCAGGCGACGGCGAGATAATTGAGAGGTTCTAGCTGGAAAGAACTAGATAGAAAGAAGATTAACCGGAGTTCTTCTGCCAGAAGCTGATCCACCAATCAACATCCCCCGGCTGTCTGATCTCACTCTCCGGAAAAGATAGGGAACCCTCCCTCCGGATTTTGAGGGGATTCTTTCTTTTCCTCTTTTCCATTTTCGATTTTCTCGAAGAAGGCATTCCGTTTGATCTGAAGTAGCTTCTACTTCTTCGATTTTGGACGTCTGAGGTATATCTCTCACTAGTCCACCATCTCCCTCAGTCTCTCTCTCTACCTCTTTCCATTTAGGACGACTGAAGATCTAATCTCTAACTCTTTATCTCTCTTTACTCCATCTTTCCTCTACTTCTTTGTCTCTCTGGTCTCTATCTCTTCCTAGATATCTCTCTCTCTGGTCTCTATCTCTTCCTAGATCTCTCTCTCTGGTCTCTATCTCTTTATCTCTCTATCTCACTCTCCCACTATTTCCTCTCCCTAACTCTCTCCTAGCTTTCTTTACATCTATCTCTACATCTCTAGTCTCTAGGTATTTGATGTAGGCCAAGATGGTGTTCAAGAGCCCAAAAACAAGTTATGAGTGTTGTAGCCCAAGAGCCCACAAAGCCCACTTGTAAGGCCCAATCACAACTTAATGGGCCAAGAGATAATCTCTAGAGACACACAAAATCTGCAAAGGATCACCTAGAGACATACAAAATCTGTGTCAAATTTTAGAGTTCCTAGCATTTAGAAAATATCTATTTCATGCCTACTGGAGCCAAAAAGCTTCATTTTTCTCTTATCAGTTCTATATTTGACACATGTCTATCGTTGGAGTTCGATTTCTAAGACTTTTAAGTTATCTTTTCTAAGAGTTTTTTTCTCTTAGACGACCCTTCACTTTTTAAGATCTATATAAATCCCCCATTGTAACACTTGAGGGTATAATTGAAGTTAATCCCTTTTTGAGAGCTTTGTTTTCTTCTTCATGAGTGTTTTTCTTGTGAGAGAGTGCTCCAATGTTTGTGGATTCAAGTGTAACCTTTTGTGATTTTAAGGCTATAGAAGTTAGTTCTATGGATTCAGGCACTAACTCTTCCTCTAGGTCAAGGCTTGTGGATTTAAGTTCTTGTTCTATGTTATTCTTGTGCTAAGGTTGCGTTAGTATTTCTCTATGTCTCTCTATACGACTCTCTCTCTTCTCTCTCTCTCTAGTGTCCACATCTTTATCTCTCTATAGGACTCTCTCTTTTCTCTCACTAAGTCTCTCTAGTTTACCTCTCTACATCTTTCTTTATCTACCTACCTATTTATCTCTAGCTCTCTCTCTCTCTCTAGTCTCTATCTCCATATATGCATTTATCTCTGTCTAGTTTCTACCTCTTTTCCTATCTCTCCCTCTAACCTCTACATCTTCTCTATCCCTTTCTAGTTCATTATCTCTCTAGCCTCTAACTCTTCTTCTTTCTCTCTCATACCTCGTCATTCCTTCTCTCTAGTCCATACCTCTTTCTACACACACACACACATGAAAATGGAGTTTCTCGATTTAAATATGCAACGTGTTGGCACGGCCTTAGAGAAGGAACAATGCAGAACATAGACTTGAATTTATGAACTTTTCTTTACAAGAAGAGTTAAAGTCTTAATCCAAAAAACTAACCTCTTTAACCCTCAAATCTTTAAAGAGTTGAACATGAATATACAAGCACTAGAGTACTCTTAAATAGGGGAACATTAAGGACGAGGAAAGTAAAGCTTTCAAAGGGAAATAACTTGAATTATGCCTTCAAGAGTTACATTAGGGCTCTTGTATAGGCCTAAAAAGGTGAAGGGTTATCCAAAACGTTAAACCTTTGAAGAAAATAACTTAAAGTTTTGTAAATACAACTCTAATAGCATACATGAGCCATGATACAAAATCTAGAAAAGAAAAAGAGGCTTATAGGCTATGTCAAGCCTTAGTTGAGAGATATTTTGCATATTCTAGCAATTACAAAACTTTCTATAAATAAATTGTTTCTCTAGGTGATCCTCTGCTAATATTATTAGCTCCTAGAGATTCTTTATTGGCACAATAAGCTTTAAATAAGCTTTAAATTAGCACAATAAGCCATCGAAGTGGGCTATCTCAGCTATATCAAAAATGGGCTCTTGGGCCACAACCAGTGTTGGATATTAAAAAAATATTGGGTTATGAAATGTTAGAATGCCCCCTTTATCTTATTCTACCCATGGGTTTGGCCCAAAAATTCTCTCTCCTCATACTTCTTCTTCTTCCTCCTCTTCTATAAATATAACTCTCTTTATGCACATTTTTTTGTAAGAAAATATTTTAGGGTTTCTATCATTCACATGGTATCAAAGCAACAATGGTACAATGGAGTAGCGATGGTCTTGTCACTTGCCCTTCATTTCTTTGTTTGAAATCGATGATTAACATAAATTCATGGTTATTGAAAGTGGAAATTCACGTATAAAAAATTCTACTGAGCTCTTTGATTTTGGTCTTAAAACATAGAATAATGGTAGAGAGAATGTGTATGTTAGGGCTTTTTGTTTCTTTGTTTTCTTTTTTAAGGTACCTAAAAAAGACAAAATAACCATCAGATAATATTAAAAAAAACTTTAAATATACTAAAAATACATCAAAATACACATTTTATTAATAAAAATGTAGAAACATTGATATTCTGCAGTAATAGTAAATAAGGAGCAAAAATAGATAAAATTTTATGAGGATGAGACTAAATATCTATGCATATTAAGAACATTCATCTTTATGACCATATATGTTTATCGTCTTTATGAGGGAAAGATGATGATGTAAAAAATTCTAAATATGATATTAGAAAATAAATAATATAGATCATGTTCTTAGTTGTGTCCATGTTCTGATGTTGACGTAGGTCAATCTCTCAAGCTGTCAATATTTTTTCTCGCATCGTTCTCGCTAAAATATCAATCAAGTTCTCAAATTAGTCAATATCCTATTCCATATATATTAAACAATTAGTAATGTAAATTATTAAACTTATAATGAACTAAACAAATTCACATCATTATTATACATGTGATCACGATTCAATGAAATTTTTACATTCATCACATCATATCGCTTATGAGTATAATTTGCAATAAATTATGGTTAATTTTACGTACGATTGATATTTAGCATTTTTCAAGGAAAAATAAGTGTGAATTAACCACATTTGTGTGAGCTTCATGATTTTAGGCCTTCAATGAAGGAGATGAAATTGAGAAGAAAATGATGTGCGTTGAATGCAAATTTAGCATTTTTTTCTCCTTTAATTTTAGTTGTAGGTGATATGTTAAGAAAGAAGACGTTTATGATGATCAAAATGGCAATTATGTTGTCCAAAGTATTTTTCTATGCAAAGATATGAACATTTAACATTGAGGATTTTTCTAGATTTTCTTGATTTTTGGATTTAAAAAAAATGAAATTTATGGTATTTCTGGGATTAATATAAGAATTTCTAGGTATTTTTAACGATTTTTTAATTAGAAAAATAGAGTTTTTTTGCGATGTTGACATGGCATGTTGATGTAGCAATGCACACATGTTGCGCAATGAGATAGCGCCACGTGACACATAGTTAGTGCTTGCTTGACAATATTAAGAAGACTATTAGTTTTAACCTTAATGGGCCCTAATTGAAAGAAATAATTCTTTTAATATATTTAATGTGAGACTAATTTTTTTCTTTTAGCAAGGATACATGGCATCATCAAGATGCTCTAACTAATAGCGCTAATAGGAGCTGTTTGATTCAGTGGACTAGTTCCACTAGATTGGCTCTTCTTTCAGCACGACATGTGGCTTCATCTAGAAACTTGGATCTTGGTCCATGCAATCAATGATCGGGATCAACTCCAATTCTCTCTCTGTTGGGTTATGATGTCGATAAGCCTTCCATAATTTTGATCAATATATGGATACATCGAAATACATTAAATCGGATATTCAAAATACCAAGTCACCAAGAAAATAAGATCTTATCATCTAGTATATATTATAAAACATACTTATAGTGTTCACTTAAATGGGTTCTTGAACCTATTCAGGTGTCTAGCTTCAAGCGGTATCTACACGATCTCTCGATGGTTGGATCTCCTCTTCAAAGCTCTTCACCAAGAGATAAAGAGAAGAAAGGAGATGATTCACACAACGCTTGCATGGGCACCTAGAGCTGTAGTTGTTCTCCCCCTATTTATACACATTTGATACATATTTTTTTATTATAAAATCCCTCATAATATCTATATATCCACCAACATTCATAGACCTTATGTGTATAACCCTCTATATATCACTAGTTAATAACTCGAGACCCAATAGTATCAAATAAGGTATTATTATAAACCTTTACTGACCCAATAGTACTCAATAGTAAACCTTTATTAAATTATCTACATCAAAACATAAATTAGTTAATCAATGATCAATTTAACCTAATCGATATGTAAAGTTGTCATATGTTGGGTGCCAAGTTATACCACATACTCGAGAAAATATATAATATATAATCTACATCAGCCGTTATCATGCATATATTATCCTTCGTCCGGGTGAGACTGATTAAAAACTTAGGATATGGTCGATTGTCAAACCCTAATCAGTCACTCAAGTTAGTATTGATGCGTGAAGGAAATCAATGAGAACTCCTTGATATTTTGACTACCTTGGCTAAGGATTTCATTGCATCTCATGTCTTGAGTCAATCTCCTCAGATATCGAGGGTGGACGATCCCATCTTGATGACACAATCATCTTCGAGGACTTCATTTTGTATCCAATATATGATGTTTTTAGAGATTTTGTGGCTAGAGATTCATGTCATAATTAAAATGAGCTCATACATCCACAAAATGTCTTTAGTGTTCCGAGTCAAAAGACCATATACATAATGGTGACATGAATCAACCTAATTGACAGGTAGGTATCATACGATTTAGGGATTCATGCGGCTCAATTTAGTGAACTCTTTCTCCAAGGAGCACCTACTATCTATCCTTGGTGCCTCCACACCGATAGCTATAAGATCAACATACTCATCATAAGAGTCAGATTAGATAGTGTTATTTTTTTCGGATAGTTTGATGTCCTTCTCAAATATCCCATGAAAACAAATGTTTAGAACATATGTTTAAAGACCAGTGATCATTATATTATGATCTCAACATAATTCACTTAGTCATTTCATATGCTGATTGACTTCCTTCCAAACATTACACAAGAATAATAATGAATAAATTTTATTTTGATGAACATAAACAAGATATATAGAAATGTGATTAGCTTGTAGACTACATAACATCCATTACTCTCTTCATTGCAGCGAACCAACGATCAACATGTGGCATAGTCTTATCTGTCTCAAATTTTTTAGGAGATGGTCAAATGACTAGCATGATTTCCTCTCTTATTTTAAAATCATGACCATTCATAGGATATCACGTGACATAATCCTAGTCCTTGTGATCTTCTTTTGATCAATCAAATGTCCAGTGATCAATCAAACCTTAATTTGAAGAGAAATCAATAGCCAAAAATGATTGAAACTTTTATGCAACATTTATTAGCTTAGAAGTGGATCATGCAATAAGACTATTTCCTTTTTTTATTATGATTAAAGAAAAGGGTTAGTTACCAAACATGTGCAAAAGTACTTAGAGCACATAGATATACTAGTAGAAGAAGACTCTAAAAGCAAAGGCCGAGCTATAGATCGTGTGACATGCACCTAAGTTGACGAAATTTTCTCCTAGATCAAAGTAGATCAGATTGCCTCATAGGTTGATCAAATCAATAAATTTGTTACCCTGCCCCTTCTTCATTTATTTCCTAACCCTCGGAAAACCTTATCAAACTTAAAATAAGTTATTCTTTCTTAGAAGGAAGAAGGCTGCAATTGAAATCATGATATCTCATAATCCCAATGGAGTTTGAAGCTGAAATTTATGGGTAAAATCACCATTTTATGCTCTATTTCCTCATTATTAATTTAAAGAATAGAGAGGAAAAACTAGGGGTTTTCACCTTTTTTTTAGACAATTGTAGCATTCACTAGCCGAAGGAAAAAGTGCATTATTCAATTGTTTACTGTATGTCAAACATCATTTTAGTGAGTTTCTTCTCTTTTCTATTCATTTCTTATATTAGATGTAAGCCGTCAAGTTTCAGCGAGATGTACTAGCTCTCAAAGGAATGATCGATATGAGACATCCCTGGAGTGAGTTTTTTATTGTGAATCTTTAAATTAGGATGATTTTCTTTTAGTCTAGGACCATAATTCTATCTTTTCAATTTATACATCCTTGTTTTCAACCCTAAATCACTATTTTACAATACAATTGAGAATTTTTAGTCTTCAATAGGAAATTTGGAGGTACTTGATAGATTCAATATATCTTTCACATTTGTCTCACATCTCCATTGATCTTTTCCAATTTCTTTATCCAAAACTACAAAAAACATACCTTTTCAATTTTTAAATTTCTTTCCTATTGATTCGACCTTTCGACTTGCTTCTGTTCTAAATTTAAGATCAACTTTAAAAAGTTCAATATAAATTTTTATATGTGGATCTATGTTTTCAATGAAACATTTTGATCATAAGAGTTACCTTAATTAAGAGTCATGCCATTGAACATTATGTCCTAGAACATAGTCTCAACAACTTAATAAAAATAATCATAGTTTTTTCAAATAAAAACTAAACATTATCTTTCAAGAAATATAATATCTTTCAAATATGTGCATACCCTAATTTATCATCAAGACAATCAACCATATGCATATCAATTATTTAATTACAAATCATAAGTTTATTATTAGACTTGTGTGTTGATTATAATAAAATCCAAGAAGATGTGCAATGATAAATAAATTATGATGATATCATATTAAAACGATCACTAATTTCCAATACTTACTAATGCTCACATTCATAAGATATATGAGAAAGATGTCAAATAACATAAATAAGATGGTTGATCTTGTGGTAATTTATTTAAAATCACCAAGAGCAATACTTGCTCTTTTGGGAAAGATTTTATCAAACAAGTTTGTATGAATCCATGAATGTTATTTTACTGAATTATCAAAAAGGATGATTCAAGTGACTGATGTATATATAGTCTTTAGACTCAAGGCACTAAAAATATCCTATGGATGGTTTATTCTTTTGATTTTAATCCGCCAGTCCCTGATCACAGGATTTCAAATCCTTCGAAGATGAGATCATCTGGATAACATCGAACTCTAGTCGTTAACTTAAAACTTCAGTTCTAGAAAGGATAATCAATTGGAGGTCGACAATTAACCACACCATGAGATGCCTAAGTCACAAAGAAATTATCATGAATGAGAAAGGTATCAGAGAGAAAGATTTCAAAAATTAGATGAGGTTATAGAGAGAGAAATAAAAAATAGAGAGAGGGACAAGAGGAATCAATCCCCACTGTGATTCTCACTCATGAAGCAAATTTTTCATTTTTCCAGGAAAGAAATCCTTCCCATGCGTTTGCCATGTGTGGCCGCAGCAGGGATGAATGCATCCATGTACAACATGACCATGATGCATATGATGCAGTTGTATCATGCACTGACTGGGTCATGGACAATGCAGTCATGCAGAGAATAAAATGCTCCTATCATACACAAACTAGGAAGTGCAATCATGCCAATAGACAGCAGTTGTATACCCTAGACCTAGTTTATACCCATCCTCAACCAAAGAGACTAGTAACTATCCAATTAAAAACTTCCAGGTCAAACCCAAAATCAACTACTTGTGCAAAGATCCCTAAGAAATAACTTAAATTTCAAACAAATCTGAATCTCTCTATTTATACCTTTCCTTGTGCTTTCTGTCGCCACGCCCCCTCTTCCTGATATCCCGTTGCTCCGCCGAGTACTGCCTCTTCACCAGAAGATTTCTAATCGCATCAGAAGCCTCCTCTGCCGCGACTGCCGCTGATGCCGCCTCATCTTCGGCGAGATCTCTCCTTCCCTGAAGGCACTCTAAGACCCTAGAGCCACCGGGGACCTCATTGTCTCCCAAAACCCTAGCACTGCCACCGCTGCCGCCAAGAAATTCAAGAGATCTTACGCGAGCAAATGCTGTTGAGGAGGCTCCCATGATTGTCCAGGTCCTCCAATGTGAATTGCTCATTGCTAAGCTTGTTGGGAGGAATGTGTCTCCCATTGTCACCATCTATGGGAGAGAAAAGAATGGAGATCAGCAGACAAACTTGTTCTATGAATTTATATTTGATATCTTTTATGGATTGGCATTCATAGATCCGGATAAGTTCAGGACCTCAATCACTGGATTTGTGTTTGAGTTTGATTTCTCTGTGATGAATTTGGACAGATTGGCAATTTAGTTATAGCAAGGACTAGAAATTGTACCCTAGATTAGCATAGGTTGAAAATTAGGCAAGTGGAACATGAATCAGATGTCTTGATTTGGATAAATTTATACAGAATAGATCTTCACGGATTGGTGATTAGGTTAGTAAAACCGAGAACTGAATTTCTGGGATTGAAATTGGCTTTCAATCAAAGGTGAAAAACAAAACGTAGGATTCTTACAGATTTCAACAAAGTCAGTTAACATATATTGGAGATTTTTTTCGGAAGAACACTGAAGTGGGGTCTCCGGATTTTAGTTTGAATCTGAATTTTGAACTCTGCAAGATGGATTCACGCAGATTGGGGATTCGGTTATTAAGAGTGTGAAATGTTATCACTGGAGTTGATCTATTTGCAATGGAATTGTATAAATATAAGAAAAGTGTTAGAATCTAGGGTTTGGAATTCTTACAGTGGAAAAAGATATGCTTCTTTTGGACCAGTCACAATTTAGAAGAACCACACCGTGCAATCTTGCAGGTAAATTTCAGTAATTAGATCAAAGATTGCAATATTAAACATGATAACATCAAAGAAAACAAAGTTTAGATCATATTCTTACCTCTGAACAGCCACAGCAATCATAGATCCATCATGGGAGGCACATAGATCGACGACGGCTGGGTTTTTCTGTTCTTCTTGATCCGGATCTAAAAGACCAGCCTTTTATACAGCAAACGAAATGAACCGATGAGTTTTAATTCTAATGAGAGAAATGGATGAGAGAGAAAAATATACATGGCAATCCTGAGAGACCATTTCTCTCTTTCTATCTATATACATGTCTCTCCCCCTCTCTCTCTGCCCCCCCTTTTTCCCTCCCTCTCCCTCTTTCCAATTTGCTGACTAACAAATCAGTTTATGAGAAATCCTGGATACGAGAAGCTACCAGTAAATAGTAATTCTTTCTCCTCCCAAAACTATTCCAGAATTAACAAAATAATTTCAGTACCTCCATTCCAACGCGACACGAGTCAAGTAGGCCTCCACTCAAAAAATCCCATAAGCATACCTGAAAGAATCAACTCCCACGCATTAATCTCACGTTGACTCATTAAAAAAGTCAATCATAAACTCACAGTTGAATCGCCACTTCCGGATAAAAGAAAAGCTTGGCCAGAGTCTGGATCTCTTATGAAGGACAAGCACGAGACATAGCTAAAAAAGGAATAAAAATTAAATATAGTTACATTTAACACATCATAATAAAAAGCCATTGACTCTATTTTTAATTATCATAGAAGATAAACGGTATCTCACTCTGTGTGGCCAAGGCAGAAGCTTTGAATCTCGTGAGCGCCTTTTAAAGGTCTTTTGGGAAATAAAGTAACCTGCAACAAGAATTTAGAATATCAGTAGTTGAATAATCCCATAACTTCAAATATAATGTAAACTGAAGACTTTAAGGGACCGTAGTCAACTATAGTGATCATTATGATTGCTAATCAAGTGATGCCATCAATATGTTCATTTACATTTTGATGGGCCCAGTAACACAGCCCATCAATATGATTGCTCTCTCTATTAACAGAGATTCTTTCTCCCTCCTGTCTCTAAAATGTGATGATTCAATGAAGGTTTTTCAAATCAATCTAGGTTTTTGGATCAATCTAAACGCAAAATAATTGCTCTCTCTACTACAAAACCCTACCTCTCTCCTCTCTCACAAATGCGATGACTTGCTCTAGGTTTCTGGATCAGTCTAAAAGCAACATAATGACTCTCTCTACAACAAAACCCAATCTCTCTCAATCTCTTTCCACTCTCTAAAACGTGATGACTCAACCTAAGCTGTCGGATCAAAATAAAAGTAATATGATCGCTCTCTCAACAACAAAACCCTATCTCTCTCCTCTCTCCAAAATGTGATGACTCAATCTATGCTATCGAATCAATCTAGAAGCAAATGCAAGGAATAAAGTCTTTCATAACCCCTACCAAAATTGGCCTCTTACAAGAGTCAATGATGTGTCCAGAGGAGTGATTTTCTAATACATTGAGACCTTTAACTCACTCAATCAGAAAATCTCAACTATACAATCCCAAAGCCTAAATTGAAGAAGAGAGAGAAAATGACAAAAAATACCCTGATCTTGAAGTCTCGGTCTGCGCTGGCTATAAACTGCCCATCTGGGGAGAATTTCTGCAGGAACGAGATATTGAATTTTTCATTGGGGCATTCAATTAAAAGAATGAAAATTCATGAGAGAGAAACTAATTACCAAATTAGTGATTATGCTACAGTAGTGACCAAGAAGCATAGATGGTTTTTCTTCAACTACATTTAAATCAAATATCCATATCACTCCAAACTTGTCTGCAAACAACACATATTGACTGTTGTGGCTGATAGCAAGTGCACTGACTCGCTTCTCAGATATCCTGGAACATAAATGTAATAAAAATTAGCAATTTTATCAGAACATAAATGTAATAACGAATCTAGGGTACGTAGATTGAGTGAGATGGAGTGGAGGTTACGTAGATCTAATGCAAGTCCAGGAGTCAGTTGCCCAGACCTTGACTAGCTTATCATTTGCTGCAGATGCGAAAAGAGATCCTCCAGCGTCAAAACAAATTGCTCTAATGTTCTCCCCAGAATCATTTGATAACGAAATCGGTTTGTTGCCTCTGATTGAGAAAAAAAAAATCCAGTAAAAACTAGGTCCAGATCTTTGATTGTATTCTTTGACTGCTGAATCTTTTTGTTTCTTCTACTTGTTTCTGAGTAAAAAATGAGATACATTGATGAAATCGAGGATATTAGACCTTCTATTTAATGTCAAAACACAATGCAGGCAGCAAGCAAGATAATTTTCAGATAAAATTACTCATCGTAACGGGAATGTAATTTTATCAGAATTTTATTCCATGTGTTGTTGCTACATTATCTTTTGACTTTGAATGGAACTTCTAATTTCTTGATTTCACAATTAACTTTGTAAAATTACTGACCATAACTGATAAGTCATTATATCAGAATTTATGCGAAAAGAAATTTCTGAGAGTGATCTGGTCAATTTTCTTGTTGAAGACAATGTAGAAAAAAAATCAGATAATATCACAAATCAAAATCGATAAATAATTTTATCAGAATTGCTGAAGATAATGTCCGATCTTCTAACATAATTACTGAGAATAAGATAGTCAAAATCAAATAAACACGAAACGTATATTTCACATTAAACATGAAATGAGCATCAGATATCGGAGAACGTAAGATAAACAAAAATAACTTCCCATATGATTCTAATAACGAGCAGAATTTCGGAGAAAGAATAAATACTGAAAATCGAAGACACGGAGTTCTGGCCCAATAGCGACGATGACGGATTTTTCTTGCGGATGGACTGCGATGAGAGCTGGAGAAGCCTCTGCATCTGCATCATGGACGTGCTCGCCGACCGCATCCTCCATCGTCTCTTCTTCTCGCGCCATCAATCAAAGGGTTTTGGAGTGAAAAAACCAGTTGGAGATGATGAACCGCGGAGCGGTAACTCAGTACACCGGAGTTAGTACAGTCAAGGGATCGATAAATGGTCGGGTCGATTTTCCGAGCTTTTGTCGATTCGAGTATAAATAAAGTAATCAAATATAAAGATTATAGAGAGAATGAGAAGAGAGACAAGAGAGAGAGAGAGTCCTAAAAAAAGAGATTATTGGAGGAGAGAGAAAATTCTATGCCATTTGAATTATACTCCATCTCTCTCTCCTCTTGTAGGCCTTCTCTCACGCTCTCCCCTTAGAAACATCTACATCAGTATTGGATATACTTACCATTACCATCATCCATTAACGCCATATATAATGGATGATAATATCCATGATAGATATTGGATATTGTCATCAAGCATTACTTCACATAAATATAATGATATATCATGATATCTAGTACATCAACCATTGCCATCCAATATCCGATGTCCAATATCCAATATTGGGTGATGGTGTCCGGTACTAGATAAAGAGAATTAGATGTCAATGATAATGGATGATGATGATAGGTACCATATCATATGACAATAGTCAAACCCTGGCAAGCTCTCTCTCAACCTCTCTGTTCCTCTCCTTTTCTCTCCTTCCTCGATTGCTTGACTTCCTCGATCTTTCTCTCGCCATTTCTTTTCTATCGGCTATATCTATCGCATGCCCTTGGCTTCTAGTCTCGTGAAAGTTGATATTGAGATGGAAATTTCAATTCAAGTATTCCAATTACTTCACATTTTAGAAGGAGGATTATTTGGCCAAGATGGAATCGTCTGCCATCAGCACTAAGAACATACGGTCTCTAGGATGCAATGCGCTCAAGACCTTGGCCAATGCAAAAAAAAATGAAACATTTTAGAAGGAATTTTAGTATGCTTATTTCTAATTGCACTAGTTCAGACTAAAATTACCGATCAGGGTTTGCCACTCGACCATGACATAAGTTATTCAAGTAATGTCAAGCAAATGAGAAATTATGCATGTATAGAAACTGCTAATAGGCAAGTTACAAGTGCACATAACATAAACCCATTTCTTTCCTCGATGCAAAATGTATCTTGGCACCTCACATGTTGGTTACTCGACCTATCCATGAGGTTGAATCAATCCATGATTAATAAATTAATATTAGATTTTGAATTAGTTGTGTAATTTGATCTATAGGATCATTGATTGGATGTATACATGGGCCTAGAGGGTCACCACATGAGGTTCTTGGACAATGGGGTAAATATATTGTCGGTATGGATTTTTATAGAAAACACTAAAGTCTATATAAAGATCTCCAGGGGTAGGTTTTAGGGGGTTCATGCAATCTCTTCTCTAGAGTTAGCCTTGTATTCTCCTCTCTCCCTCAAATTTGAGTGAAGACTAATGGTGTTGAGATTGGTATTGGCTACGTCAAATAGCAATTTGGATCACATGGATGGGGAGGCGATCCATTGAGATGAGAATCTCATGGGTATCACTAGAGATCAGGCATATGCACGACTTGCATCATCTCATTCAAGGAATATAAACACTAGGTGACGAGATCACATTTTCTCTTGTTTTCTTGATTCACTTCATTTTACTCTCCTTCCACGTGATCATAGTGATATTGGATAAGCTTTGACACTATGTATATTGGATCCTAGAAAAAGAGAGAGAATGAGATAATGTACACCATAAAAATATTAAGATAATTATTATCCCAATTTAGTATAGTGTCAATAGAATAAAAAGGTAAGTTTGGATGATTCAAATGTGATGTGATATCATAAAAGGATACAATGGACCATTTAAATATATAAGACATCAAGAAAGGACGTTTTCTTCTATTTATTTATGCAAAGAGACGCGAGTGTGTGTTTATCTTTTATATTTTGCTTATTATTTGGCCCATTTATTGGCCATACTATGAGGGGCCCACTTATTCCTTTATATAGAGCCCGCTCTCATTGTAGGAGATTTCTCCCTAACTTCCCTCGTTTCTCTTCTCGCTTAGTAGTAGAGCACGAGGGTTCTACTAGGGGCATTTCTTTGAGAATATGATACTAGATCTATCACAATGATTAAGTTCCTTGTTCTGATCCCTTTTCATCAACTACCGACATCAAACATTTCATTTACGCAGTTATAAGATTATTGATTGGTTTTAATGCCTAATACATATCACCATGATGCACATTATCATTCAATTCATGTATTTTGAGAAGACCATGTCACATTATAATGATTGAGTTACCTGAACTTATGGTTATTTTTAGCACAAATGTGTTGGATCTTTCTTAAGGTTGAAGAACTTAAAATATAATTATATTATTGATTTTTCATGACTTAGGGCTTAGGTAATTAAAAGGATGACAAGAAAAAGAGAAGGTTGAAAATAAATTTTTTTAATTTATTGACATTTCAAATAAACTTGAGTAAAAGAAGCTAACTTAGACATTAATCATATTTTTATTTTCAGTTTAGAAGTAGCCTAATGCAGCAAATTAAAACTAGAATTTGGCTATTATTCAGCGGTATCAAATATGAGAGTTCTTATATACTTTATATCTCTTAGAGTATGTGGGGTAGCTTGGCACCCAATAAGTTGGCAACTCAACCTATCGATCATGTTCAATCAATCCTTAATTAATTAATATATATATTGATGTAGATAATTAACAATAGTTGACCAATAAGATGTTATTAGGTCTATAAAATTATTTACTAGTGAGATATATGAACTTAGAGGGTCACACACATAAGGTGTATAGATGTTGGTGGATATAAACATAATTATGATGATTTTGATAAACAATCTACATACCAAATGTCCATGCAAGCCTTGTGGGAATTCTCTATATTCTTCTCATTCTCTCTTGGTGAAGAGATTTGAAGAGGAGATCAAATCATTCAAAAATTGTGTGGATACTACTAGAGGCTAGACACTTGAATACCTTAAAGAACTCCTTCAAAGTGAGCCATGCAAATGTGTTTTCTCATACATACTAGATGATAGGATTATCGGTGCTCGGTGCCTCGGTGTTTTGAATATACAATTCATTGTATTTCATTGTACTCGATGTTTTCATAAAAAATTTAGAAGGATTATCAACATCAACACTTCTCATATCGTCAACTTGTAGTCCATCATATCTAGATATCATTGCTAGCCATTGTCAGCCCATCATGACTCACCTTAGTTCCTCACACTTGGAGTAGTCGCTTGATGGCTCGACATCGTATGGAGACTATTGACCTATTGACAAGCTGTCACCAATTTATGATGACTAGGTGAATATTTAATAGGAAATTTAATTTTATCTAAGAAATGCATTAAATATACATCTATTATGCCAAAAAATGAAATCGATTTATTTTAGGCTTTCAAAATTTTGATTTAAATGAAATTGATTTTTTTAATAATAGATTCTTAATATTAGGCTTTTAGCTTCCTAATTTAGAAATTAGATTTATTATTCAGCGGTATCACATTCTAGTACCATCATCTGGTATCGTCACTTTATTAACATCATCTATTGCTACAACCATCCTCATCATCCATTACACTATGAATGCATTGAGTATTGCATATTAGTTGGGGGATGACAATATCATTGGATGTCAGCATTGGATGACGGTAGTCAAACCCGAATTTAGGGCAATATTTCTTAAAATTTTCCAATTAATATTTTTCTTCCTCTCGTGACAAAACAAACTAAGTGTGCTTTGATCCTGTGATGCAAATGAGGATTGTCCAATCTAGTGGACCAGGGTCCCTTGTAAAGCCCAATTCAAACATAACTATTAATACGAGCAAGTGTCGATTTGAGGAAGTGACTAGGGCCATCAAGAGGTTGATCATCAAAGCCTTTAACTTTTGAAACTCCAAATCTGATAATCCAAATTTCTACAATGGTTGATCTTTGTCAAACCATTGATCAAGAGGCCACATGAAGCGATATTAACCTCTCGATACTTGAGGGGTGGAACAGACCATGTTGAACTCTCCCAATACTAGATCTTCTTCAATGCAAAATCTCTACGCAATCCTAAGAGTCCTAAACGCGTTCTCTAAAATAAAAAATGCTAACAATGGTTATAAGCATTTTTCTTTGAATTTTTTAGGGTGCATGACGAAATGAATCCGCGAGGTCGTTGAATACACGCAGAGACGTGTAAAAAAATTCCAAACTCACCAATTTTGAGAAATAATCATGAATTAGATAGCATAGTGGTAAATCAGGCTCAAACCCACAAAAAATTAAGGTATTTTCGAGGAACTTCTTGAAATTTGATCAAATCGGACAATGATTTGAGGCGAGAAATTAGGGATTTTGATATTATTTAGAAAGATGACTCAAAGACGAATCCAAAAATAAAAAATCATGGAATTTGGATCAAGATTCGCAGAGAAATCAATAAGCAAAAATTAGGTAGAAAATCCGAACGCAAGAGAGAGGAAAACCAAAATTAAAATGTAAAATTGACTAATCTACAATTCAAAATTGAAATGTGATGTTATAGGAAGAAATACTAGGAGGAAAACATAAATTCTAACCCGAGATAGCACTCAAAATGATCTAATTGATCACTGAATCAAAAGCTTTTCATTATACGATTTCAAAGATGATCGTTAGCATTCAAGAACTGATTTCTCTCTATGCTCTCCATGAAATCTTGCTTTTAAACATTCCTTGGATATGGAAATTGATCTAGAAGATGAAAAAAGCAAGATATTCAAAGATTGAGATGTCTAAATGACGAGACAAAACCGCGAGGTCATCGATTTCACACGGTCTCGTGTCAAAACTATTTTCAAACTTACCAATTTGATGAAATTAATTTGAATTGAGGGGTATAATGGTAAATAAGGGTCGAATCTATAGGAAAATAAGGAAATTCTTGATGTTTTCTTTGAAATTGATCAAATCGGATGATAAATCGATGGTAGAAATTGGGGAAAATGGTATATTATGAAAGAGAACTTCAAATCGATTCCACGGAATCAAGAATCATCGAAATTGATCTTGATTTCATGGAGAAATTGAAGATCGAAGTGGGAGGAATTTCCGAACGTTGAAAATCGCGAAATTGATGAAATTAAAACAAAATTAAACCTTAAATCCTAATCTAAATTGAAATTAAACATGATAGGATGGTAGGTTATGAAAAATCGCTTCCACTAATCCCAAATAGCGATCAAATTGACGCGATTAAACCTCTTAATCACCGAAAACGTGAAGAACGCGATGTGGAGATTCAAGCGTTGATTTCTCCTTCACTACTCAACCAAATCTCAAGTTCTTGCCCTCCGTGGATGCGGAATTTAGTGTAGAAGAAGCTAGAATTGAGAGATTCGAGAAGGGAGGTGTCTAAACAGATCAATTGGATTGATTTCTAACTCAAATGCTTACAAATCGCAAGAACACGCCTTATTTATGGGCTATTTGGGCGTAACCGTCTGATCGAAACGATCAACGGTTACGATAGAACGGTCCATCGTGGACCGTTTCAATTAAGTCACCGCCGTCGGATCTTGATGGACGGTCTGGATGCGCCGCGTGGATGGGCGTTATAAAAACGCGTGAGATTGCCGCCATTAGATCGCGATCCGAAGATCATGATTCTCCCCGCGCGATTAAAGCACGACTGTTATAACGCTTGAATTAAGCCACGTGCTTTTGATGAGATCCGGTGGACCGCGCCTACATCCGATCGACGTGCGATGATCCGCGCTCCCTCCGATCCAACGCCTCTCCCTTCGCCACGTGTCCTGCGATTTAGAATTCCGTGTGGAACTTAGTCCCACACGGAGAAGATTAAAGAAGACCGAAGGGTTTATAATACGCGATGAAATAAGAGGGTAATACGATTCCGATAATCGGATGGTCTTATAAGTACGATAAACCATATATTTAGATAAATATGAATAATACCCCTATCACATCGTGCCGCGTAGGCTCCGCGTGGGCCCGCGTGGCGCTGCCACGTGGCCCTGAGTGCCACGTCGCATTCACGTGGCCCCGCGCAAAATTAAAACCTTTTTTGCATTATTTTTTATTCATTTTTAACATTAAAATTGCAGAATTAATTCAGAAAAAAATTGGAAAAATCCCTAAAAATTAGAAAATTCATAAATTTTAAAATATAACTCCAAATTAATCCAAATTTCTTTCATTTGATCTGAAATTTAATTATCTATCATTCTAAAGAGTCAAAATTAATAATTAATAAGAGCTTTAATTTTTATTTCAAGAATACATTTATCTTTTACGGATTTTAACTTAAGAAAATATAAATAAATGTTTATAAATTGATTTCTCTCATTATTTTAGTTCTAAAAACCTCTATAATCTCAAGTAAAGATGGGTTATTAATTATTTATCTTTTAAATCATCATATTTAACCCTAATTTAAAGTATTTTTGAGATTATAATGACTTTTTCATGGAATGATTGAAAAATACACATAAGTATGATAACATGCATGGAAATGAAATCATTTATGCCTTAATATGCATCAATAATCATGGTTTATCATGTTAATTTAGCATGTTATCACTAAACAGTTCGATTGCTCAAAACACTCATGAATAGTCTACATCGCCGAAGAACATGTGTATTTATATGCAGATTTGGGCATGACTATTGGATTTGGCTCTTTGATGAACTCTATTGCGTATGTTTTTCGGCATTGTTGTGCATCGATTTTATGCAATAAAATATAGCTCCTTACTTAGTATAGTGTCAGCAAGGGTCGAATCCACAGGGAGCTAAAGTAATGAGGCTATGTGATTAAAAGAAAGATGAGGGCGGATGAAGATGTGTGAGTTGGAATGGAGTACGTGGAGGTGAGTATGAGAGATAATTTTGAGTTTATCTTA
This sequence comes from Lemna minuta, assembly GCA_024174645.1. NCBI lineage: Eukaryota > Viridiplantae > Streptophyta > Magnoliopsida > Alismatales > Araceae > Lemna > Lemna minuta. The sequence goes on from CM044106.1 coordinate 18,674,595, forward strand.
GAATTAAGGTATAAATTATAAAATAAATGAGATAATTAGATTAATAGAGATGAAAATAGAGATAATATGATAGAAAGATGAGGAAATAGATGGCGGTAGCAATGGATAAATGCACGGCGAGGGTGAGAGTGAGAGATGCACACGGAGATGATGTCAAAGCTACTACAATAAAAGAAAAAGAAAAAGAAAAAGAAAAATAAAACACATGCCTACTATATATGGAGATGTTTCCAAGCCAAAATCCAATCTAGATCTTTGCACAAACCCCGTTGATATGCTCGTCTTAGGCCGAGTGATGCTCGATCCGCTCCAATCACGATCTTTGCTTGCTTCCTTCTCCACTACAAGGTTGAGCATAAAAAAATGTTCCTCCTTGGGCCTTGAACTTCTTTTCCTTTCTTTCTGGTAGCCTGATGCTAAGAGAGAGCCAAAAATGCAAGGAGAGAGAAAATGAAGGCTTTTATAGGTGGGTTCTTAATATTTGAGTGTAAAGAGGGGTAAATTAGTCTAATTATTAAAATCATTTTTTTTCAGCTCAATTCTTTGATCCAAGGATATGGATGGATAGAGGGTTAAAAGATGAATCTAGAATTAAAATTTCAGCTCAAAAATCTATCTAGATCATGAGATATCATGATTTTAATTTAGAGAATCCTACGCGTTGATTGAGATCATGTAGAGTGGCATTTATGTAAATTTTTAACTTAAAAAACTAGAGGGGCATTTATGTAAATTTTTACTTTAAAAATTGGAGGGGCATTTTGATAACATGCAATTTTAACATGATAAAACATGATTATTAATGCAAAATAAGGCATAAAACATTCCATTTATATGCATGTTATCATACTTTGAGTGCATTTCTATCATTCTATGCAATTTTATGCTATAATCTCAAAATGCGTTAATTTAGGGTTAATTATGATGAATTAAAGATTAAAGATTTTATAACCTATCTTTACTTGAGATTATAAGTGGTTTTTAAAGTTAAATAATGAGAGAAATCATTTTTATGAACATTCATTTAATTTTCTAAAGTTAAAATCTTTAAGAAATGAATGTATTTTTAAAATAAGAATTAAATCTCTTGTTATTTAAATAAGACTTTTTAGAATGTTAGATAATTAAATTTCAGATCAAATAAAAGAAATTTGGATTAATTTGGAGTTGTATTTTGAAAGTTATGATTTTTACAATTTTTAGGGATTTTTTCTGGATTTTTCTGATTTTATTCGATTTAAAATTGTTTAAAATAATTAATAAAAGGCAAAAAAAGGGTTTGATTTTCGCGCGGGTCCCACGTGGATGCGACGTGGCACTTAGGGCCACGTGGCAGTGCCACGCAGGCCCACGCGGCACCTACGCGGAGTAATATATTTATATATTCTATATAGTATAATATGTTCAGCCTTCCGTCATACGGAAGGGAATATTAACCCCTCATTCCGTCGCATCTTATAAACGAAATAGGTGTTTTTAATTTTTCCCGTGTGGGACTAAGTCTCAGACAGTTATCTTCATTTCAGGCGACGTGGCTGATGGAGGAGCGTTGGATCGGGCGGAGCGCAGACAATCCGCGCGTCGATCGCGTGGACGCGGACCGCCGATCTTTGATCAAGCACGTGCCCTTTCAAATCGAGTTATAACGGCCACGATTTCACGCGATCAAACGCATCTGAAGCGTTAGATCGCGATCCAACGGGCGCCGTTTGATGCGTTTTATAACGCATATCGTGAAGATCAAATCTGGAGTGTCCATTCAAGATCGGAAGGCCGAGCTTTAATCGTAACGGTTCACCGTTACGAATGCATCTGGACCATTGATGGAGCTTGAAACCCACCGATCGGACGGTTTCGCCCAATTTAGCCTATAAAACGAAGTGTTCTTCGAAATTGAAAGATATTCTTGAGGGATTTTGCTTAATCGACCCATCTAAACCCTTCCTCTCTTGAATCTCTCACTTGTAATCGCTTCTAGACTCGATTTCGCGTCCATGGAGTGTTTAAAAGTGAGATTTCGTCGATCGATCATGGATAATTTGTCTCTTGAACACCGATGTTCACGTTTGAATTCGCGGAATGGATAGTTGTCGATCCGGCGATCAATTGGATCGATTCGATCGTTATCTCGGGTTAGAAAACTTATTTTCCCTCTAATCTATCGTCATCTATCATAAATTTTTAGTTTAGGATCTCAATTTAGCTTAATTTTGTTTTTAATTTCAATTTGTGTTCTTCGCGATTCCGAAAATTTTGTCCCACTTCACTCTTTGATTTCTCCGCGATTACTAATCCAAATCGAGTGATTTTTGATTCCGTGGATAGATCTTTGAGTTGTCTTTCTAATAACACCATTTCCCCTAATTTCTCACCTCAATTCATCATCCAATTTGATCAATTTCCAAAAGATATCTCGAAAATACCTTAATTCCCTGTGGATTTGACCCTTATTTACCATTATACCCTTCAATTCGATACATTTTCATCAAATTGATAAGTTTGGAATTATTTTTGACGTGAGACCGTGTAAAATCGACGACCTCGCGGTCTCGTCTCGTCACATTTATGTAAATTTTTACTTCAAAAATCAGAGTGACATTTTTTTAAATATGCTCAAAATCAGAAAAGTCCCTAAAAAATTCAAAAAAAATTCCAAAAAATCCCAAAACTTAGAAAGTGAATATCTCACAAAATAAAACTCATTTTTCCATGAAATTTTCTCCATTTGATCAAGAATTTAATCTTCTATCTTTTCATTCAAAGATATCTAAAATCATGAGAAAAAATTAAGGTCTCATTTAATAAAAGTTAAGTTTGGTCCAACTTAATAAAAATAAGGAGATTAGCCCAATATTCACTCTAAATCAATTTTGGATTATCCTAAAAACCTTATGATGATCCCTTTACCAAATCTAAACCTCATTTACCACATTTCAAAAAAAAAATATGGTTGTCTTGGTGTTCAAATTTAGTGGAGAGTTTTTTTTCTCTTTCCTCTTATCGTCATCCATATCCATGTTTTCCTACTTGCATACTTATGTCCCTACATCCACATAACTCATAGAAAATGTGAGAATTCAACCAATTGACTTTGAAAGAGTCAAATAGGGTTAGTATCATAGTATAAGTAATTGAAAAGAAGGGTGCATGATACGACATATCTATTTTTTTTACCAAATTAGCACTAAATAGATGCAAGTTGAGTATATGAGTGGAATGAAATGATAAATGCAAAAATATCATAAAAAAAATGATAACGTGCATTATATTACCAAGAATTATGTGTTAAAACCCATTTATAATGATGAAAATGAATGCATCAATGACACGTTATCACTCTTCATCTTCAATCAACCGCTCAGATGCGAATCGTTGCCATTAAGTCGCGTTCGTTTGAATGGAGATGGAGTGTTTAGATTTTGCCACGTCTCACGTGAAGAAGAATTGTCCCGCGATCTCATTCATTCGATTGGGAATCGATGTCTAAGATGTCGCCACGGGTCCGTCAAAGTCCATCGAGCGTATTTAATCTCAACCGTTATAACTCTTCAGATTAACGACTGAGATTAAAATGTTTTAAAATGAATCGGTGCCCAATCAGATTCTGCTGCGTAGCCCTTCACTTAAATGAAGATCATCAATCGCGATTTATTCGCGCGATCGCACGCTCCACATTTTGTCACGTCACCAACGCATAAAAATAAACACAAATAGTCCCACATGACAAAAGTCAAGGCAAAATGTGTTTATATAAGGTTCGTGGTCTTAATAGGTTAGCGAAAATCTATTAATAGATGCTTAACCCACTAATGATGCGCGTAAACACGTAAACATATACATACACTTGTGCCACGTGGTGCGCGCACAGGCCGCCATGTGGCAAAATGTAATTCACTCTGCCACGTCAGCTGCCACGTCAACGTGTGATTTTTAATTCAAAATAAATCCAAATAAATTCATAAAAATTCTTAAAAATCAAAAAAATTCTTAAAAAGTTCCTAAAAATTAGAAAATTCATATATTTAAAAATACTACTCCAAATTAATCCAAATTTATTTTGTTGGATCACAAATTAAATAATCTATCATTTTAAAAAATTAAATTTAATAAATAACGAGAGAATAAAATTTATTAAAAAAATATACTTATTTCTTTGAGAAAATAAAGTTTAGAAAAAATAGATGAATATATAAAAATATTTTTCTCTTATTATTTAATCATTAAAATCCAAATATATATTTAATATATAATGAGAATAATCTAATCTTAAATATCTTTCTTTAATTATTTATGATTATCCCTAAAATAGTACATTTTGAGATTATAACTTAAATTTTCTTCGAATGATAAATATATACCTAACCCATGATAACATGCATAAGAATGAAATGTTTTATGTCTTAATTTGCATTAATAATCATATAATTTCATGTATAAATTGCATGTTATCAGTGCACATGGTGCAATCATAGTCCACATTCCCCCAAACATCCTTATCAAACTATTGTCATTTTTAATGGCCCATTAGGAAATTTGAAGGCCCAAAAGACCTTTAAATAAGGCCATTACCTTTTTTTCACTAGTGTTTCAATTTTTACAGTCTTGTCTTTGTCCAAAATTTATACTTTGTCCAAACTTGATACTTTGTCCAAATCTTTCCATTTTCATATAAACTTATGTTGAATGTGTGTATGAGCCCTATCCCTTTGACAATGTTCTTTGGTTATATGGTATTCCTTTAGAATTTTATCCACCAGTGCCTTAAAACTTGAAACTTTAATGCAATACCATCTTTTATCCTTTTCATTTTTTTTCATGATTGGGAAACCAGAAAAGTGATTGGTTTGGTCCTGAATATGGTGATAACATCTACATACTTGTGCGGGATAAATGCACTCCTTGCCTCAATTCTCTAACATTCACTAATGATTGTTAATTTCTATGTCATTTTCTTCTTTGTCATTCTGAAATGTTCAAGATATGAGACGCATTTCCATTGGTAACTTTGGCTCCTTTTCATCTTCTATTGTTTTAAGTAAGTGGCTTCTTGATCTCATTCATTTTGATGTTTAGGGTCCTACACAAATCACGTTTTTTTACAATTTCTCTCAAGTATCTTGGTTTTAGTTTTATAAAAGATCACACAAGTTCTTTCTACTATGGAAACCTTTATTTGTCATACCCAATATTTGATCACTCCGTAGATTCTTTTGCATGATAGTGATGAATGTTATGTGGCCTATGAGTCAATCACAATTCTATGTATCTTGTTTATGTTCATTGAAATGGAATTTGTTCATTGTCATTCCTCTGTGATGTTTGCAATGAAGTCCATGATCATATGCAATGACTAAGTGAATTATGATGAGATCATAATACAGTGATCACTACTCTTTAAACATATGTTCTAAACATTCCTATTCATGGGATATTCGAGAGGGACATCGAATTATTTGAAAATAATAACATTATTTTATCCGACTCATATGATGAGTATAGTTGATCCTTTAGCCATCGGTGTAGAGACACTAAGGATAGATAGTGGGTGCTCTTTGGAGAAAAGAGTTCACTAAATTGATTCATATGAATTCCTGAATGGTAATTATACCTAACTGTCAATCAAGTTGATTCGTGTCATGGTTGTGTATGTGGTCCTTTGACTTGAGACGTCAAAGACATCTTGTGGATGGATGATCGTATTTTGATTATGACTTATGAATCCCTAGCTACGGGATATCTAAAACGTTATATATTGGAAATGATATGAAGTCCACGAAGATGATTGTGTGATCAAGATGGGATCATCCGCCCTCGGTATTTGAGGAGATTGACTCAAGGACTGAGATGTAATGAAATCCTTGGCCAAGGTAGTGGAAATATCGGAGGAGTTATCAATGATTTTCTACATCCATGGGTACTAACTTGAGTGATCGATTAGGGTTTGACAGTTTATCATACCCTAAATCATTCATGAGTCTCATGCAAATGAAGGATTATAAATACATGAAAATTGATGATGGAAAGGTTTGATAAGTGAGTTCTTACATACTCCATATCTCCTAGAGTACGTGGTGTAGCTTGGCACCCAACGGGCTGGCAACTCAACCTATCAATTAGGTTATATCGATCCTTGATTAATTAGTCTATATGTTGATGCGGATAATTAATTAAGCTTGACCAATAAGGTGTTATTGCTCTATAGAGTTATTAACTAGTGAGATATATGGATTTGAGGACCACACACATAAGGTCTATGGATTTTAGTGGATATAGACATAATTCTTAGGGTTTTTATGAAAAAACCTCATATCAAATGTCTATAAATAGGGGGAGAATGACCACAAGTCAAGGTGCCCATGCAAGTCTTATGAGAATTCTCTCCCTTTTTATCTTTCTCACTTGGCGAAAAGCTTTGAAGAGGAGATCCAACCATCTAGAGACTATGTGAATACTGCTAGAGGCTATACACTTGAATAGCTTTAAGAACTCCTTCAAGGAAACCCTTTAAGTATGTTTTCTCATACATACTAGATGATAGGATCATCTGTTCTTGGTGCCTCAATGTTTTGATTATCCGATTCAATCAATTACACTACATTCAATGTTTTGATTGAAAATTTGGAAAGTTTATTGACCTCAAAACCCAACAGATAACACTGTGGAGTTCACTAAAAAATAACTTCAAAATAATTGTGCTTCCTTATATATCATTCTTCAAACTGCTTTCCTTTCTACTCTGCAAAAAAAAAAACAATTGTGTTGCCAAAATGAAGCTTGATTATATTATTGATATCATCTATATCCTTTTTAAGATGGGATTTCCTCATTATTTGTGGTCTGATGAGATTTTTGTGATCAATTATTTGATATATCATCTTTCATATAATCATCTTAGTTGAGAGATTCCTCTTCATCATCCTGTTCCTAATAGTGAAAATTTTGATTTACCTTTTACTGTCTTTGAATGTGTAATCTTTGTCAAAGTCCTATCCCCAAATCCCGGTAAGCTTTCTTGTCATGCTATTGTGGGTATTTTTATTGGCCACTCCTAAAAATAGAAGGGATATTCATGTACCTTCTTAAACTCAAAAATACATGGTTTCTTGTGATGTTATCTTTTCTAAATCTCCATTATTAAACAACCCTTAAAAATTTGTCAAAACTTTTTTACAAGTGCAAAGCTAAACATTGATCCTATTTCTTCATTATCAAGTTTTGTGCCTCAAAGTGATCTCCACTTGAATTACTACCATAAATGTTGGGATACCTCACTAGGCCTCCATGGGGCAACCACTCAATCCATCATCTAAGCCATCCAATGGGCCCATTTATCTTTATCTTCTTCTCGTTTCTCATGTCTTCTCACCCAAAACGTCTCCTCTTCTCCTCTGTTTCCATTCCCCTTCATCTTTTCACAATTCTTAATCTATTTACTTACTATGTGCCATATAAGCCAATCACTTCTATGTCTAATTTATACTAATTTAAATAAAATTTATTCATCGTTATTTTTTTGAGATGTTTACAATGAAATCTATAATCATATGCAATGACTAAGTGAGATATGATGAGATCATATAATAAAAATATATCTTAAAATATATTTTGTAAAAATTCTTATTTGAGAGATATTTGAGAAGTACATCAAATTATTTGGAAAGAATAACACTACTTAATTCGACTCAAATGATGAGCATGTCTAATCTCGTGGCCATCATTATGGAGACATCAATAATGATAGTGGGTGCTCTTTGGAGAAAGAGTATACTAAATTGATTTATAAAAATCTTGAATGGTATTATACAGAATTATCAATCAAGTTGATTAATATCAAACTTATGTGCATGGTTTTTTGACTTGAGATGCCGAAGACATCTTGTGAATGAATGATTGTGCTTTGGTTATGACTTATAAATTCTTAGCCAAGAGATCTCCAAAATATCATAGTTTTGATATGACATGAAGTTCTTTAAGATAATTATGATGTCAAGATGGGTTGTTTTCCCTTGTATAAGAGAATATTAACTCAAGGAATGAGATATGGTTAAATCCTTCACGAAGGTAGTGGAGATATCAGAGAATGTGTTCTCAATGATTTCATTCTCGTATCAGTACTAACTTGAGTGGGAGATTAGGGATTGCAATTGACCATATCATAAGTCATCTATGATTCTCGTGGGTAAAAGATTATATATACACTTCAATTGATAATGACAAGGTTCCATACAAGAGTTCTTATACATTTCATATCTTCAAGAGCACGTGATGTAGCTTAGCACCCAATGGGATGAAAACTCGAATTGGTTTAAATTGATCCTTGATTAATTGATTTACATGTTGATATAAATAATTAATAAGGTTAACCAATAACAATTTTTGGATCTATAGAGTTATTAACTCTAAAAGATATATAGACCTAAAGTGTCACACACACAATGGCTATCAATAATGGTAGATATAGACATGAGTATGAAGATTTTTATGAAAATTTTATATACCCAATGTTTATAACAAAGGGGATAATGAAAAAAACTTAAGGTGCCGATGCAAACCTTGTGAAAACTCTCTCCTTTCTTTTTTAGAGAAGAATGTTGAAGAAGAGTTCTAATAGTCCAGCAATCATGTGAATACCATAAGAGGCAAGAAATTTATAAATCTTCAAGAACTCCTTTAATGAACCTTGTAAGTATTGATTTTAATCCGTACTAGATGATAGTATCATCAATTCTTAGTGCCTTAGGGTTTTGAATATTTGACTTTAATGTATTTCACAATGTCTAATATTTTGATAAAAATTTTGAGAGCTTATCAAGCATCAAATCCCAACACTCACCCAAAATGCCTCCTCCTCTCTTATGGGTCTTTTCCCTTCATCTTTTCTCAACTCTTCATCTATTTCTTTATTGATGTAAGTGTCCATTTCTTCAAATCCTAGAAATTATGGATTAAGGTGATTGTATTGTATTTCTATCTCTCCCTTTTCTCTTCAACATCACCTCAACGTCCACATAACCTTAAAATGATGAGCATCTTCCTATTTTTTTGCTCAAGCATACCTCAAAATGATGTACATATTCCACATTAAAGATTTTTTTCTTCTGACCATTTTCCTCCATATTTTTTCAAATTTACCACAAATCAACTCAGAGCCAATTCTAGAGAACCAGTTGGAGGCATTACTTTTGCCTCGTAGGAAAAGCTGCAATAGATGGTGAAAAGATACATTGTTGTTGTGATGTACTTGGGAGCTTGTATCTCACCCCTGAGATGTAAATAAGAATACTTTAGATGAGTTTGTACCATCAAATATAACTCCAATGGTATTGTGAGTCTATGTAAATCATGTTTGGAAGTATAAAGTTTCATACAATCTTAAAAAATTGATGACAAATACAATTATCTCAATCCTTACAACTCAATATGTAATGAACTAATGACAAATATAATCATATAACAAAACAAATAAGGAATTGGATCCAAATTTTTCACTAATTTGATTTAGAATCAAGTTCAATTTAATCAATAGATATGAAAATCAAAACTCAATTGGAGTAGTAATATTATAAGATTTAATTGAAATTGGCCTAACGTATATTTATAATTCATTTCATAGATCTAAAATGAAAAAAATCAAGATGAAAATTTATTTCTATGAGAGATCATCATACAAGGAAGACAATCTATAAAGAAATATTTGTGAATTTCTGCACGAAAATAAATGTAAATAAGTTGATTTTCTTGAAACCAATCTTCTCATGATGATTCTATGAATCACTAAAGACTTATAATTGATCGGGCTATTTAATTGATAGTTGGAAGTTCCGGAGTCTCGTCAACTCAACCTTTGCCAGTAAATCCAGCACGGAGCTCGCGTCTTGTTTAGTATGGTCTTTGGGCCTACCCACCCTATTTGTTCCATGATCTATGGGAAACTCTTTTTGATTCCTTGTAGAGGTCCTTATGAATATTCAAGAAAAACTAAATATTTAGAATAATGCATGAAATTCTTGATTTATGTTCGGAGCCTTTGACAAGAAAGATATTTTTCATTTATTTAACACCTGATGTTTGAATTCTCGATGCTTGCTTTGATCGTTGATAACTTTTGGCTCGAATCTTGCATTAGACTAATCTTGGAGGCTATAGATTTGGAATCAAATGTAGACAAAAAAAAATCTTTTCTACATCTTGGATATTGTCCTTTTACTTTGATGGAGAACGGAATTAAACCAAAAATGGCAATATCTTTTTTACTCCTAGCTCACATTTTGAAAAACATAGACTATATTTATTTGTATTCCAAGTGTAGAAAAAAATCTTGTAAAGAATGCATTCTAGATCTTTGTCATTTGATGGCAGATGAGACAACAAATTGAATTGGTTGTTTCAAGTTTTTTTGAGGAAGAGATCTCTTCATGAAGAAGAGAGATCCAGAGAAAGATATCTATTTTTATGAATTTTCCTTATATATATAACTTAATATACATAAAAGAAGTATTTTTACATATTACACCTTAGATATTTCTATCTATTTCTAAAATGGACTACAAAAGAAGGGGCCAAAGTCTGCACTATAGACATATTTCGATTGAAATTGTGTCTAAGACCTTGTGATTTCACTTCTCTAAGTATGAAAAAACTTTAAAACATAAGTCTAGCCCAAAAAATGTAGATGATGAACAAGTAGAAGATAATTTTTTTTATTTGTAATTATGTATCTATAGTTGACACTTAAAGTTTGTGCATAAAACATACCTCTTCCTCTCATACATATATGATGTCTATATTTCATCGTATTGTGCATCAAATTGGACCTGAATTGGCAACGAATTCAGATCATGAGAACTAGAATTGGCAAACCCTGCTTATGAATCAAAATTTTGTATTCGATTCTCTCGTAAAACCATTCTGATTTTCAAATCAAATGTGTTTGCTGAACTACTCACCCTTTGAAGATAGAAGAAATCAAGAAAGGGCAGTTTTTCTGATGATTTATTACATTAAATTTCACTAGAATATGATAGAGAGATGGTAGGATCAGCTTTGCAAACATTATCATTACCATCATCCAAAGGAATAACAATATAGAGGAAGTAAAAAGTGGGGCGAGGACAGCTAAATGAACACCGAAGGAACAATTGACCATTTTAAGACATGAGAAGCTTACTTTATATAATTTATTTTCTTTTAAATTTCACTAGAATTATTCATTTTAAGTTGGGGCTTGTTGGAGTTAAAGAGAATTTCTCTTACCATGGACATAGATTGGGTAAGCTAAACCTCGAGAACATTATAATAATCATCATCCCCATTTAAGACATGAAATCACAAATAGGGAATGTCAATCTGATCATATTGCCTCGCCCATGATAAAAAATTTGTTGATCGGTAGAGTTGATCGATCTACTACTATGGATTATGATTGGATTGATGGTTACCGATCACTTAGATGATCAAAGAGAGGGTGATATATATATATATGTATGTATGTATATGTATGTATTATTAAAAAGCCATCTGATTGGCCTCTGGATCATTGATCTTATCCTCAAAAAATGTGATGATCGATCATAGAACCTTGATCAAAGATTGAATCAATCAGAGGCATATGATTGCTGATCAGATTGCTTGCATCGATCATGATATTCTGATTTGATCACGATTATCCAATAAGTGATTGCTATCTGATAACATGCTACTTAGACATGATTATACATGATTATTAATGCATATTCAGGCATAAAAGATTTCATTCCTATGCATGTTATCATATTTATGAGTATTTATCTATCATTCTATGAAAAAGTCATTATGATATCAAAATACTTTAATTTAGGGTTAATTATGATGAATTAAAGATAAATAATTTCATAACCCATCTTTAATTGAGATTATAATTAGTTTTTAAAGTTAAATAATAAGAGAAATCGTTTAATAAACATTCATTTAATTTTCTAAATAGAAATTAATCTTAAAGAAATGAATATATTTTTGAAATATAAATTAAACATCTTGTTATTTATTAAATTTGAATTTTTAGAATGATAGATAATTAAATTTCTGATCAAATGAAAGAAATTTGGATTAATTTGGAGTTATATTTCAAAAGTTATGAATTTTCTAATTTTTATAGATTTTTCTGGATTTTTTCTTTCATTTAATTGAGGGGGGTACGTGGCGGATCACGATTTTTCGGCAAATCATTTTCTAAATGACTTAATCAAAGCCGTTGATCAAAGGAGTTATAACGACCCACATTAAACTGACGGAAACGCATCAGAAACGTCTGATCGCAATCCGGTGGTGACAGTTTGATGCGTTTTTATAACACTCGCGACGTGGCTTCATCTCGGCCATCGATCGAAGATCCAACGGCAACCACTTCATGGTAAAGATTCACATCCGATGCATTTCATCAGAGCCGTTGATCATGAATTAAAGCCTGATCGAAAGGTTACTCCCAAATCACCCTATAAATTGAGATGTTCTTCAAGATTGTAAAGCTATCAAGAGCAATTCGACTTAATCGAACTGTTTAGACACCAAATCTCTTGAATATCTTGATCCCAATCGCTTCTCGACTTATTTCTGCGTCCACGGACTGCTTAAGATCAAGATTTTGACGATCGACGAGGAAGAAATCGACGCTTGAACTCCACGAATCGCAATTTCTGAATTTTGATGAATATTCTTGATTATGGTGATTAATTGGATCAATTCGATCATAATTGTGGCTTAGGGATCATTTTTCATCCTAATCTATCATCATTTAGCATTTATTTTGTTTTAGAATCGTAATTTAGTTTAATTTCTTTTTTATTTTCGGCTATTTCGTGATTGATATTTTCTGAAAATATCCCTCTGTTCAATCTTTGATTTCTCCGCGAAATCAAAGTTAAATTCATTGAATTTTGATTCCGTGGAATCGTCTTTGAGTCCTCTTTATCAAAATATCAAAATCCCCAATTTCTATCATGATCTCATCGTCCAATTTGATTAAATTCGAAGAGATCATCAAGAATTTCCCTAAATCACTATGGATTCGAACCTTATTGACCATTATACCCCTCAATTCGTGGATTATTCTTAAAATTGGTAAGTTTGGACTTTGTTTTGACTCTTGACCGTGTGTATTGAACGACCACTCGGTCTCGTTTCGTCAAATGGCGCCGCTGCCAGGGAATTAAGGCGACATTTTGATCAATTTAGTCAATTTTGACTTAGTCAACACAGATTTTTCTTTTAATTTCTTGAAATTCACGCAAATCAATCGAACATTGAGTGATCCGAAGTAGAAATTCATCTTCGAGATCCTTAATTTGATAAGATAAAGTGATTTTGCCCCTTTTCTAAGGAACACCGGCGATCATTTCTTCAAATTCGCATTAAGAACGCTTCACTCTCATGGATACCGGCATTTAGGTACGATCAACGTTAATTTTTGATATTTTATAAGTATTTATATGATATATTCGTCTAAATATTCGATCCACCCTTCCATGAGACGACACACGACCTGAAGATTACGGTATAACCCTTTAAACGTAGATCTTTTTTAATGATCCTCGCAATCCCCCGACACTACTGAGACCTCTTCTACCATAGAACTGATAGAACTAGTAGAAATGGCCCAGAATGAAGAGAGAAATACAAGGAAAAGCCTTAGTGACTACGCTAGGCACGTCCTCCGGAGACTTGTCATGAGCCCTCGAAATAGAGGGGGCGAATTTTAGAATAGATTCCCATGTAATGAGTATACTTCCTATCTTCCATGGTAAACCTTATGAGGATCCATATAGACACGTAGACGAGCTTTCCCAAGTTTGTGAAATTAATCATCTTCAGAATGTCCCCACCGACACGATGAAAATGAAACTCTTTCCTGCAACCCTTAGAGACCGAGCCAACAATTGGTTTTTAAAATTAGGGAAAGAATTTTTTAGTTGGACCGAGATGGAGGAAGAATTTCTTAGAAAATACTATTCCGTAGGAAAAACCACCTCCGTCCGGAAAGCTATCCGTGAGCTTACCCAAGGCACGAGTGAAACCTTTCATGAAGCCTGGGAGCGACTAAGAGAGCTCACTAGGAATGTCCACACCATGGAGTGTCTAACCATGAATTAACGCAAATATTTTATGACGGGTTAGGCCCGCAAGATAGATATCTTTTAGATGCAGTAAGTGGTCGCACCTTCATGAGCAAATATGAAGATGAAGCTATGGAACTCATCGAGACGGTGGCGGAGAATAGCCATCACAATGCAGCTAAACCATTCGGAAGAGGTGCGATGCTGAAGGGACAGATGATCGATGCCAAATCAACGGAGACGCGGATGCTCCTAGAAAGAATCGATAAAATGGCGGAAGTCCAGAATTTACTACTGGACCGACTCAACATCCGAAACGTCTCCAAAGGAGTCGCCCCCCTCTCACTCCAAGAGGCGTCGCCGTGTGCCAATTGCTCAAGATTTGATCATATCAAATTAGATTGCCCCGTAATGGCGATCCAAGGGCAGGGCATGTTTAGACAAGGTCCATCAGGAGGACCGACTCAACAGGGATTACCAAATTATCCGGGTGCATACCCTAACTATTATAATACCCCTGTTTTTAATAATCGTTCACAGAATGCAGGATTTAGGAGGAACAATGATCAACCCTATCTTCCATCAATACAATGGTCAGAAGCAACATCAACAACCCTACGCTAATCACACACAGTCATCATTCGTCTTGCCGATGCAACCGCAAGCCTACACGTAAGCCCCACACCAGACCGCACTGGCATCCGACTTGATCCTTGGCGCAATCTCGCAATTGATAGAGCAAATGAAGCGGATGAACTCACGCGTGGACAAAATAAAATACTTTGTCAAGACGAATGTCCAACCGACGGCTGATAAGAAGGGTAAACAAGTAACTTTTATTGACCAATTACCCTCACAGGCCATAGCTAACCCGAGGAATCAAGGGGCCTCGTCGAGTCAGACGCACAATATCAACCATGTACATGTCGACGAGGAGGCTGTAGAAATGACTCTAGCGATATCGAGCCTTCGGAGTGGCAAAGACCTACCGGATCCATTTAAGGATCATCCTATCCACCAAGGCCCGATCAAAGAAGAAGAGACACCAATTATCTTCAAGCACGACAGTGATTCGGTGGACGAGGAAGAACATACAGAGGCTGAACCTAATCCTGATACATACAAGCCCCTTGTGCCTTATCCTCAAGCACTTAATCGCCCTAAAGCCAAGATTAATGAAACCGATGATCATCTACTAGACGCCTTTAAGAAGGTAACTATTACCATTCCTTTAATAGATGCCATCAAGTATATCCCTTCCTATGCCAAATTTCTCAAAGTTATATGCACTCCTTATAGAAACCCTAGAAGGATCCAACTTAGTGAAACGGTGAGTTTAATCATGATGAATTCCCTACTCGGTTAAAAAGAGAGATCCGGGAGCACCCATAATAATGAGTGAAATAGGAGGAATGTCCTTTACTAGATCCTTGCTAGATATCGAAGCTAGTATTAACATCTTCCCTAAAGTTGTATTTGACCGTCATTATGTAGGGGAGTTGTAACCTTTCTTAGTAGAGTTATACTTAGCAAATGGATCGGTAACGAAACCACATGGATTAGTAGAAGATATAATTTGTGAGAATATAATATTGCTATTTCCCGGTAGATTTCCTAGTCGTCGACATGAAAATGACTAAGGAGCTTAGCCAAGCCCCGATTATCTTAGGACGACCCTTCCTAGATATCGCAAAAGCCGTCACAGATTCGGAGAAAGGAGAAGTAATTCTCAAGGTGGGAGAGCACACCGTGAAGGTCAACATCAACAAGCTTATGAAATACCCTTCACGAGCTTTTGAGGACTTGGGCGCTATCGACTTCGCCGACGACCAGGATATTGATGCCTGCGTAGAAGAAGTAATGATGATCGACGATGAAGAAAGATTTGAAGAGCTACCAATGGACGAGTCTACCTTAGAGCTCTAGACTCTCCCATCTATACTCAAGTACGCCTTCTTTGATGAAGAGAAAGCAAAGCCGGTGATTATTTCGTCCAAGCTGGATATAAAGCAAGAGGAACAATTACTGGATGTATTAAGGTGGAATGAAAGACGCAATTGATTGGACCTTGATAGACCTAAAGGGGTTAGACCCCTCACTATGCACTCATCGCATCTTCCTAGAGGATGAGTCAAGACCCGTCAGGGAGGCCCAGAGACGACTCAACCCTAAGATATGGGAAGCCGTGAAAGAAGAGATTCTTAAATGGCTAAATGCATAAATCATCTACCCCATATCCGATAGCCAATGGGTGAGTCCCGTGCACATTGTTACGAAGAAAGCTGGAGTAACGGTCACGACGAACGAGAAAGGCGAGGAGATCCATACACGCCTTCCGACGACATGGAGAGTCTGTATCTTCTCCGACTTTCTTGGCGACAGTTTAGAAGTTTTCATGGACGATTTCTCCGTCTTTGGAAATAACTTTGAGAGTTATCTTGCTCACCTGACTAAGATCCTAGAGGTCTGCGTCAAGAAACGACTGGTGCTAAGCTGGGAGAAATACTACTTCATGGTGCGAGAGAGAGTAGTGCTCGGGCATATCGTCTCGAGCAAAGGACTAGAAATGGACAAGGCCAAGATATAGGTCATCCAAAACCTCCATCTTCCAGGTACCATAAGAGATTTGAGAAGCTTTCTCGAGCATGTCGGCTTCTACCGAAGATTCATTCAAGACTTTTGCAAAAGTCTCAAAGCCACTCACCACCCTTCTTTTCAAAGACAAAGACTTTATCATCAACGAAGAAGGGAAGCATGCATTTGTAATGCTGAAGCAAACACTGATTGAGGCACCAATTCTTCAAAATCCTAAATTCGAGATCATGTGCGGCGATTCGGACTACGTGGTGGGAGTAGTCTTAGGGCAATGACTCGACAAGAAGCCGACATCCATATGCTATGCAAGTAAGACCCTCGTCGAAGATCAGATAAATTATACGACTACAGAGAAAGAGCTTCTAATAGTGGTCTACACACTCGAGAAGTTCCAGCCTTACATCTTGGGGAGCAAGATCGTTATCTACACCGATCATGCGGCCTTAAAATACTTGCTCTCCAAGAAAGAGGCCAAACCACGACTGATACGATGGGTGCTGCTCCTTCAAGAATTTGACTTAGAGATCAAGGACAAGAAGGGCAGCAAAAAGCTCGGTGGCAGACCACTTATCGCGTCTCCATGTCCCGGGAGGAGGAGACATCGATGACACATTCCCCGATGAGCATCTCGAGCCACGCTCCCTAGTATGCACACATCGTGAACTTCATCGTGACTAGATCAATCCCAGGACATTGAAATCATCATCAAAAAAATAAGTTCTTCCATGATCTCAAGTACTATTTTTGGTAAGAACCACTCCTATTCCACCTAGGATACGATTAGATCATCTGACGATGCATATCAAAGGAGGAGCAAGGAGACATCTTAGCGATGCATCATTCATCGACAGGCGGAGGACATTTCGCGGCACACAAGACCGCGGACAAGATCCTACAGAGCTGTTTCTACTGGCCCACCATCTTCAAGGACGCCCACCATTTCTATACGGAATGCCTACAGTGTCAAGCGACATTAAACATCTCCAAGTGAGATGAGATGCCAATGCGGCTGATCCTTGAAGTGGAGATTTTTGACCTTTGGGGGATACACTTCATGTGACCTTTTCCACTTTCTAAAGGGAAAGAGTACATTTTCGTAGCAGTGGACTGTGTCCAAGTGGGTTGAGGCGATCCCCACTGGGACAAACGACCATCAAGAGGTGCTAAGATTTGTTACTAGATGCATCTTCGTTCGGTACGGTTGTCCAAGGGCCATCATCAACGACGGAGGCTCACACTTCAATAATGCACAGTTCCAGGCATTGTTGAAGAAGTACGGAGTACACCATCGCCTCACCACGCCATACCACCCCCAGGTGAATGGGCAAGTAGAGGTAACTAATAGAGAGGTCAAGAGCATTTTAAAGAAGATAATTCGACCAGATGAGAAGGATTGGGCACACAAACTTCCCGACGCACTATGGGCATATCGGATGGCATACAAGACACCCATCAGGATGTCTCCCTTCCGGTTTATCTTCAGGAAAGCCTGCCATCTTCTGGTTGAGCTTGAGTTATCAAAAAGCTCAACCTATCACAGGACGAAGCAGGAAAAAAATGACTTCTCCAGCTTCAGGAGTTACAGGAGTTGAGGCACGACGCGTACGAGAAGGCGACGATCTACAAAGAGAAGACCAAGGCCTTTCACGACCGACACATCCGACGACGATCATTTCAGTTCAACGACAACGTCTGGCTCTACAATTCACGCCTAAAGTTCTTTCCTAGGAATCTATTGATAACATGCTAATTAGACATGATAATACATGATTATTGATGCATATTAAGACATAAATGATTCCATTCCTATTCATGTTATCATATTTATAAATATTTATCTATTATTATATGAAAAAGTCATTATAAACTCAAAATACTTTAAATTAGGGTTAACTATGATGAATTAAAGATCAATAATTTTATAACCTATCTTTACTTGAGATTATAAATAGTATTTAAAGATAAATAATAAGAGTAATCATTTTTATAAACATTTACTTAATTTTCTAGAGTTAAAATCTCAAAGAAGTAAATGTATTTTTGAAAAATAAACTAAAACTCTTTTTTATTAATTTTGACTTTTTAGAATGATAGATAATTCAATTTCGGATCAAATGAAAGAAATTTGGATTAATTTGGAGTTATGTTGTGAAAGTTATGAATTTTCTAATTTTTAGGGATTTTTCCGGATTTTTATGAATTTATTTTCGATTTTAAATCATTTAAAACAATAAAAAAAATAAAAAATGGGTTTATTAATCACGCGGGACCCACGTGGATGCGACGTGGCATGCAAGGCCACGTGGCAGAGCCATGCGGACCCACTCGAGCACCTGCGTGACGCGGAGGTGACACGTGTGTGCATATTTATATTTACTCGTAATATAGGGTTATAGTACATATAAGCATCCTGATTATCGGAACTCGCTAACCCTTTATTTCGTCGCACCTTTTAAACCCGACACTTCTCTTTTATTTTTACCGTGTGGGACTATGTTCCACTCTTCTTTTTAATTTCAGGCGACATGGATTAATGCGAGGCGTTGGATCGAAAGCGTGTGGATTATTGCGTGTTGATACAATGGACGCGAGGTCCACCGGATCACCAATCAAAGCACGTGCCTTAAATCAAGTTAAGTGAAGCTCTTACGATTAATCTCGACCGTCCATCAACCGAGTTATAGTGGTCGAGATTAATCGCGATCGGTAGACTCATCAAACGCATCAGGAGCATCGGATCGTGATCCAACGGCGGCGGTTTCACGCGTTTTATAACGCATACACACGTGGCATCATCTAGCGCGTCCATCGGTGGTCTGACAGACGTGACTTAACCATAACGGTTTGCGATGAACCGTTTCATCAGAAATCGTCGATTAAATCCGATCGGACGGTTACGCCCAAATGTCCTATAAATTAAGATTTTCTTTCGATTTGTAAAGCATTCGAGAGCAAATCAATACAATTGATCTGTTTAGACACCAACCCTATTGAATCTCTTGATCCTAACCTCTTCTAGACTCAATTCCAAATCCTCGGAGTGCTTAAGATCAAGATTTGGGCGAAAGACGAAGGAGAAATCGACGCTTGGACTCCACGATCACGATTTTTCAGATTTTTTATGAAAAGCCTTGATCCGGCGATTAATTGGGTTAATCCGATCGTAATCTTGGGTTAGTGGAAGTGGTTTTTAATAATCTTTCTTCTACTCATGTTTAATTTTTGTTTAGATTAGGAATTTCATCTTAATTTTGTTTTATTTTCGTTAATTTCGCGATTTTTAGTTTCGGAAAAATCACCTCACTTCGATCTTCAATTTCTCTGCGAAATCAAAGTCAAATTCAATGATTTTTGATTCCGTGGTATCGTCTTGAAGTTGTCTTTCATAATCTATTTTCCCCAATTTCTACCATCAATTCATCGTCCGATTTGATCAAATTCGAAGAGATCTCCATAAATTTCCTTAATTCCCTGTAGATTCGACCCTTATTTACCATTATACCCCTCAATTCGAGATATTTTCATCAAATTGGTAAGTTTGGCTTTATTTTTGACTCAAGACCGTG
This sequence comes from Lemna minuta, assembly GCA_024174645.1. Lineage (NCBI taxonomy): Eukaryota > Viridiplantae > Streptophyta > Magnoliopsida > Alismatales > Araceae > Lemna > Lemna minuta. Next base: position 18,694,843 of record CM044106.1, read on the forward strand.
TGCAATTGACGACCTCGCAGTCTTGTCTTGTCAGCTATGCTCTCGATGGGATGGTCTTTACGTGGTTGTGGAGTTGTTCGATGGTGGATCGATACTCATCTCTTACATCAAATCCGGTCGACAATTTAAGGTAAACAACCATCGTCTAAAGCCATACCTGACATCAGAGCCACCCGCATGAGCAGATAAGGTAGATCTACATCTTCCCTGAGCACTCGAGGACATGACGGTATCACCCTCGACCCATCAGTAGTTGTAGGTTTTATTATAGTTTCGTCTGGCTGAAGACGTTAAACTTAGCGCTCTTGGGAGGCACCCCAAGATTATCTTACTCTTTAGTTTTCTTTGTTTTTCTTTGAAGAATAACTACACTAGGAAAGGGCGCACCTGCACAAAATCCCGTGAACGATCATCAACGGATTAATGAGTTTCTCTAACCCTTATTCTCCTCACCACATTTTTGTATCTTTTTCATGCCATGTTTGACATTTTTAGCTATCTTTTTGCATGACCATGTAGTTTTCATTTAGGGCAATGAAAGATTCTAGTTGGGGGTTGAGGACTTCGAAAATTTCTACTATTTTCAAAAAAATTTAAAATTTTACATTCTAAAAACTCCTATTTTCCAAAAATTTGATCCACTCTACTCCACCTTTAGAAGTCTTGACATTTAGAGATCCGACCTACTAGCGATGTAGAAGTGAGGGTCTTATAGCCCATATGATTAGCATTTTGAGTAATAAAGCTAAATGATATAGAGAAACCGATAGATAATATTTAGTGGTTGACTTCTTTGGGGTTATCTAACAGGCACCAAGGAAAAATAGTAATCAAAGGTTGAAATGCTATGGGATTGAAAAGGAGAGTTTTTTAGAGAAGTTAAAATTCCATCCCCTACCTAACATCAGCCAAAACTGCTTAGTGTGGGAATTCTTCGCTTTTAGACTTTCCCTTTAAAAGAGTACAATGATCCATAATTTTTGAAATCACCTATCTTTCCTTGTTAGGCATGTAGTTTTATCTTTTTCCAAAGCAGTCAAGTAGTTACACCACTTTGTTTTAAACTTCACTCATGATAATAACACTCCCAAGTAATTCACACATCCATCACATATTCCTTTCATATTTCCCTCACATGTACGAATACCTTCACACTACACTTCACATTTGTTACATACTCTCTTCATAAATCCTATAAACTCCTTCATATCCTTATGTCATTCTTCTGAAATTAAAAAAGAAAAAAGATAAAAAGAAAGAGGAGAAAAATCAAAGAAAGAGAGAAATAAGAAGTGAAAAGAAGGAAAATAAGTGGGAAATATCTTCTACCATCATCTCTACCACCTTCACCTCCACCATCTACCCTATCCATCACCATCCACCTCATTTGGGAGTATAATTATCACAATTATACCTTATTTGTTACCTTATTTGTTTTAAAAATCCACTTTGTTTATCTTCATATTTGCTTTTAACCATGTCATTCCTTTAGAAATAGTATCTTTTTATTTCCTTCAGCCACCTCACACATTGCATCCCAAAGATAGGAATCCCTTTGAATTGCACTCTTTAAAGGAGGAAAACGAGTTGAAGGGAATTCTAATACATTAAGTAGCCTCCATTTTTTAGGGAAGGAGTGATGTATCTATGAAGAGGGTTAGGAATTATATCCGCTCATGAGAGAGTGAGTATGTTTTCATCACCATAACATCAGACCTTAGATATGCTCACCTTTATCACAATTGAGAATTAGACTCGAGTATTAGCCGATGAGCACTACCCTAATATGCACTAAAGAAGTCAACCTAGAGATGAAATCTAGATCAATATGGCCTATACTATGAGAAAAACGTAATCATAGATTTATACGTTTCACCTCTTTAGTAGTAGGATCAAAGGATGAAAGGACATTCTAGGGAGATTATATAGTAAATTTCTAAGAGACTAGCAATCATTTAAGTTGGGGGGTGTGATAACATGCTACTTAGACATGATAATACATGATTATTAATGCATATTAAGGCATAAAAGATTTCATTCCTATGCATGTTATCATATTTATGAGTATTTATCTATCATTATATGAAAAAGTCGTTATAATCTCAAAATACTTTAATTTAGTGTTAATTATGATGAATTAAAGATAAATAATTTTATAACCCACCTTTACTTGAGATTATAATTAGTTTTAAAAGTTAAACAATAAGAGAAATCATTTTATAAATATTCATTTAATTTTCTAAAGTTTTAATTCTTAAAGAAATGAATGTATTTTTGAAATAGAAATTAAATATCTTGTTATTTATTAAATTTGAATTTTTAAAATGATAGATAATTAAATTTCTGATCAAATGAAAGAAATTTGGATTAATTTGGAGTTATATTTCGAGAGTTATAAATTTGCTAATTTTTAGGGATTTTCTAGATTTTTTCTGAATTTTTAATAAATTTCTAAGGATTTTCCAGAATTAAAAATCAATTATTCTGATTAAAAATTGATTTTTCAGATATTTTAAAGTGCTCAGGTGACATGGCGCGATCTGGAGCGCCTGATCGCATCGCAATCGACGGTTGAGGCGAGGAGGCGACATGGCAACGTGAGAAGCGTCCAATCGCGCGAAGAATCTAAACCGTCGATCTTCACTTAAGTGAGCGGATCACAATTTGACGGCGAATTGTTTTCTAAATGACTTAATCAAAGCCGTTGATCAAAGGAGTTATAACGGCCCAGATTAAACCAACAGAAACGCTTCAGAAACGTCCGATCGCAATCCGACGGCGACCGTTTGATGCGTTTTTATAACGCTCGCGACGTGGCGTCATCTCGGCCATCGATCGAAGATCTATCAACTCACGAGACGAAATCGCGAGGTTGTCGATTTCACACGGTCTCGTGTCAAAAATAATTCCAAACTTACCAATTTGATGAAAATGATTCGAATTGAGGGGTATAATGGTAAACAAGGGTCAAATCCATAAGGAAATAAGGTATTTTCGAGAGATCTTTTGGAATTTGATCAAATTGGACGATAAATTGAGGTGAGAAATTAGAAAAATGGTAGATTTAGAAAGATAATTCAAAGATGTATCCACAGAATCAAAAATCACTTGATTTGGATTAGTAATCGCGGAGAAATCAAAGAGCGAAGTGGGATGAAATTTCTGAAAATTGGAAGAACATAAACCGAAATTAACGATGAAATTATACTAAATTACGATCATAAATTACAAATTGATGATACATGACGATAGATTAGAGGGAAAACAAGTATTCTAACCTGAGATAACGATCGAATCGATCCAATTAATCGCCGCATCGAAGGCTATTCATTCTACGATTTCGAACGCGAGCATCGGTGTTCAAGAGACAAATTCTCCTGAATCGATCGATGAAATCTCACTTTTAATCACTCCACGGACGCGGAAACGAGTCTAGAAGAGATTAGAAGCGAGAGATTCAAGGATGGAGGGTGTAGATAGATCAATTTGATGAATACATCCGAGAATGTCTTACAAAATCGAAGAACGCCTCAATTTATAGGCGAATTGAGCGTAACCGTCCGATTGTCTTGATTAACGCCTCTGATGAAACGGTTAATCACGAACGTTACCCATAAGTCCCGGCCGTCCGATCGCGATTGAACGCGTGAGAGGAGGCCACATGTTGATGCGTAGTAAAACGCGTGAAACACCATCCGTCGGATCTTCATCGAGCGTTTGATATGCGTTTTGATGAAGCGATGAGTCCACCGATAGCGATTAATCTCGACCGTTATAATTCGATTGATGAACGGTCGAGATTAATCCTTCAAGCTTCACTTAAGTGGACTTTAACGCACGTGCGTTGATCGGTGATCCGTGGACCTCGCGTCCACTGTATTAACGTGCGATGATCTGCGTGCGTTCGATCCGACGCCTCGCGTTAATCCACATTGCCTAAAATAGAAAAGAAAAGTGGAACATAGTCCCACACGGTAAAAATAAAAGGAGGGATTCGGTTTAAAACATGTGGCGGACGTGAGGGTTAATAATTATCTTCCGATAATCGGAAGACTTATATGTACTATAACCCTATATATTACGATTAAATATAAATAGTGCCCACGTGTCACCTCCGCGCCACGCAGGCGCTCGCGTGGGCCCGCATGGCTCTGCCACATGGCCTTGCGTGCCACATCGCACCCACGTGGGTCCCGCGTGAAAATAAACCCCTTTTTTCCCCTTTTTTAATTGTTTTAAATTCTGAAAAATCGAAAATAAATTCCAAAAAATCTAGAAAAATCCCTAAAAATTAGAAAACTCATAACTTTCAAAATACAACTCCAAATTAATCCAGATTTTTTTCATTGGATCTGAAATTAAATTATCTATCATTATAAAAAGTCAAATTATTTAAATAACAAGAGATTTAATTTTTATTTCAAAAATATATTCATTTCCTTAAGATTTTAACTTTAGAAAATTAAATGAATGTTTATAAAAAATGATTTCTCTCATTATTTAACTTTAAAAACCATTTATAATCCCAAGTAAAGATAGGTTATAAAATCTTTAATCTTTAATTCATCATAATTAACCCTAAGTTAACACATTTTGAGATTATAACTTAAAATTGCATGAAATGATAGAAATGCACTCCAAGTATGATAACATGCATACAAATAGAATGTTTTATGCCTTATTTTGCATCAATAATCATGTATTATCATGTTAAGATTACATGTTATCAACAACCACGACTTAACGGTAACGATTCGCATCCGATGCGTTTCATCAGAGCCGTTGATCGCGAATTAAATCGTGATCGGACGGTTACGCCCAAATCATCCTATAAATTGAGATGTTCTTCGAGATTGTGAAGCATTCGAGAACAATTCGACTTAATCGAACTGTTTAGAAACCAAATCTCTTGAATATCTTGATCACAATCGCTTCTCGACTCATTTCCTCGTCCACGGAGGGCATAAGATCAAGATTTCGACGATCGACGAGGAAGAAATTGACGAGGAAGAAATCGACGCTTGAACTCCACGAATTACGATTTTTGAATTTTGATGAATAACCTTGATTCCGGAGATTAATTGGATCAATTCGATCGCAATTATGGGTTAGGGATCGTGTTTGATCCTAATCTATCTTCGTTTAGTATTTCAGTTTGTTTTAGAATCGTAATTTCGTTTAATTTCTCTTATTTTTGGTTATTTCACGATTTATATTTTCGAAAAATATTTCTCTGTTCAATCTTCGATTTCTCCGCTAAATCAAAGTCAAATTAATTGATTTTTGATTCCATGGAATCGTCTTTGAGTCCTCTTTCTTAAAATATCAAAATCCCCAATTTCTATCACAATTTCATCGTCCGATTTGATCAAATTCGAAGAGATCATCAAGAATTTCCCTAATTCCCTGTAGATTCGACCCTTTTTTACTATTATACCCCTTAATTCGTGAATTATTCTTATAATTGGTATGTTTGGACTTTGTTTTGACTCTTGACGGTGTGTATTGAACGACCACTCGGTCTCATTTCGTCACCATCCCCGTTATTGTAAGGCAGATGAAGCAGATGAGTCCAGCTAACTAAAATGTGCCGCCAGGACACCGAAAGGAGCAACACACGTTTTTGAGTTTTAAGGCTAGCTATTTATTTAACACCGAGAGTTATCACTAGCTATTTATTTATTTAAATTTCACTGGAATGAGTTGTTTCAGCTGGGGTTTGTTGCAGCTGAAGCCCATTTCTCCTCTCGTCTCCGACACCGAATTCCACCTCCGACGGTCGGAAATTACCAGAAATCGAGTTCAGATCGATCTCAGAAATCGATCAGGAAATCGGACGACGATGTCCGCTCGCCGCGTCGGAGACGTCGAACCGCTCTTAGGCGCAGAGGTCGAGCTCCTTCCGGCAACGGAAGTCGAAGAAGGTGATGAATTTCTCTCTTACTCTCACTCGCGTCATAATTTGTTTATTTCGTTATTAATTCATTTATCTTGTGGCTCTCGTTTTATATGTTCAAATAATTATTTTCAGTTATCCTGTAGTAGGAAATGGCTATCATTTTCGGCGTTATCAACTCAGTTATCCTGCATCGCTCGTTTTATATATTCGAATTATTAATTCACTTGTCCTGTAATAAGATATGGCTGGGATTTTTCGCCGTTATCGATTCAATTGTCTTGAGGCGCTTGTTTTTTGTGGTCAAGTTTTTAATTCAGTTACCCTGCAAAAGGAAAATAGCAAGCACTCTATCCGTTGTGAACTCAGTTATCCTGAGGCTCACGTTTTATTTGTTCGAATTATTATATTCGGCTGTCCTGAAATAGGGAATTATTACTAAATTGTTCGAATTACTAAATTGATAATGCCTAGGATTTTCATTGTTAATAATTGAATTATCTTTAGGTGCTCGTTTTACCATTATCAATTTAGTTATCTTGAAATAAGAAAATGACTAGCATTTTGCCCGTCATTAGTTCAGTTGTCCGGAGGCGCATGTTTATCATTATTAATTCATCCGTCCCTCAAAATAGTTAGGATTTTCTCCGTTATTAATCCCGAGGCACTCATTTGATTGGTTCGGATCATTATTTGTGTCATGCATATGAAAATAGCAAGTATTTTTGCCATTCCAAAATCAATTATGAATAATGATTTAGATGCCAATAAAGGACATGCTAGCATCTTTCTACTTTTGGTTTCAACTTAAGACGCTCTTGATGAAGCTAGAAAATGAAAATTTATTGCATTAATTCAATTGTGCCTGTTAATCTTGTGGAGAATTTCTTTTTTGTTGCAACTAAAGATGCGGATAAAGGACATGCTAGCATCTTTCTACTTTGTCGAAATGCCCTTCCATTTAGAGTTATCTGGTTAAGTTCTCATAATTTTTGTGCTGTAGATTAATTGGAAACGTTTTTATTTGAACTGCAATCTTTATCCATTTTAAAATTTTTTGAATTATTAACCTAATCATCCAGCCTTGGGAAATGGCCGGCAATTTATCCATTAATCTTATGACAATTTACTTTGGTCACCAGTGAAGGTGCAAAATAAGCACTTTCTCACGTGTTTCTACTTTCTAGTTATGCTCTTTCCCAGGGGCATTATCTTCTAAAGTTTTTAAAACTTTTGCGCTCTAGAAAACTTTTTCCTTAAAGCTAAAATTCATGTCTGCTTTGAAGAGACTGGAGAAAATTAGATAGGATGCTGTCAGTCAAGCTAATGGTCCTTGGGCTTAGATGTTTCAGGTCCTCCTACTAGTTTTTCTTCAGATCTGGAATCAATGTTTGCTTTTTATGAGACTCGAGGGATTTTGTTGCCAGTGTGTCTAATGGTCCTTGGGCATAGGTGTTTCATGTCCTTTAAACTTGTTTTCGTTTCTCGACCAACCTTTCTCTGTAGACTACTTTTCATTTTCTGCAATATGTTATGGGAAACTCTTTTGTCTATTTGTCTTTTACTTGAATCATGTACTGGTCAATTTTTATCAATATTTTTTTCATGAAATCGATTACAAACACTGAGCTACTCCAAACCTCTGGAAACTGATGTTTCCATATTTTATAATTCATCAAGGTTTTGATCGTGGCTACTGATGCAGGTTCCAGTCAGTTCAGAAATTATGATGCTAAAAAGGATGAGTCAACTAGCAGAGATATTGATGGAGAGAAGACCATTTATCATAAAAATTTAATACAAAGGATGAAGTCTTCGATGAGAAACTTCAAATTTTTTGGAGTTGAGCTGTCGCCAGATAACTTTGCAGTTGCAATTGTTTACTTTGTTCAAGGAGTTCTCGGTCTTTCTAGGCTTGCCGTTAGCTTCTATATGAAAGATGATCTCCATCTGGAGCCTGCTGAGGTATTTGCATCCTATAACTAGTAAATTTTGTCCATAGAGATTAAAAAGATCCTTACCAATAAAACTCCTCTTGTCAAGAGTTCAAGAATGTATAAAATAATAAGATAGGTAGAGGGAAAAAGAGAAAGCTCAGAGATGGATAGGGAGATACGAAATAAGAGGGAGAGATTAGATGATAGAATAGACTTGTCTGACCACAGAAATAGAGTATCTCGAAACTAGGGATTGGAGATTTTGATATTTGATTAATGATTTAATCTCTCTTAATCTCTCTACATATATTTTGATATTTTAATCAATGATTTACTCTCTCTTAATCTCTCTACATATCTTTTGATATTTTAATCAATGATTTACTCTCTCTACCTACATATAACGTCTATTTCATTCATGGATCAATCATGGTGGCCTTGCAATCGATCTCCTGGATTGATGATTTCGATTGACAATCAGCATGAGCTGATGATTATAGGATTGTTGGTCCAATCACATTGCCCAAGCATAACTGAAACTTACACACAAGGTCGAATCTATGCATAGGTAAAACCATAACCTGCTGTCAAACATCAGACCCTTAAAGCATGGTAGGGTACAGGGGATTGTCCATAGCCATCCTATAGTGGGTGGTTAGGACTGAATTTTTGGAAGCTTCATTTTCCTGCTTACAAATGTTCTGAGAGGCTTATCTGTTATCTAATTTCTCATTTTCCCTCTAGTTTTTTCCCTGTAAAAATGTGATTGGCCTTTCGGAATGAATTTTTTCGTTTTAGTTGACTCATTTTTCTTTTCCAATTTAGATGGCAGTAATATCTGGCATATCTGCCTTACCATGGCTAGTGAAACCTCTCTATGGATTCATCAGGTTTGTCTCTTGGTAATGTAATTCTTTGGTCATACTGTACTTCTTTTGACACAAGAAAATATCGTTTGTGTTTTACTTTTCAGCGATTCCATCCCACTATTTGGATACCGTAGAAGATCTTATCTTATTATGTCTGGGCTCCTTGGTGCTCTTTCTTGGAGTTTGATGGCTAGCGTTGTTGATAGCAAGTACAGCACAGCATTCTGCATTCTTTTGGGATCCCTTTCAGTGGCTTTCTCCGATGTTGTAAGTACCTGTTACGTCCAATCTTATCAAGAGAACCAGATTTGGAAAGGAAGAGAAAGACATCTTGATTGAATATGAAAATGGCAAAATGTATACAAGAAAGATCTAACCAATAGTTAAGATCCCTGAACAGAATGTAGATGCTTGGGTCTCCTCAGGTGAACATGCCAGAGCTTCTTAGGATCAGACATGAGAGTGACCCGCTGCCCTCCTCCACAGCAACCTCCAAGAAGATGCCTGTTCCAGTAGCTCTCCCCCTTTAGTTATAGACCTTCTCCCAAAACTTTTGTTCCAGCCCGTTCATTTTCTTAGCCAACCTACTGTAAACATGTTCCGGTCAAGTGTGGACCAGCTCATGGGTCAATCCTTGTCCAGTTATTACTGAGTCAGCTGCTAACTGCCAGCATTTTTTCTTGAATATGTAATTAAGGTGATCATATCAGTTCCATCTGTTTACAACCATTTAAAAGATCAATCTTTTGTATGTGATAAAGGATTTCTTTCTCTAGAAGCTGAATGTTTCAATGGACATTGAAATTTTTTAGCACCCAGTGCCTTTTGGCCATTGTTTTCTCATATAAGTTTCAAAGATGTCTTCATTCCAAATTTTTTGGCTTCCTGCCGTAGTATATTGAACTTGTTTTTGAAGATTTTCTGTTTCAACCCGACCTTGTTTCAATCCTTGGTGCCTTGTCTGTCAACATCTGCCTGACAAGGCTCTTTTCTGCTTTCGAATTTTCTATATGTATTTTTGATGATCAGAGTCTGTAACTAGATGCAAAATCTATTGATGACACAATTAGATGCAAAATCTATGTCCTCCAAATTCTAAGAGGACAACCTTGATCTAATGTTCAGAGTACACCTTATGTCTATTTATGTATCACTTTCATGGCGAAGGACAATAATTCCCATAAAACTTACCTCTAATGAGCGCTGTATTGAGCAGTGCTTTGTAGTAACATTCAGTCCATTTGCGGGACCTATCAGTTTTGCATTCTGCTCTCTTTTGTTTCTCATTGTAACCTACAGCTATAGGTTTCCTCATCATAACTTTCTACACATGCTTACTCAAATTTAAGGAAGCCAAAATTTGTGCTATATGTTGAACCATAATCATCCTTAAAGTAGTTCTTAAAAAATGCAGCCTTTTCTGCTGTCTCAAAAATCATCTCTGAAAGAAGACATTTCTTCAGGTTGTAGATTCAATGGTTGTTGAGAGAGCTCGTGGTGAATCACAAAGCATATCTGGTTCTCTCCAGTCTCTGTGCTGGAGCGCTTCTGCTTTTGGAGGCATAGTAAGTGCATATTTCAGTGGTTCGTTTGTGGAGGCTTATGGTGTTAGGTAAGTTTCTTTTCTTGTATGAAGATACCTCGTCAGGTCTTAAATACTTTCTTTCAACGCTGACTTTCCTTTTTTCTTCGCAGATTTGTTTTTGGGATTACAGCTTTCCTTCCTCTGATGACATCTGCTGTTGCTGTTCTTGTGAAAGAGCCACGTGTCACCTCATCCGATGCTCTTATCTTCGATAAGGGTTTGCTTGAAAGTTCTAGGCAGAGCATCTTCCAGCTGTGGAACGCTGTTAAGCAACCGAGTATCTTTCTACCAACATTATTTATATTCTTATGGCAGGCGACCCCCCAGTCAGATTCTGCTATGTTTTTCTTCACGTTAGTCTTTTACTTCAATTTTTTGTTTTTTGCACTTCATATCTGTTATTTGGGGGTCATTTTCTCTCATTTGTTGGTGTATTGCAATCTGAATCTGATTTTCTCTCTTCCCTTTTAACTTGACTCCGGAACTTTCTTTGGAAATCAGAATGAGAAACAATCCTTCAAGAATTCAGTTGCAGAAATGAGAATCAAGAAGGGAAACTAGGAGAACTAATTCGAGAGTCTTCCCTCCCTAACTCTCCGCCTATTTATAGGACTAGTGCATTTTAACAATTAAGCCTCATTGTCTTGGAATTTGGGCTGCGATGTTGGTTGCTGTATAAATGCAAATGGGGGTCATAACAATTACTATCACCATCTTCATGACCATTACCATCAACGTCAATGTCACCATCACTATTTCTGCTACCATTACGGTTACCATGACCACTACGATAACCATTACCGTCATCATTACCATTATGCTTAATATTCCTATGAGCATTACCATTACGATTGCTGTGGTTATTGTCATATTATTTAGTTTACCAGTGTATCCATAAATAAGGAGACACATATTTCTGAGGAATTTTCTCTCCATTTTGGTGAATCCTTAAAACAAAGTTTGATGTTTAAATATCACTAATTAGAAAGCATAGGAGTTATCCTTGTCGTGTCTAAGGAAAATCCAGTCTGTTTTTAATTTACTCTCTTAACTATGCTGTGGTTCAGCCGAAATGATCTAATTCTCTACCTCTGGTGTTACTAAATGTCCTCGCTGTCAGTTCAATTATTTTTTTCAGGGATATCATGGTATATGATTTATCTGTTAATACTTTCACTTCAGATTCAATCTTTCAAAAATTATCATTTACATACTTGCCATTGTGCCATCTGCACCCGAATCCTTCATTTCTTTGACAATTTAACCCTCCCAGATGATTTTATCGAAGATTTTTACTTCAAATCTTGAGAGAAGGTTTTGGTTGTTTAGGCTCGCCATCTGCTGACTTATCTTCATGCCTTTTATACCCTTATCTTTTGTTCAAAAGTTTTATTACACCTATTGACTGATTTTCTCCCGTGATTTTGCCTTCTGTTGCTTCAAAAGAAAATGATGTAACTGAATTATCACTTATCAAATCACAGGACCAACAGACTTAATTTCTCTCCAGAATTTTTGGGGCGGGTTAAACTTGTGACATCTGTAGCCTCCTTAGCTGGGGTGGCAATATACAACGGATTCTTAAAAAGTGTCCCCCTACGGAAAATATTTCTAGTGACAACCATCATGGGAACTGCTCTTGGCATGACTCAGGTACCCTGCTTTCCTGAACACAGATAATGGTTTATAATCTCTCTCTCTCTCTCTCTCTCTCTCTCTCTCTCTCTTCTTCCACATGTGGCCATAAATTGACGAAATATCATGGATGTTGAAGGTTATTCTTGTAACCGGCCTGAATCGCCAAATGGGTATCAGCGATGAGTGGTTTGCTATTGGGGACTCTTTGATCCTAACGGTCCTTGGTCAGGTAATCACACCAACAATTCATACTCAAAATATTTGTCCATTTTCCACTAAGTAATCTCAACTTTAATTAAATTTTTCTTTTGTGCACAAATCTGCTACTTTCAAGATCCTCGCCGAATCTTTTTCATTTTCTCATAGTTTCTTATCATCTATCATCTTCATTCTGGATTTTTATGTCAACATTGATATATTATGGCTTGGTCTTGATTGACATACACTCAATATCTTCCACTTATATTTTCATCTCAAGCAAACCCTCAATACAATGGGATTCATAGTCAAGATGGAGAAGACATTTGTACCATAATGATGGTCGATCATGATCCACAAATCATGTTCGAATTGATGTAGATATGTACAAGGCAGTAATGGGGACCTAGATGTGAAAGTGGATGATTAACTAAACTCCAGCATCTTACAGATCATCAACCTACCCTTTCATCCCCCATGCTGCTTATTACAGTTATTCGTATAAAAAAAAATCTGTTTATCTCCATTTATATCTAACAAGCATAGATGCAGGCGTCATTCATGCCAGTACTGGTGCTCGCTGCAAGACTCTGCCCGCCGGGCATGGAAGCCACGCTCTTTGCAACCTTAATGTCCATCTCTAATGGCGGTGGTGTGCTTGGAGGGCTGATTGGTGCCGGTTTGACCTCCTTATTCAATGTTACGAAAGACAATTTTGACAATCTTGCCACCCTCGTGGTTGTCTGCAATCTCACCTCTCTTCTCCCTCTTCCTCTCCTCCATCTTCTCCCCAAAGAAAACACCGACAGCCAATCAGGTCAGAGCATTGAGAAATTCAAGTGATACCTGATGACCCATTATCTTGTTCTCACCTATCTTTATCCACATTTTCTCCTAGTCTTAATTTCTATCTCTCTATCTCTCTGCCTTCTGTTGTGGGAGTAGATTTAATGTATTTTTGGCCTTCTGCTCTGCCAATGATCCCCATTTCAGCTTCAGATTGGGAAATGGTTAGTTTGGAAGAATAATTGGGAGGAGGGAGAGCTTGCTGTACAAAGCGACATCCACCTTGCTATTGGGCATTCCTCAGGTCAGTTCAATGACCAATGATGTATTGATTTAAATCCTGTAAATAGATGATATCTTTTATGATTGCTGATACTATTATAATCCAGCAAAAAATATTATTGGCCTTCATCTTCTTTCATTTTCGAGATTAGGAGCCTTTTGTATGAACAAAATGAGAACGTTTATATAGAATGAACCCTTTTATGCACCCCAAGTTAATTCCTTGTGTATTTTCTTGCATTTGTACTGATGCTATTGGCTGGGTCCAAAAGGAGACCGTCAGATCCAACCAGTAATCTGGATCGATCCGGGTATCTGATTTGATGTGGTGTGATTTGTGCAAAACTGTAGTTTCTCTCACCAGAACCCATTGCAAGAGCAGCTTCCATCTCTAAAAATGATGGAATCTGCTCTTTTTCCCTGAGCACAACCTCAATTTTAAAAACCCCGAAAATCTTGCCCATAAATGCATGGCAATCTTCACAAACCCTATGATTCTTAGCTATCCTCACCACACCCTTCGAGGCAGTGCCATCAATGAGAGAGAAAGCCAGAGCCAATTTCTCACTGTGCATCAACACAGCCTTTCTTCTCTCCTCTCCTTCAAGCTCCCCGAACACACACCTTGTGTTGACCATGTACCCCTCCAATTCCAATCTCCCTACAATTTCCTCTAGTTTTGCCCTGATCTCGCCATTGACTTTGTGTCCAGCAGAGAACTCATGTACCTCTCCTCTGGCCTCAACATATGAACTCCCTCTCTCTTTGACGAGCCCTTTGGACTCCATCTTCTGCCTTACCTTTCCCACCTTCTCCCACATTCCAACTTTGGCATACAAGTTTGCAAGGAGGACGTGGGCCCCATTGTGGCCAGGGTCAAGGTCAAAGACCCGTTGCGCTGCTATTTCCCCCAGATCAACATTCCCATGGGCTTTGCATGCACTGAGTAAGGCTCCCCATATCACCACATTGGGCTCAACTGGCATATCTTTGATAAGCTTCATGGCTTCTAGGAGAAGTCCAGCTCGACCCAAAAGGTCAACCATGCAACCATAATGCTCTAATCCTGGCTGAATCCCATGCACTTTCATGGCGTCAAAGATCTGTCGCCCATTTTCCACCATCCCCCCATGAGCACAAGCGTAGAGCAATCCAAGGTAAGTGACCTTGTTTGGAGCCATCTTCTCCGCCTTCATTTGCTCGAACAAATTCATAGCAGCATTGGTCCTGCCATGGATGGCATATCCATGGATCATTGCTGTCCATGATACGATGGTCCGTGCACACATTGGGATCCTGTCAAAGACTTGCTGTGCAGCCTCCAACGACCCACATTTTGCATGCATTGCTATGAGAGCATTGCTCACTGAGGAATCATCAAGGAAACCGAAGCTTGCTGCAAGGTTGTGGACTCTGCTGGCTGCAGTGGTGACACCAAGCTCGCCAGCAGCTGAGGCAACAGCAAGAATGACTATTGCGTCAGGGTTGACTTCAGCAGCAATCATCCGGTCAAATAGAGAGAGGGCTTCCTGGGGGCGGCTGCAGTCAATGTATGCATTGATCATGGCAGTCCAGGCGATGAGGTCTGGTTCAGATATTTCATTGAAGAGGGCGATGGCTGCAGCAAGGTCCCCAGCACGAGCATAGGCAGAGATGAGGGCGGTGGCAGAGGTTGCGTTGGGGGAGGATTTGAAGAGGGATCGGGCGAGAGGGAGGGCACCGCAGGCAGCGTACATGGAAACTAATGCTGTGAGGAGACGGTGGTCAAGACGGAGGACAGCAGCGGAAATGAGGGAGTGGATGGCTGTGCCGACCTGGAGGTTGGTCGAGCGGGCACAGGCGGAGAGGACCGTGGAGAATATAGGTTCATCGGGAGGTGGGGAGTTGGAGGCTTGCATTTGGTCGAAAAGGGCTAGGACATCATTGTGGTGGCCGGCTTGGTTGTATCTGGAGGAAATTCATGTCTGTGAGGGAGAGGTAAGATTGATAGACGCACAGATAGATAGAGGTAGACTGGCAGTTTGATGAGTAGATAGACTACATACAGAAAAGGAGATTGATATGTGTGAGAGAGAGGGAGCTAGATTGAATGATGAACACAGAGAGGGGGAGAGAGAGAGCTAGATTGAATGATGAACACAGAGGGAGAGAGAGCTAGATCGAAGGAGATTGATATATGTGAGAGAGAGGGAGCTAGATTGAATGAAGAACACAGAGGGAGAGGGAGCCAGATTGAGAGAGAGCACAGAGATAGAGATAGAGAGAGATAGATTGAATGATGAACACAGATAGAGAGAGAGAGATTCAATGATGAACACAGAGCGAGAGCGAGATTGAATGATGACATAGGGAGGGGAGAGATAGACAGAGCTAGATTGAATGATGAACACAGAGACAGAGATAGAGAGAGCTTGATTGCATGGTGAACACTGTGAGAGAGAGAGATTCAATGATGAACGCAGAGAGAGAGAGATAGAGCTATATTCAATGATGAACAAAGAGAGATAAAAACGTGATCATAGGGAGAGAGATAGATTGGATGATAAACACAGATAGATTTGTAGATAGACAGAAAGAGATGGTACAAAGAGATGAGAAGTTTGATAGATGACAGGATAAGAATGAAGAGAGAGAGAGAGAAATGGAAATAGCTTACTAGACGAGTAGAAGATATTTGTGTTACATAAGAATCGAAGTAGATATATAGATAGCTAGAGAGAGAGACAGAGACAGAGACTTAATTACCCATCAAGCATGACCCCCCAAGCGACAAGATCTCTGTGAGACATACAATCAAACATTCTGCGTGCGTCATGGACGGCACCACCGGCAGAGTAAGCCCCCATAAGCGCAGTCTGAACGAAAGGATCAGACTCAAACCCTAACTTAACCGTCATGCCATGAATCTCCCTACCAACTCGCTTCACCTTCACTCCATTACTCACTCTCCCCACCGCCTTCAGCAGAGGAGGAAAGCTGAACCTATCAAGAGAGATCCCCTTCTCTCTCATCCCGGAGTAGACCATTAAGGCTACATCCGGGTCTTGGCCGCGAGAAAGCTCCCTCAGGAGGCGATTGCAGAGAGAGATGGGCGGGGCAGTAGCGGCGTGGAAGAGGGAAACGGCGTAGGGGATGGAAGAGGAGGAGGAGGCGGAGGAGAGAGAGAGGGAGAGGAGTTTGGACAGCAGAGGGAGGGAGAGGTCCCGGGCTCCGTGTTTGATGAGGTGGGCGTGGAGTTGGCGGAGGTGGGGGATGGAGGTGGCGGGGAAGAGGAGAGATTGGTGGTGGCGGAGTTGGGAGGTGGGAGGTTTGGGCGGGGTGGGGATTGAGAGCGTTGGGATTTCCATGACGGGAAAGGAAGGGTTTAAAGATGATACGATCATAACGCATATGAAGAGAGAGAGAGAGAGAGAGAGAGAGAGGGAGAGAGAGCTGTCGGTCATTACACGTCATGAGTTAATCGGCCAAATGAGCACAAAACGATGAAAGGCCAAATGAGCACAAAGAAAAAATGGCGAGACCATTGGAGGCGATTAAGCGAGGTGCTGCGGATGTTTTCAAATTTAATGGTGGCGATAAATTGGTATGATGCAGAGAAAGCCGTAATTCATGGAGAAATTGATCGATAGTTCACCTGTGGAGAAAAAGACGGATTTTAGAGAGAGAGAGAGAGAGAGAGATGACAGAAGGAGAAATAGATAGGTTTAGGGGCAACTGACACACGATGAAAGAGAGAGAGAGAGAGATAGAGAGATGACAGAAGGAGAAATAGATAGTTCTAGGGGCAACTGACACACAATGAAAGAGAGAGAGAGAGATAGAGAGATGACAGAAGGAGAAATAGATAGTTCTAGGGGCAACTGACACACAATGAAAGAGAGAAATAGAGATAGAGATAGAGAGAGGGAGAGAGACCATTTATGGGAATTTAGTAGAGTTAGATGACTTAATGGAGAAATTAATAGATTTTAGTGAGAACTAGATATTCTAGAGAGATCCATACAAAATGAGATGGGCATTTCATGAAGAAATTGAAAGCAAGAGATAACCCGTGGCGAAACCAACAGATGTATAGAGAATTAAATGTCATAGAGAGATTTGTATAAGACAGAGAGAGATGGATGTAGAGAGAGAGAGAGAGATAATTCCGAGAGCAGTTCATAGACAGAGGTTAAAAAGAGGGATAAATTTTACCCACAGATAACTTGAGAGAGAAAACTAAATAGCAGATAAAGATAAAAAACGATTGAGATAGAGAGAGAGAGAGAGGGCCTTCTACAACATGAGGATATGGGCACTTCACGAAGGTAAAACAAACCTCATTCTTAGATGATTGTTCTTAACTAGAAAGGTTGAGGAATTCACATTATATCAAGAATTTTTTATTTTAAAATAATTTGGATTGAATTGATGATAAATACATCAAGTTATCTATGAGAGTAACATTGAATCATTAACACTTTTAATAATTAAAGAATAATTGGGTAGCTGAGATGATATCTTCTGCATTCTTAAAAATGTTTAAAAAATGAAACGTATGTTTTACAGTGCAATCATCTAAGAAATGGCGTAGCAATTTTCTCAGGTTGTAACCAATTCCTCTATTTTCTCAGCTTTTGGAGAATCAGTTGTTTCTTTCATTAATGAAAAATCGCGTGACAATTTCTTTTCTGGATTTCAAATAATGAATTATGATCGACAGTATTTGCAACAACACTTCAATCACTGACAAATAATGGAGCAACGATTTGAATATCATATTGAATCCGCATCTACCCAATTGTGGATCATCTCTCTCTCATTGCATGAAGATATTCTGATATAATGTCGAAATGAAATTTAAAACTCTGGATAAAATTACAGCCAATCTAATCACCTCCTTATCAATGGTTTATCAAGACCAAAACTGGATTAGAAAAATGGCCCGGCCACAATGACAGAATAGGGCAAATCGGATTATGAAAGTGAGGGAGAGAGAGAGAGAGAGAGAAAGATTAGGGGACATTAAAAGAAAGATTGTGGAATTCTTAACTTAGAGAGAAGGGGGCAGTGAAGGAATGGAAACTCACCTCAATCAAAGATCCTCTCCCCAGTGGAGCAAACAAGGAAGCAGGCAGCACTGAAGAGACACAAAACCCCGGGAACAAAGAACACTGGCTTCCACTCTGGTGCCCCAGCAAGATCCCCTCCATCAACCTTTGCTCCCTCCAAAATTCTACCCGTCAACCCAACTCCGATAATCCCAGCCAATGTTCCTGCCGTGTTTGACACACCCATCACCACTCCGGCAAATCTCGGTGCCACATCCAGATGATTCACTGCAAATCCAGCCCTCCCCAAGGCCAGAAACCCCAATGCTAATGCAGAACATCCCACCGCCCCAGTTGGGCTATCGAACTCTGGCAGCACCACTAGTGCCACTGCTGCCACCACAAACCCGACTGTATTCATTGCCTTCCTCGTAATCGTCACCGTCATTATTCTTTTAGTGATAAGATAATCTGCCGCCCAGCCGCCCATGTTAGAGAATACAAACATGTTCAAGAAAGGCAGCATCTTGGAGGACCCCATCTCCTGGAGGCTGATCTTCAGCCCTAGCTCAAAGTAGGTGGGTAGCCAGTTCATGAGCACATAGAGAGCATAGTGGAAAGTGAAATTATTGATGATGATAGCCCAGATGGCAGGGCTGAGTAGAATCCGCCGCCAGGGGATGATAGAACCGTTACTCTTCTTAGAGAGAGGAATAGAGGAAGGTGGGTCAGAGGCGAGAGAAAACCAGAGGAGGGACCAGAGAACCCCCAAGAATGCCTCCACAAAGAAAACAGAGCTGGGTCCCAGGAAATGGACGAGGGAAGGTACAAAGAGCATGCCAGTGGTGGCACCGAGGTACATGCCGGACATTGTGAGAGAAACCGAGCGGGAGCGCTCGTGGGGGGGGACCCATTGAGAGAGAACGGCATGGATGGAAGGGAAGATGACTCCTTGAGCAATGCCAACAAGGAGACGGGCAGCAGAGAGAGAGAATGTTTTGGAGGGGTTGAGAGGAAGGAGGAGGAGAGAGGTGGAAGACCAGAGGATGAAAGAGAGGAGGAGGAGGCGGCGGCCGCCAACCAATTGGGCGGCCCAGCCCCCAGGGATCTGAGAGACGGCATAGCCATAGAAGAAGGCAGAGAGGATAAAGCCTTTACTTGATTGGGAAATACCAGCAGCATCGGCAGCTGCAGTGTAGGCAATGGAAAAGCCAACACGTTCGATGTAGCAGATGTTGGTGCAGATGAAGGTGAGGAGGACAATGAGGTATCGGTGGGGGAGCTTGAGTTTCAACAGGTCCATGGTTTAAGGCGTCAGATCTGATGAAGTGATGGTCTTTGGAATTAGTGGTGGGTCGGAGCAGTGGCGGTGATGATCCATGTCTATCTGCATGGATTGTAAAGATAGGAATGAGTTGTTGGGATCTTATAGCTTCTTATGATGATGATGATGACGATGACAATGAAAATGTTGTTGACAACGCCAAATGGAGACAGTTATGATGATGACAACAATGATGATGGTTTTGAATCGTGATGGTTATCATGATGATGGTGATGATGACAAGGAAGAGGATGTTGAGGAAATGTGCTTAGACTTCTCGGTAACTATCTTTGGAGTGTGATGATGAAGCTGATGTTGACGATGATGGTTATGCAAGAGCATGATTATGAGGATGGTGGGATGATGATGATAATAATAATTGAAGAGGTATTTAGTAAATAAGTATAACGCTTCATTTCATTTGAATAAGAATGATAATTATTTTAAAGTCACAGAAGTCGCTACATCCAAAATGCATTGCAAGAATCGATTCTAAAAGTAGGACAGAAAACAGAAACATGTCAACAACTTTCTCACCTGAAATGTCCTCATGATTGGATTCACTATCTTCACCAAAAGATCTAAAACGAAAAACATACTCCCTGGCGAACAGCCAATGACCTTAAAATTTCCCCAAATCATCTGGATATAGTTAATCAGTGATAAGATGAAAGTTCAGATCGCCCATTCTAGGGCTCTCCAGAGAAAGAAAGATTAACAAAATCCGATACCCAGATCACAACTTTAATTCACAAAAAAGGAAACGGACTCAAAAGAAAGAGACCCAGAAACAAGCTGCTTGAGAGAGAGAGAGAGTCAGCAGATAAAGAACTCAGAGTACAGAAGAAAAATTCATTTATTTAAATAAATGTAACAGAGGCTCACCAGATGATTAAAATGGGCGAAAGAAATCATAGGAGACCCAAGAAACAAAATGCAAATAACAGAGAAAAATAATCACACCAGATAAAGAACCCAGAGTACAGAAACAGAGATTTTTAACTTATTCAATGGATGAACAGAGGCTCACCCAGAAGCTAAAAATGAACGGAGGATGAATGGCGGAAGCGGGCAAAGGAAATCTCCGACCAAGATATCGCTTGCGGATCCATAAATTAGAGGAAGTGCGGGAAGTGGCGTGCTCGAGATCCAAAAAAGTTATAGGGGAGTTTTCCATGGGACCCACTTCTGATCCGACGACCCACGTTGGTCGATTTTCAACGCTCCGCTTAAATCTTAGCGTGGGGAAGTCTGGATGGTGGGGAGCAGAAATGAAAATTAACGAAGTAGTTGACAAGGGAGGGATTAAATTGAAGCAGCATGGATATGGCCCACCAACTTGATTAATTATTTATTATCTGCTTTGAAATTAGAAACCAGTTGACTTTTGGAAGGGGGAAGAGAAGAAATTCTGGATAAAGATGGGGCCTTTCTACATTTTGGTGGGAAGGGGGAAGAGAAGAAATTCTGGATAAAGCTGGGGCCTTTCTACATTTTGGTGGGAAGGGGGAGAAAGAAATAGAAGAGGTAGAGATAAAAAAAAAAGTTGAAAATTGGGGAATCAGATTTATAGATATGGATTTTCTAATTTATTAAGTAATTAGTATCTTCTTTGAAATTGGATATCCAAGGAACACTCTTTGACTTTTGTAAGGATGGCATATGATCATAGATCAAACTTGATCATTCACTTTTTTCAAGATGATGAAAATGAATAAATTAGATGACAATTGGGGATTAAATTTCTTAATCAATAATTACCTGCTTTGAATTCGGATTAAATTAAAACACTGTCAACATCGAAACATTGTCATCGTCGTTGCCTATGATATTTTTTGATTCATTGTCTCCTCACATGTTGACAACATGCAATTTGAAAATATAATTACATGATGATTAGTAACTTTGGAGGCAGATTTCCTTCATGTATGATACATGTCGACACCTTTATGATGAATTTTAATAAATTTTATGTCATTTATCATAGTGTCTCAAAATTCTAATTTTGTGTGATTTATAAGGTTTGGTCTTTTAAAGACAAAACATCTTAAATATTAGCCTCACTTTACTGAGATTTATAGTTTTTAATATTTATATGAATCCAATTATCTATAATAAAGATTATATTTTAAATCAACTTTAAATACGATCTAGTTTGAATTTTATAAGTGAAATTAGATATTTTATGGATACATATTTATTCTCTTATTATATCCTAAATTAAGTAACATAGAATGATATACAATTGAATTTATCATTCAGTGAAAAAACTATGAGTGAAAGAGGAGTTATGGTTTGAAAAATATGGATATTCTAATTTTATAGATTCTCTAGATTTTTCTAGCATTTTTAAAAGTAAAAAAAATTGTAAGTGTAGGTTGATGTGGTACTGTCGCTGATAACATGCAATCTTAACATGATAAAACATGATTATTAAATGCAAAATAAGGCATAAAACATTCCATTTATATGCATGTTATCATATTTTGAGTGCATTTCTATCATTCTATGCAATTTTATGTTATAATCTCAAAATGCATTAATTTAGGGTTAATTATGATGAATTAAAGATTAAAGATTTTATAACCCATCTTTACTTGAGATTATAAATGGTTTTTAAAAGTTAAATAATAAGAGAAATCATTTTTATAAACATTCATTTAATTTTCTAAAGTTAAAATCTTAAAGAAATGGATGTATTTTTGAAATAAGAATTAATCTCTTATTATTTAAATATTTTGAATTTTTAGAATGATAGATAATTAAATTTCAGATCAAATGAAAGAAATTTGGATTAATTTGGAGTTGTCTTTTAAAAGATATGATTTTTACAATTTTTAGGGATTTTTCTGGATTTTTCCTGATTTTTCCGATTTAATTTCTATTTAAAAAATGTTTAAAAGAAATAAAATAAAAAAAACAAAAAGCGCGCGGGTGCCACGCGGGTGCGACGTGACACGCAAGGCCACGTGGCAGAGCCACGCGGACCCGCGCAGCGCGCCTACGTGGCGCGTTTTATATATATTATATATTTTTATTACATATATAGGTAAAAGAGGTCTTCAGCCTTCCCTAGATGGGAAGGGTATTAACCCTCTAAAATGTCGGGAATTATATACCCGACATTTTTGTTTATTTTTGTCCATGTGGGACTAATCCACACGTCTTACCTATTTCAGGTGACGTGGCGCGAGGAGGAGCGTTGGATTGACGGCGCGCGTCGATCTCACGCGTCGATCGCGTGAGCGCCAGTCCACGGATCAGAGATCAACTCACGTGCTTAATTAGAGTTATTATAACGGTCAGATTAGATGCGACGTGGCAGCATCACAAGCCTCCATCGCGTGGACGAGTGGACCACCGGAGATCATCAATGCACGTGTCTTAAAAGCCGCATTATAACGGTCCAGATCGCACGCGATCAAACGCATCCAAAGCGTTAGATCGCGATCTAACGGACGAGCTTTCACGTGTTTTATAACGCATATCGCAAGATCAAATCGGGAGCGTCCATTCAAGATCGTAAGGCCCATCTTCAATCGTAACGGTTCGCCGTTACGAATGCATCGCGACCGTTGATGAAGCCTCAATTACATCGATCGGATGGTTACACTTTTTCGCCCTTATAAATAGACGAGTCTTTGTCGTTCTATGTATTCTTGAGAGATTTGATCTAATTGACCTATCTATACGCATCTTCTCTTGAATCTCTCTCTTGTAATTGTTTCTAGACAAGATTCCGCGTCCACGGAGTGTTTATAAGAGAGATTTCGACGATCGTGCGAGGAGAATTTGTCTCTTGAATTCCCATTATCACGTTTGAAATTGCAGAATGAATAGCCATCATTCCGGCGATCAATTGGATCGATTCAATCATTATTTCGGGTTAGAAATCATGTTTTCTCTCTAATCTATCGTCATGTAACTTTAATTTGTAATTTAGGATCTTAATTTAGCTTAATTTAGAGTTTAATTTCTGTTATGTTCATCGTGATTTCGAAAATTTCTTCCCACTTCCATCTTTGATTTCTCCGTGATTACAAATCCAAATCGAGCGATTTTTGATTCCACGGATAGATCTTTGAGTTATCTTTCTAAAAACACCATTTCCCCTAATTTCTCACCTCAATTCATCATCCAATTTGACCAAATTCCAAAAGATATCTTGAAAATACCTAAATTCCCTCTGGATTCGACCCTTATTTACCATTATACCCTTCAATTCTCTCTTAATTCCCCAAATTAGTAAATTAGGCTTTATTTTTTACACGAGACTGTGTGAAATTGACGACCTCGCGATTTCGTCTCGTCAGTCACCTCATAGAAGAATGACTTTCGTTGGCATGCTCACATGTGGGGGCTTGCATGGCAGGTATAATCTCATTTTTTTATTGTTGATGGTGAGAGCAAGAGGCCCTATAATTACATATTGGAAAAGAGAGTAAGGTTTTTATATAGGAAGTGAGGAGTCCAATACTAGTATACCACCATCAAACATTTACAGAAGCTCTGAATTGATAGCTTTTAATTTATTTCAAGTCAATTGGAAGCGCAAGAGACATTGGATAACAAAAATTGAGATAATTTTCACGAGGTAGAAGTAGAAATTTTTATTTATCTGTTAAAGAATCGACCATGAATCGACCGTCACTTATCGGTATTCGAGCAATTCTTCTTGTACAACAACTCCTGGTGCAACAAGCTTCACCCTGAAGTACCAGCTTCACCCTACAGGAGGCTGAAAAATCGGAGCGCGCGACTCCCAAGCCCGCTCTACAACTCGCCTTTGGATAACCTCCTCTTTGAATTGAGGATATAGCAATTTCCTTTAAATTTATCGGTCTAAGTAGTAGACAATATACCTTGATATTGTTGATCATTCTTTGATTCAAATCTTCCCATCTTAATTGAAAAAGGAAATATTTTTTCAGGAAAAAAATTGAGTTCTGCTTCCTTCTTGCTCTTGAATTGTTTTTTTCCTTAATCATAACTATTAATTGTCATTTAAAGATGGGAGCTATGTGGCACAATCTAGTTAAGCGACGATTCAAGTGAAACAATTAATGTAGCATTATGTGGATCATCAGATCGAGATCTGATGCCCATGACTTAACTATAACGGTTTGGTGGTTAAGGGCCCATGTAGCACATTCTCGATGATTGTGATCAATTGTCATCTTAATCTAATGGTTATGCCCACATTTAGCTAGAAATGTACTATTTCTTCTCTAAAAACAATTTCATGGATAAGTATCATTTGATCAAGCCCTTGGGCAACCTTTTCCTTCAATTTATTTATGTATTAGAGTTCCTAGCTCATTTTCGCACCCCTTGTTCATGAGTTCTCGATGAGGATATAAAGAGAATTCACTACTTGACCATCAAGCTTTTGCATTGAAATCTAGGAATGAAAATCGCTTGATCCTTTGATTAATTGGACCAGTGTCATCATGGTTTTGGTTATTCTGGTAAAGCTTTTCCTATCTATAGTTATTTAGCCTTACATTTCAGTTAGAATTTTAGATTAATGTGATTTTCTTGCTCCTCATTTTTTTTATTTCCCCTCCAATTCAACTTCTGTCTGTGCCATTTATTCTTCCTTGGAAATATGTTTTTTTGTATACTATTTGTATACATAACGTTCTCTAAATTCTAAACCCATTTGTGGTCAATTTCACTTGATCTTAATAATTATCAAAGTCAAACCAAATTCTACATGGATTTCAACCCTAATTTACTAATTTGTACTAAAATTAACCATTAACCATTAACCAAACTATTTGAACTTTTTATGACAAGTGATCCTACATTTTCATTGACTGCATGTAATCAGTTTGTCATCTGTTTAGTAATGACATCGATCTACATCATTACTTACCTTGTTTTAACATTCACTATTCTAAGTGTCATTAATAGGTGGCCTACAAGCCAATCATACTTAGCACATCTCATTCATTTTAATTTAAACCTTATATTAGTTTTATACATGTATATGATATGTGTAGTCATACATACTCAAGGAGACAAAAGGTTTTGGATCTAATTCAACTTACGGTGATGTGATCACGTTTTATTTTGGTTTATCATTTTATGTTTAATTCTTTCCCATTAAAAAAGTATGATTATATCCAATTCATTTCCCCTTCACATATTACATTTATTCAAGTGCTATTGAACATAACAACGATATTAAAGTCATATATACAAGGTATTAAAGTCATATATACAACGGTATGCAATGGAAACCATTGAATAAAATATTGAACAAAATGAAACACAAAGAATAGATGATCTTATCATCTATTATGTATGATTATATTATCTGGTAGAGAATAAAATTCATACTTATGTAGTTCATTGGAGGAGCTCTTGAAGTAATTCAGGTGTCCAACCTCTAGCGGTATCCACACAATCATATTAGATATCCTCTTCAATGATCTAAACCAATAGTGAAAGAGAAGAGAGGGAAGAGTTTCTAACAAGGCTCGCACGGGCACCCATATTTGTGGTCATTCTTCTCCTATTTATAAACTTTGGGTTTGTGAATTTCTCTCAAACAAAGCTTATAATTAGGTCTGTATCTACTAATGCCCATTGACCTCATGTTATGACAATATAGGCCATATATCTTGATAGTTAATTACTTTATAGATACAATAATATTTATTGGTTCTCCTCATTAATTAGCTATATTAGCATACAGATTAATTGATTGATGATTGATTTAACCTAATCACCAAGCTACATCACGTGTTGTAAGAGATATGGAATATCTTAGAACTCTCTCATAAAATCTTGTTGTCATTGTTTGACTTATAAGCATAATCCTACATCTACATGAACCTCATGAATAACTTAGGGTTTGGTTAATTGTCAAACTATAATAAGTTGCTCAATTTAGTACTAATACGAGTAGAAAATCATCGGGAACACCTTATTTGATATTTTTATTACTTTGAATAAATATTTAAATACATTTAATTCCTTGAGCTAATCTCTTCATATACGAAGGGCATATGATCCCATCTTAATCACTCAATCACCTTTGAGGACTTCATGTCATATCCATTCTATGACATTTTAGAGATCCTATGGCTATATGGCTAGGGATCCTATGGTCAAACCACAATTATCCACTCACAATATATCTTTGGTGTCTCAAGTTTTTGACCAAATACACAACTGTGACTAGAATTAAAACTGATTAATAGTTTGATATAATATCATTCAAAGATTTTTTACAAATCAATTGAATGAACTCTTTCTCTAAGGAGCATCCACTATCTATTCTCGGTGTAAATCAAAAGTGCAAATTAAAAGCTTTACACTTTTGGCTACAAGATAAGCCCACATTTGTGTAGAGTAGAGTATACAACACCCTCACATAAACACATTTTGACTACCTTAGCCCATGTCTGAGGGGTGCATGGGTGCACATGCTAATGATCATGTATTTAACTCAAGCCTATTATACGCTTATAACCTAATCCTATCCTTCCAACTTAGGTTGCTCATAGATGAAAATCCCTCACAAGATGTGTGTTAATGAGATGATTGACATGTCTGATCTAACCAAGATGTGACTCAATCTTTGACCCAATGTTAGGGTAGATGTCATATATTGAAGGCATATACTCCACCAAAATTTTCATCCCTATAAGTGATGAATGATTATAATAAAAAAATCAATCAATTGTATCTAGGGCCACGCATCAAAATTGATGAGTATTTATCCTTCGAGCATCTTTGATCACATGAATCAAATTTGATCTATATAAGACCATTCATTTATGTAAATAGAGAGGAAGATATAGGCATGTATATCCTAAAATATTTTATATTGCATCGGCATGGCAGAAATTTGACACACACTGAATCAATTCACCCATAGTCTCTAGGAAGGTGGGGTTGGATTGCTCTAAATCACTCTAGTTTCTTTTGCACATGATGCATGCATAAAATTCAATACATGAAATTGCAATTTTTCCTAATATTTTTATGCTCAGTTATCAAATCTGCCCAACAACAAAAATATATACAATAATATTGTAGGCCTAAAATGAGGGTACAAGTGTGCTATCACCCTGCTCAATGTACTAATGTCATTAACATTTTCTCTCAAACACCACATGTATGATTAGTTTGAAATCTTAGTTTGAAAAAAATAAACAAAAGGAACATAAATTCAAATTAAACCTAAACTCCTCAAAATCTCTTACCATCAAAGTAAAAAACATCAATTTTCAGTCAAATCACATGATTATGAATCAAAGAAACAATGAAGTCACTCAACTAGTGATGACATGAAGGATACTAGTAAATACAAGGCAAATCCATCTAGAAATTGGGATTAATAAATTATTAAGAACATAGAGGAATTTAATTAAATTGGAGGAAAAAACTAGCTCAAAATACAAATAAGAGGATAGATTTGGAAACTAGACTAAAATATGTTTCAATTGAGCTCAAGGAGAGAAAATTGAAATTTAAAGGCTAATTAGCAATCTAAAAAACAAAATTAAACCTATCTAAGTGCCATTAAGTTGCTAATGAATTGATTCAATCATCCCCTAATTAGATTATCCTCTCAAGGGCTAGATGGCAGGGATGAGGTCACATCATCTTTATTGAAAGGGATGATAGATAAAAGGTTGAAAGGTTGCATCAGATTAGACCTACAAGCACCATTTGACTGCCTATTTCCATTGACATGATAATGCAGTCAGCACCAACATTTGTTTTAGTTCGAAAAACCAATGTTCTCATATAATGCAACAAGTTGTTCTATTTTCTTATTATCAAGATCAAAGGAGTCACAAACACTTTTTTGGTATCAGGCAACATCAATGATTGCAGTTGCCCTATCTTAATACAGTTAGAACGTTAAGACCCAACTTTGCATCGGATGGCACCACGTTATTGGTCACCTTTATGTTACATTATATATGTCCTTCATAGCCATTTGATCATGATTTTCTAGCTTTCCAGGAGTGTGCCTTCAACTTCTATGACCAATCATTATGTGACATGATACCATGGAGCCATAAGTGATGATTGACATCACAAATCAAACTCTCTTTGACCAATCAAATGCCACGTGTCTTTCCAAAGAGGAATTGTTAGACCCACATGGAAAACATTTATAAGATAAATGACTATATAATATAGGAATATGATTCTAATTGTGATATTCTTTGAGTTATATTAATAAGTAAATATTTTACTAATTATTATGCATGTGGCACATCTCGTTGTGTGACACATACATTCCCCCAAGGTGTGTGGTACCTTGTATGTGCCATGTGGTCACCCAAGAGCACGTTACTCTTGGGATTTGAGGCCGATAAGCTTTTTGATCACAACATCAAATTTTTGATACAATGAAATACATTGAATCAGATATTCAAAACATTGAGGCACCAGAAATTGATGATCCTATCTGCTAGTTGATGGATATTATGTGACCTATCAGCCAATCACACTTCCATGTATCTCGTTTATATTTATTCAAATAAAATTTAGTCATTGTCATTCTTGTGTGATGTTTGCAATGAAGCTTTTGAGCATATGCAATGACTAAATCAATTATGATGAGATCATGTTATATTGATTACTAGTTTTTAAACATATATTCTAAATATTCTTATTCGTGGGATATTCAAGATGGACATCAAATTATATGAAAAGAATAACACTATTTGATCCAACTCATATGATGAGTAGGACTAATCTTATAGCCTTCAGTGTAGAGCGCTCTTTGGAGAAAGAGTTCACTGAATTGATCCGTATGAATCCTTGAATGGTATTCTACCTAACTATCAATCAGGTTGATTCATATCATGGTTGTGTATGCAGTCTTTTGACTTTCGACACCAAAGACATCTTGTGGATCGATGATTGTGTTTTGATTATGACTTACAAATTCCTAGTCATGGGTAGGGTTGGGCGGTCCCGGTCCGGTCCGATTTTTGGCACACCATTCGGTCCAAGTCTCGGTCTCGGTCTCGGTCCGGTCTCGGTCCACCTCGGTCACGGTCTGGTTCGGTCTTAACTTCGGTCTTTTCAGCGTACCTGAAAAGAGATCCATTTCCCCATTTCGTTAATGAAAATAAATAAATCTATCCTAAAAAATATAAGTAAGAAAGATATCCTGCAGAAAATCGTCAGATCAATTCTCCTTAATATCCTGTAGAAAAATCATCAATTATTCATTAAATCATCACATCATTCTCCTTAATATCCTGCGAAAAAATCGATTACTGCGAGAAAAATCATCAATTATTCATGTAAATCATCACATCGTTCTCCTTAATATCCTACGAGAAAATCATCGCATCAATTCGTCAGAAAAATCATCAATTATTCATGAAATCATCACATCATTCTCCTTAATATCCTGCAGAAAAATGAATTACTGCAGAAAAATCATCAATTATTCATGTAAATCATCACATCGTTCTCCTTAATATCCTGCAGAAAATTATCACATCAATTACTGTAGAAAAATCATCAATTATTCATGAAATCATCACATCATTCTCCTTAATATCCTGCAGAAAAATGAATTACTGCAGAAAAATCATCAATTATTCATGTAAATCATCACATCGTTCTCCTTAATATCCTACGGAAAAATCAATTACTCGCAAAAAAATGATCGATTGGAAAATGCTTACCGATGACATGAAATAATGGGAGGACTCGGAGATGCCCCTGAAGATGACTTCCCTACTCTTGACTATGAATATGCATACCTGAAAAGAGCTAAATGTATCAACGTCCATTACTAAAAAAAAATTATAGTAAAAAACCTTACCGATGATACTTGCTGATTTGAAATAAAGAAGAAGAAAGTAGAATAACATGAAAATTAGTTCGTATCTTCACCAAATTCTTCTTCATCAGTATCCGCTTCATCCGTTTTACCCCACGATTTTAGGGTCATCAAAATAGATATAGTTCTTGCAGATAATTTTCCCCTTTTGTACGTTACGATCCCCCGTCCTGATGAGAAAAGACGCTCTGATGGAGAGCTCGAAGCACAAACTGAGAGAAATCCCTTTGCTAACATTGCAAGTCGTGGATATTTTTCAGACCCAATCTTGCACCACCATTGTAGAGCATCGAGATGAGAACATTCAACTTGAGAGTCATGCAAATAATCAAATATTTCATCAGATACTGGTTTTTCTAATAAGATGTTTACGTTCTTCTTCCTTTTACGCTTCATCAATTCAACCATTATTTTCGAACACGTTGCAGAAGGAATAGATAATGGCTCACTTTGCGAGCAAGCACTTGATATTGGTGAGACAAGCATCAATTGAAGCAAATGCTTCAAAGTCTTTGTGATATACTCTTGGTCATTAGTTGGAATATATTCAAATCTCAAAGATGGATCTAACACTGTAGCAATAGGAAAGATTGGCTTTCTTTTTACCTGTGGCTCGTATTTAAGTAACTTTGTTTTCATCACAGTATATGCTCCTTTCAGTGCCTCTGCTTGCTCTATGCTCATTGGTCTTCCCATCACACCTTGAGAAGGATTACCTAAGGCAATAATTGACGTGTTCAACTGATTTAACAAAAGATCAAAAATAGAAGTAACATTAGGCGATGTAATGGCCTTTGATTGCGAAAACATCTCGGTAGCTTCCTTAAAAGCTAGAAGTTCATCTGCAAAAATCTTAAGAAGATCCCACTCTTCTGATATAATTAAAGAAATTCCTTTACCACCTTTAAGACAAGTTGTTGCCATTGTATTCAACACCTTCCTCTTGTCCCATGCTGTCGTAATCATGTCATATGTCGAATTCCACCTAGTGGAGACATCTATGGTTAATAAGTTTTTATTTGACATGTTATACCTTTCACATAATTCCTTGTACTGATGAATTCTTTGTGGTGTGCTATTTGCCGCAAGAACAAGTTTTCGAAGTCGACGAAGAATTGCTCCAAATGGTCTTTGTGAAGTAACTTCCACTTCATCTTCTTCACACTCCTCATCACTCTCACTTTCTGAACATAATGAAGTCGATGATGAATTACCCAACTGCTTCAAGCCTCCTTGAACAGCTAGGTTGAGAACATGAGCCATACATGGCACATGGAACTGCCTGGTGAATGTCGATCCACTCTCACGTAATAAGTTTTCCAAACTTACAGCCATTGTCTTGTTATTGCTTGCATTATCTGTTGTGATAGCAAAAACCTAGCAAAAAAAATTCATGTTTACAAAATTAAAATTGAAAACAAGGAAGGTTAAATTCATGTTTACTTACCTTTTGAGTGAGATCATACTCTTCTAACACACGATGCACCACCTCTGCTAAAATTATCCCTCGATGTGATACACCCAACTCTTCAACAGCAAGCACTTGTTCATGAAGTCTCCACATATCGTCAATCCAATGTATTGTGATCCCAAGTATTGCCACATTATTTGTAGTTGTCCAAGTGTCCGTTGTAAGGGACACCCTTTCATCTTCAAATAATTTCTCCATCCCTCGTCGTCCGGAATTGCGGCTAGGAATCCCTGCTTCACCTTGTACTAAATAGTTGCAAAACTTTCTAAATTGAGGATGATCAAGTAGCGTAAAAGGTGCATCTGTCTTAACAATTAAATCTATGCACTCTTTCTTTGTCCGCTCCGAATTCCCGCTGAAAATTTTGAACTCTTTGAGAAATAGTCTACGTTAAAGTATTAGGAGCATTTGATGGCCTTAGTTGCTTATAAATCTCAACATGAAATCTTTCCAAGTGATTCCATAACTTGATTGTGCTACTGCTTCTATCCCTCTTGACTTTTATCTCTTTCGATGGGGTAGCTACCTTACAAATTTTGCAAAGATACTCATCTTCCGTGATCTTCATGAAATGTACTAAGACTGGTGAGGCTTTTTTTCTTTGTGAAGAGCTTGTAGCTGTAGCACTTGTAGAAACAAATGTTGATACATTGTTTGATTCAATCTAAAAGAAAATATATAGCATTAGTAAGCTATCATCATATATTTTTAGAGATCAATGTAAAATAAAATGTACCTCATCTCCAATTGACTCCATCGATGATAGTCTAAAACACAAGATAAAAATTAGATTACAAATTAGAGTTAAAAATTAAAAGGCAAACATATTTAGAGAAAGAAGATATGAGAAATAATGGAGAAATAAGAGAGAAGAAAGATATAGAGAAAGAAAGAAGTAACGGAGAAAAGGAATAAGAAAAGAAAATGAGACAAATTCACGGGTGATGAGCAAATGGTAATCCTGCAGACTGGCCTACGACATGGAATTCCTGAGGAAAAATAGATCTAGCGATGAGATATTGAAAGCTGAGAGTAGTTTTCAATTTCTCATCGCTAGATCAATTTTTCATGGTTTAGAGGTGGGTATATTGAATAATTGAGAAAAGAAATGAGGCTAGAACATTGACGGCTAGAGACATTCAATTTTTTATGTCTCGGGCAATGTTGAATTTTTCCCCAATCAGCGTTGGCCCGAACAGGGTTCCGAGGTTTGCATCTGAGCAGAAATAATCTTCTCCGATAAACTTCCCTAACTTGATTAGGCTACACTTTCAGATTTTTTTCTAGGTTTTTCAGAAGATTTTTCTAGGCTTTCTATGTCTGATGAGATTTTCCGTCTGATGCCATGAGTCATCTTCCACCTCATTCAGAATTGCTAGTTTGGGTTTTATGGGTTCTCTTCGTGCAATCAATTTTTGCTCAGAATAATTCTAAAAAATATAGATAGGAACTGATAATGGCGGCAGATCATGTAAAACACCAATTTGCAAACTCATTATTCCAGCATAGCGAGTGGCTGTAGCCGATCGAATTTCCAGCATCAATAATGGTGAGCTGATTCTTGCTCGGTTACAATGTGCATTATATGATCTGGTCAGTTCTGCCATCGATCAAGGCTCTATGATTGATTGCTGCCTCGACTGAAAATCTGATCGGCAATCCAACCACCTATCAGACCATTTTAATTATGCATCTATCTCTCCCTCTTTCTGATTGATTGAGGGATCGATCTCCCGTTGACAATGGTTGATTGATCAACCCCATCCATCAACCAATCTGATCAGCAATCCAACCAGTAAATGATAGCAACAAAAGAAGACAAATTATTTCTAAAATAAACTCCAACAAATTTCAACAAGAAATTGAAAGATGGATCTTACTCAGGCAGAAGAAGAAAATTAGCAAGAGAAAAAATTAGAGGTAGAGGGCGAGCAAGATAGGAAACCCTAGAAGATAGAAAATACTTACTGTAGTCTGTAGAGGTTTAACGATGATGATGGAGATGGCGGAAGCCGGAAGATGCCTGGATTTTTGATGAAGCCGGAAGATGGCGGA
The DNA here is from genome assembly GCA_024174645.1 of Lemna minuta. Classification (NCBI taxonomy): domain Eukaryota; kingdom Viridiplantae; phylum Streptophyta; class Magnoliopsida; order Alismatales; family Araceae; genus Lemna; species Lemna minuta. The sequence continues at coordinate 18,728,748 of CM044106.1, forward strand.
AGCCGGAAGATAGGAAACCGCGATTACGCAAAAGCTTGGATTTTCGAAAGCTTGGATTTTCGGATTTTCGGATTTTGGCCTTCGGTCCAAGACCGAAGGCCTGACCCAGACCGGACCGAATTTGGACCGAGACCGGTCCGGTCCATTTTCTGGGACCGACGGTCTCGGTTCGGTCCGGTCGACCGACCTTCGGTCGGTCTTTGGACTTCCCTAGTCATGGGATCTCTAAAATGTCATATATTGGACATGGAATGAAGTCTTCAAAGATGATTGTGTGGTCAAGATGGGATCATTTGCCCTTTATATTTTTAGATATTGACTCAAGGAGTTCATGATGATTTTTTACATGCATCAATACTAACTTGAGTGACTGATTAGGGTGTGATGGTTGACCATACCCTAAGTCATCATGAGGCTCGTGTGTATGAAGGATTATACATACAATGTAACCGATGACAGAAAGGTTCTATAAGTGAGTTTATACATACTTTATATCTCCTAGAGTACGTGATGTAGCTTGACACCCAACAAGCTAGCAACTCAACCTTGATTAATTAATCTATTTGTTGATGTTGATAATTCATTAATGTCGACCAATAATATGTTATTGGGCCTATATAGTTATTAACTAGTGAGATATATGGACTTAAAGGTTGACACACGTAAGGTCGATGGATAATAGTAGATATAGAAATAATTTTGAGGGTTTTTATAAAATAAATATATTTACTAAATGTCTATAAATAAGGGGAGAATAACCACTACTCAAGGTGCTCATGCAATCGTTATTAAAATTTTTATTTTCTTCTCCTTCTCTCTTGGTGAAGAGCTTTGAAGAGCATATCCAAACATTTGTAGAATGTGTGGATACGTCTAGAGGTTAGACACTTAAAAAACTTCAAGAACTCCATTAAGGAAACCCTGTAAGTACGTTTTTTTCATACATACTAGATGATAGGATTATTTGTTCTTGGTGCCTCAAGGTTTTGAATATCCGATTCATTGTATTATATTGCATATGATGTTTTGATCAAAATTTTGTAAGGCTTATCAACCTCAAAACCCAAGACTAGAATATATGAGAAACCATACTAATATGGTTCTTTGATGGAGTTCTTAAAGCTATTAAATGTCTAGCCTCTAGCAGTATCCACACAATGGCTAGATAGTTGGATCTCCTCTTCAAAACTTTTCATCAAAAGAGAAAGAGAAGAAATGAGAGAACTTGCACAAGGCTTGCATAGGCACCTTGATTTGTGGTTGTTCTTCCCCTATTTATAGACCTTTGATAAGTAATTTTTTTCATAAAAGCCTTTATAATTATATTTATATCCACTAACATCTATACACCTTATGTGTATGCCTTTCTAAGTCCATATATCTCACAAGTTAATAACTCCATTGACCCAATAACACCCTATTGGTCAACCTTATTAATTATCTACATCTACATATCGATTAATTAATCAAGGATTGATTTAACCCAATCGATTGGTCAAGTTGCTAGCCTGTTGGGTGCCGAGCTACACTATGTACTCTAACCATTGTGAAATGTGTAAGAACTATTGTATGAAAGCTTGACATAATTGGTTATAATAGATATATAATCCTTTGTTCACGCAAGACTCATGAATAACTTATGGGTATGGTCAATTGTCAAACCCTTATTAACCACTCACGTTAGTATCAATGTGTGGAGAAAATTATTGAGAACTCCTTATCTGATATTTCAACTAACTTGGCCGAGAATTTCATTGTATCTCATACCTTAAGTCAATTTCATCAATTACTAAGGGCCCATCTTGACCATATAATCATCTATGAGGACTTTATATTGTATCTAATATGTAATGTTTTAAAAATCCTATAGCTAGGGATTTTTAAGTCATAATTAAAACACAAAATATTTTTAATTCACGTTGGTCATCCATCTAAAAAATATCTTTGGTGTCTCAAGATAAAGAACCACATATATAATCGTGACATGAATAAACTTGATTGACAATTAGGTATAATATGATTCAAGGATTCATACAGATTAATTCAATGAACTCTTTCTCGAAAGAACACCCACTATCTATCCTTGGTATATCTACAATGATGACTATAGGATTAATTATACTCATAATAAGAGTCAAATCAGATAGTGTTAATCTTTCTGAATAATTTGATGTCCTTCTTAAATATCCTACGAATAAGAATGTTTAGATTATATGTGTAAAGACTAATGATCATTGTATTATGATCTCATTATAATTCACTTAGTCATTGCATATGCTCATGGAATTTATTACAACATCATAAAAGAATAACAATGATAATTTATGCAATATCTATCAGCCAATTTAGAGCCACATGACGTGCTTGGTGGCTCTATTCAACCAATTGTTCACTTAAGTGTTACTTGAAAGCAAGGTGCTTATGCTTTTCTTATTACTTGCCTATTTATTCTCTTCTCTACTAACAAAATGTTTCCCCAAAGACATCCTAACAATTCTAAAAAACTTCTATTTTCTTTAAGAGAAAATTAGAAATTTTCTTAACATTTAAAAATAAATAGATGTGGATCGAGACATCCATTTTCAAAGAATTTTTTTCTCATTCTCTTGTTTTTGTCTTCTTTCCTTTCAGTCATATTGCACATCAAAAATATCAAAGAACCAAAGATAAATTCATCCAAAAGTGGCATTTAGGGCTTGGAATGTTTATGATGCATATCATCATCATCTTTCCTCCTTTGTTTGTGGCTTCTTTCATTCAAGCCCTTAAATAATGCATGCTCAAGAAAATATAAGTTCATGGTTGTTTAACATAGGAACTTTCAAACATCCATATTTTACCATTTTAGCCCTAATTTTTACAAAACTGTGCAAATGAGTAATAGATCATGATGAATGCAAAAATAATAGAAAAATATGATAAAATGAAATAAATTCATGAAAATTATGCATCAAAATTAAAGATAAACATGATAATGATATGTTGCCACCTTATCAGCATTGTACTCCAGGCTCTGACCCTTGAACCCCCAGCCCTATTTTTGGGAGAGAAATATCCATGAAATGGGATTGATTTCTATCAATGACATCCTATTAGAGGATTTCCACAAGACTTGTTTTGTGAGTCCTTTGAGACATCCTTGGTCGACCCTATATGTCTTTGATTGGCATGTTACCTCCTAATCCTTGCCTTTGTGGCATTCCAAACTAGAAAGTTTCCATTCCAAAATTCTGAGAGAGTCTTGAGAATTGTTCTTGAGTGGAATCTCAGAAGTCTTGAGAAGTCTTAAGAAGGGTTCTCTTGGAGATTTGATGAGAGATTTAAGGGCCAAGGATGGAGGATTTTTTCTTTGAGATCAGCGATAATCCTCTTTGAAATAGTATTCACATTATCATGTTCTACTGTTCATTGTTTGGACATTCTGGGCACACTCTATTGGCTAGAGGGAGGGGACTGATTTTCAAACAGTTCTACCTCTGATTATCAAGCTCTATGATTCAAATTACAATAGATATGAGGGTTGCACATCAGATAATTAAAACTGTTTATCATGTTTTATTCCGCACTTTACATAGGTCAGATGACACGAGCAACAGTTGCCATTTTTGGATAAAGTGCATCAAGATTCATCAATTTTGTTCACAGATTTGTATTATTTACTTTTTCATGTAGGTAAAAGAATATTAATTTGGAATAATAACAACATATACATGTTATCTTAATCGTTCTTCTTGTTTTCTTGTTCATCTGCTTCTTCGTCATCAGCATCTTCTTCAGTTTCTTCTTCTTCTTTTTCATTGAAAAGTACCGCGAAAAGGTCGAAGAAGGCTCTGAGAATGTGCTCATGCGCTTGTTTCCGGTTGAGAACGAGGTAGAAGATGAGTAGCTCAGAGAGAGCTTCCCTCTGCCAAGGAATCCTCATGGTGGCCATGGTCATCTCCAACATGGACTGCCGGAAATCTTCACAGGGTTGTGATGAGTACATCGGAACAGCCACTCCGAACCCGATGGAGAAGACGGAGGGATCAGAGATGAGTTTGGAAGAAGACAAAGGTGATGGTGGGAGGAGTCGGTTGGTTGCAATAGGCAGGTCGACTGTGACGATGGAGTTGACCGTCGTGGCAGAAGAGGAAGAGGGGAGGTGGGAGTTGTTGCTGTGGGGTGGGTCTGAAGGAGAAGAAGAGATGAGACCGCAGAAGGATATGCCGAGATTCTTGTTCTTGAGGTTCATCTTTTGTGATCAGATGAGAGAGATAGAGATGGAAAGATAGATGTATAGAGAGATATAGAGAGGAGAGGCAGAGGAGAAGAGTAGAGAAGGTTCCCTAGAGATGGTTGAGGAGACCCTGAATTCTTAAGAGTTGACAGAGTACATCAGCCTAATACCCAGAGAGAGGGAGAGCTGAGGGTCACAGAATAAATATAGAAGATTGGAGAGAGAGAGATTGAGGGGAAGATAGAGAGAGAATAATAATGGTCAGTAGGAGAGATGTAGGATTACTTGAAGGACTATAAAATATACCAATACATAGAGAGAGAGAGACAGCAGAAACTAGTGAGAGAGAGAGGAAGAGAGAGAAATAAAGCTAGGGCGGAGTGAGACGAAGGATCACAGAAAAAATATAGAACTCTTTTAGAGCGAGAGAGATGGCGGACGTCATTTTCTGCTAACTCAATCGAAGCTGGAGCTTCGATGGCCTCGCGTAGGCTGCACGGAGACCGTCCGATTTGAGCACGCAAAGCTAAAAAGCACTAGAAGCCTATCGGAGACATATATAGGATAGCTTTCATTCCTTGCACTGGCATTGATTTTATCTCCTTGTTCACAAGAAGACGCAAAGATGTCGTTTTTTTGGAAATCTGTATTTTTCCGGGAAGGATTGTTTCAATCCATTGTTGACTCGTCCAAACTGGCCCGCCATTTTGATAGTCCCCCATGTGAGTGTTTTAGTGTGGAGCTCACAGAGGAGCCTCTCTCTCTCTCTCTCGTTCTCTCTCTCTCTCTCTCTCTCTCTCTCTCTTCTCTCTCTCTCTCTCTCTCTCTCTCTCTCTCTTCTCTCTCTCTCTCTCTCTCTCTCTCTCTCTCTCTCTCTCTCTCACTCTTCTCTCTCTCTCTCTCTCTCTCTGTCTCTGTCTCTGTCTCTCTGTCTCTGTCTCTGTCTCTGTCTCTCTCTCTGTCTTCTATCTCTCTCTCTCTGTGTCTCTCTCTATCCTTCTCTCGTTCTCCTTCCGCGTCCTTTCTAATAACATAGATGATCACAGCTTATGCATATCCTAAGCCTAGATTCTTCAATGATTTAAATAATTAAAAAGCTTCTTCTTGACTTAATTATCATTAGGAGAAGTTTTTTGATCATGATTTGATCAAAAGCTTCTCCTAATGATAAAGATCATTTTGATCATGATTTGATATGCATGAAACATGCAAACGTTGAAGCATATGATGGTGGAAATACCTGAATATATTCTAATGATAATCAAAATCAAGCACAATGATGAATAAAACAACTAAACATATTTTCTCCCAAAAATCTAATAAAAACAGTTAAAAACCGTAATGAGCATTTCTAGTTATTTGATCAGTTTTTTAAAGTGCAAGACAATCATGATCATGCCACGTGTCACCAAATCAATGCTTCGAAAAAATCAACCTTTGGGGAGTATTTAGGCTGTGGGATTGCGTTTCGATCGATAGGCGCTCAATCTATCAAAGAGGACATTGCTGACTTCGACGGCACTTGTTGGGTAAAGATTGAAGATCCTATGTGCTGCCATGTCAAGCTCCATTTTGAAGAGGAAATAAACATCTTGATTGTATCTGATGGATGAAGATTGAAAACCCATAATGATGCCACATGTCTCTCTCTAGTGAGCCTCATGAAGAATGAACCGAGCTTTTTAAGTGCTCGTTCGATCCCTATTGGAGCTTTGAGATGCCATCATGTTGCCCTTTAGAGCAGTCCATAGGGCCACCGACCTCACACATTATAACTCTTCTTGATGAACGACTAAGATTTATCAAAAATTTGGAAAAAAGAAGTCCCATATTAACAAAATTTTGGAAATAGATGCCTATATGTGGATATTCATATCTTCCAAAATATAAATCATTTTCCTTCAAATTTTCCTCATCTGATCAAGTTCTTATCATTTATATTTTATGTCATTAAATTTCATAATTATAAAGAATCAAAGGTTTATCCATAAATTTTACTTGTTCAGCTTGGAAGTAAAACTAAGGCAACTTAGAAACCAGTTCTTAATCAAAATCTCCTTGTTCTTCTCTTCATTCTTCAAATTCCATTTTTTCAAGTCTCTAATTTCAAATTTTAAATAAAATAGGGTTCATAAACAAGCTATTAGATCTTGAAAATTTTTAACGTTACAAATTCCATAAAATTAGCCTTGAACTTTGGCTACTTATTGAATTGATCATTGACCCTTCACTTGATTTGACTTCAGGGTCTCGACTTGAGTGACTTTGACCCCAAATCGACCTAGACAAAACACTTCACAAAAAGATTGATGATAAAGACTATTACAAGACAATTCCATTGACCATTCTCAAACAAAGAAATTTTAAAACTTTGTCGATTGCCTTTATCACAAGATATCACCAAGACACTGCGGATAAGATCTTTGAAAGAGTTTATGAATAGTTCTACAAGATCTCTAAAATATGTTTTGAGAGAACAAGAAAAATTCTACGTGAGACTTCAGATAGCACTTTAAAATGAATCTCTCTAAATTGCGATAGAGATATTGAATGCACCGGAGAGAAATTCATCGAAGTCAAGGTTATGCTCTCTGATAACGTGTCATTGATGCATTCATTTTCATCATTATAAATGGGTTTTAACACATAATTCTAGTTAATATAATGCACATTATCTTGTTTTTTATGATATTATTGCATTCATCATTTCATTCCACTCATATTCCAAACTTACATATTTTTAGTGCTAATTTGATAAGAAATAAATGTCCTATCATACATCATTCTTTTCAATTACTTATACTATGAGACTAACTCCATTTGACTCTTT
>CM044106.1:18736293-18799759 GCA_024174645.1 Lemna minuta
CTTCCGACCTCCTTCCCTCCCTCTCTCTCCCGACCTCCCTCTCTCCCTCTCTCTCCAGCTCTCCCTCCCTCTCTCTCTCCCGCTCTCCCGCTCTCCCTCCCTCCCTCCCTCTCCCGCTCTCCCGACCTCCCTCTCTCCCTTTCTCTCTCCCGCTCTCCTCGCCCTCCCTCCCCTCTCCCTCTCCCTCTCCCTCTCCCGGCCTCCCCCTCTCTCTCTATCGCCCTCCCTCTCTTTCTCTCCCGCCTCTCTCTCTCTCTCTCGATTTATTTTTCTATGACGTGGCTGCTACGTGGATCTCTCTTGGCTTACTTGGCTGCCAACTGGATCGGGAAGAGTCAACAATAGCGGCTGTGCTAGATTTGGATAAAAAACTGAGAGTTGGGGCTAGATTTGGAGAATACGAGAGTTCGGGCTAGATTTGGATAAAATCTGAGAGTTGGGGCTAGATTTGGATAATAACCCATTTAAGAATACTCTCTGTCTCTCTCTCTCTTTCCTTTTAAGAATACACACACACTATTTCTCCCTCTTTCATGTTAAGAATACTCTCTCTCTCTCTCATTTTAAGAATACTCTTTCTCTCTCTATGTATATATAGTAATTAAGGAGGACAAGATTTAGGGTTTTTCTTGGTTGGAGAATAGTCAACATTTGAATTTGAGTCTTTCTAGGGCTCTCTATGTCCAGAATAGTTTCTCTCCCCTCCTTGCATATATATACTCAATGAGGAGAAGATTTTTGGAATTTCTTTTGGGTGGGTTTGTTAGCATTTTAATTTTGAGTATTTCTATGAATCTCTTTTCTCTGTCTCAAATATTCTACATTTTGTATATATAATCAAGGAGGACAAGATTTAGGATTTTTCTTTTAGTATAGATTTTCAAGCATTTTACTTTTAATATATATTTTTCAAGAGGACAAGATTTAAGATTTTCTTTGGTTGATTTGTAGGCATTTGAATTTTGAATGTTTGTAAGTCTCTCTCTCTATATCTACCTACATCTCTCTCTCTCTCTCTATATGCATATATAAGGAGGATATATCTGGATTTATTCTGTTTGTGTGGGTTTGCATGCAATAGAATTTGGAGTCATTTGTTCTCACCTGTTTGACTTTGCTAGGGTTCTTGTCAAAAAAGGACTAGCATTAGGTTTTTCTAGAGGGTTCATAATCTCCTTCTAATTTCATACCATCTTCCCTGGTCCTTGTCACTTGGGGACTCTATGAGAATCATGTGTGCTAGCCAACATATCTATCATTCAAGGACATGAATTTTCATGCGACTTATGATCATGTAAAGTGCAAAGGTATGTATGGTTAGTCTTATCAGCATTCTCAAAACATGATCAAGTGTTGACCATTTCATCATGAAAAGCATTCAATAAGTTTCAGTTTCAATATGCTATCTACCATGGTCATATACATGATGAGGTAGAAGGAAGAGTATCTAGGGAAGATGACATGCCACCTTGAGGACTAAGCATGGCACTTAGAGAGGTATACCATGAATTTGAAAGATTGAATCATATGGAATTGACACAAATACCCCCAATTAAGTTCAATATTATTTGAAGAAATCTAGAGATAAAGTGTGCCTAGACATGGGCAGAGCAAGGATAGGTGAAGATGACATGCCACCTTGAGGATTAGGCATGGCACTTACAGAGGTATAACATGACTTTGAAAAATTGAATCATATGAAATTGACTAAAAGGTATAAAATGATGACAAAACAGCAAATATAATGAATTTTGCCATGGTAACTCAAAGGGCGATGATGAATGACAATGACAACATGGCCATGATTATACTCATGTCGACACATGAATTGTGCAAAGTTACAGCACCATGGTGATGTTGACCAAAGCCTGGATGATGGAAGTGGGATGCAAGGATATGAGGTGGAGCACATGACATGAAAAGTGACATGCATATCATGAAAGCAAATGATGTAACATGTTGGCATCAAATGGCTAAAGATAATGATGATGAGATGCCTGATAATGCCAATGAGTGATGATAAGAATGATGACAGCTCATGGTCATATCATTTATCCTTGAATAGCTCAAAAGTGTTCAAAGATAAACAAATCTAGAGTACAATATAAAAAATCTAGGTCACCAAGACAATCTTTAAGAACCTTGACTTGATGCAAAAGTAAATATGAAGAAATTTGATTGATCACAGGCTATTACGATTACAAGATCATGTAAACGATCAGGATTCAAGAATTTCAACGCGGTTGACACCTTTTACATACATCTGACTTGTTCTCATTTCTTCATTTTTATTCTCCGAGTAAGGATCTTGCATTTCTGTTAAGGAAAAAGTCAAAATCTGCTAAATTGAAGACCTAATCACACTGAAATGCTTTTGAAAGATAACGCTGGGAAATAACTTTTGCAAAGTAAAAACCCCAAAATATGACCTAATTCCCCACAAAGTTGTTCATTGCCGTGGAGAGTGAGTGAGAGAGACTGAGGGAGTTGCAAAGGGCATAAGCAATCAAGGAACTGTTTGAGTTCTCCAGGGGTATTATCAGCCTGTTTGAGGAATCAATGAAGGAGAGAAGTTGCACAAAGAGAGTATGATTGGGGAATGGGAGGCAGACATAGGAACTATCAGGTATCGGTCAGTAAAAATGACGAGATGACCGCGAAGTATAAAAAGAACAAGACGATGGCAACAAGGATTAACAACTTTGGATTCTCTCTCATGCTTGGAGCAGTCACGGATCTGAGCGAACCCCATGAAAATGAAATATATCAAAAAGAAAAGTCATCAGAAGAAAGCTATAATCGAGAACACTGAATAGAAATGCAAAAACATACCTAGCTATGCGCTGAGAGAGCCTATAGAATGGTAAGCTCTGAATGAACACAATGCCTGGCCCAGTAAGAGTAGCAACCATCTGGTTATCACCCTTTACCAAGAACAAAAGACAGAATTTTACATTATAATTATTACAAATGGCGCAAATGGGAAGATAGTTGTGTTTTGACTGACCCCAAAGACGACCCTCCTCATGGGGTTACTGTGTTTTAACTGTAGATCAATTGTGCCGGTCATAGCAGCGATCGAAGAAGCATCGACAATGAGCACTTCTCCAGTCTCGAGAGACTTCTGGACAACTAGAAGCAAGGTTTGACTTGGTAAACTCTGTCTGATGCCAAGCAAATCAAGAAAATGCATGCCATGTTTGATTCGTGCATTCTAGAGAATTTTGACCATCTTTTTTTTTCCTGATGTAGAGTTTTGACCATCTTTGAATGGGAGTACCAAATAACGATAACAAAATAAAGAGATGAGGTGGAGATGACTACCAGATCCACCTGCTGTTAAGAATGCGAGGCCTTGGCCGACTAATTTCTGTCTAAGAATTCCCTGAAAGTCATTCTTCATAATAAGAAGATAGAAATGAAAAGAATCCAAATATAAAGTTACTCAAGACGCACAGACAAACACTTTACCTCTGCACCAGTCAAAACGATGCGAGGTCTCTGATCAACTGTACTGCTTACTGTGACATCATTAAGAGAGCAAAGGAAAGCATCTGACTACAACAACCATTAGGGTAAAATAAGAAATGTGTGACTAGTAGAAAAGCCATGCAGGAGAAATAAGTGTATGTTGATCAACATGAGCTGATTATGTATGTTTATATATGTTTAATTCAGAAAACCGATCAGCCTTAGTAATGAAGAATCAAATATTACCTGGCATAAAATTTCTCCACCAAAATTTGCCAGATCGATCTAAGAAATGATCAAGGGGAAAACATGAGATTTCAAGGAAGAACTAGCTTCTCAAACAAAAGAATGATTGCATCTCTAAATTGAATGAGAGATGCTTACCGGAAATATTCTAGATGGAGAAGGTGCTGCTATACCAACAAATCCATCACTTGTGTCAGAGTTAGAGAGAAGAATGCTAGTCATGCTCTTTCCAAAAAGCCACTGCCAAATCCCACCAGCATGTTCAGGAAGGAAGATATTTTCCATTTGAATGGATCCAGACATGTAGCACATGGAACCTGAAAAGGCATCAGCTTTACATAAAGTCACTATCTTAGAAATAAGTTAAATCTTCAACGGTGAAGCCAGTAGAACCAATTTCAATGAAGGCAAATGATGATAAAATCATTATCTTTAGTGGAAAGCAAAGGAGAGCACCAGAGGAGGTAGGACCGATGCTGCCTAGGGTACAAAATGAAGTCCTTGAGTTTATTGAAGATAAACACAACTTTAATGGCGTACGCACAATGACATTTACCATAATACTCTTAACATCTTTTAATAATAAAACCGTTAAAGAAAAATTCTTTTATGATAAATGCTTTCTCTCTACATGTTTTTAGAACTCTCAAACAAGAAGACGGCCAGTTCCAGGAGTTTGCATCAATACAAACTTGAACAATAATAGTTGAAGGCAACAGTGAAAGTAAAGAAGGTCACTTACCAGGTCTTGCTGTAATTTTTTCTTGTGGCTTGAGCATAATCTGTTAAATAAATGGAAGAAAATCGATTATACTCCCAAAATGGAATCATAACTCCATGAGGAACATGCTTGTTTGAAAGGTGTCTACCTGAACAATCTGTGCTTCGCCTCCCAATATTTGAAAAGGTGTGACTGATGCTTGCGGGCTCTGAAGGGGAAATAAGTTGTCAGATAATGTAAGAATTATGAGCAGAAATTTTTCACTGAAAAGACATATAAGTTCACGAAGATAACAATTTATATGCCTTCAAGACATAAAAGGCTTATGCACATTCTCACTTCTCATTTGAAGATGACATATAAATAGTATCATCATAATGGAACATTTGAGCAAAGGTGACCAACAGTGCAAGATAGACACCGCTCCAAACAAGTATCCAATGGGATATTCACAGTTCTGAGGCTTTGCCATGCTTGATACCATTTTTTGAAACACAAAATGGAAGATCACCCAAGGTCGGTGAACTCCCCAACTGTTAGATAGTCAGTGACTGATTAGAGGAAATAACTCTATAATACCACTGAATAGTACGCCTTAATCAACAACTTATCATCAGAGCATTGCTTGTTTGTTGGATTTATTGCTTAAGAGTTTCGTCAATGGGATTCCAAGATAAACTACAATGACATGTCATGATCTCCTTTATGACATAGGAAGGATAAATATGTCTAATACAAGTGATTGATGGATGAGAACAAGTGGGATTTATCTGATTTTTTAAAGAAAGTAACTAAAGCACTATTTTAAATAAGTAACCAATGTCCAACATCCAGATGAAAAAAAATTTGAATAACACTGAAATGTACCATCGAAAACCTATCCATCAACTCGTGAACAACAGGAATGACATCATAAATGACCACTTCTCCTTCAATAACATGATCTAGCATTGATAATCGCTATCCTCTTGATTTCAAAAGAGAAATCCTACTTATGGTTTGGATTTTCATTCAACTTATTTTGCTTCTTCTTCGTACACAAATTTATGGTAATGGTGCAGATGACATAAGAGTCCTTCTAGCTACCGTTTTTCCCGCTAAACCTCAACCAAGACACCTGAAATTAATCAGTGAGGGCCACTTTATATCATCTAAAAGAACTTATAAAAAAGTACATTATTTCCGCTATAGAACAGTTTAAGACCACCAAATTACAATTTAGGAAGTTCTGTATTGATCGGTAAGCTTTGAGTTCCAGTGGAAGAATATTTAGGTGCAACACAAACTTTATCCTCCATTTGGTCTCTTCAATCTTCACGATTATAGACATTAAAAATTCATGTTTGTCATCCACTTAACTCTTCCATCCATAGTTGATTTCCTCATACGTTGAGGCACTCACAATAACCTAATACTCAAGACAAATTCCCTGAGAATTTCCCAATTTTTAAAATAATCTTCCTTCTCCATACCATTCCTCCATTTAGTCTCTTAAATTTCCAAAATAGGAATAGGCATAAAAATTTATGTTTATCATCCACTACACACTTCCGTCCTCAGTCGATTTCTCTTCTACAGTGTGGTACTCGTAATAAGCCTAACATTCAAGATGAACTCCCTGACAATTTCTTATCGTTATAAAAGAACTGACTAACTAACCGGAGAAAAAGCGAGCATCAATCTGAAGAACTAAACAGATACATATCGGACAAAAAAACTCAGAGAGAACACTAATCCAGTAACAGTTCATCACCTGATAGACGTAGGGCTGGAATGGCGTAGAGAATACCGGCGCCGCCATGATAAGCTAACCTCGGAGATCTAAAATCCCCAGATCCGACTTCAAACAAGAAATTTAGAGATCGTACAGAAGAATTGATCAGACATTCTTTCTCTGATCCAAGCGGCGGAATGATCGAAGAATTCCAAATCGCCAAAATTTCGCAGTTGAAATATTTCTCCTAATTCGCGATATCTGGGAGAGACAAGAGCACATCATTTGTCCGACGTCGTGGAGAGAAACACGCGTCGTTATTTAATTCGACCACATCATTTGTCCGACGTGTCGATATGTCACTCGCTATCCCAGACACGTCGGAAATATCTAATGTTTTATAGAAATTAGAAAATAACTGTGTTCCTGGACAATTTCCTAAAAAGAAAGTTATAAAAGTCCTAAAATTCTTGAAAGTTTTTTGAAAAATAGCGGTATTAGCTATTATTATTATTGAATTATTTTTTGCCTTTGCAGTTCAGATCTGTTATTTTTGTTCATTTTTAAAAGTGTAATCCTGTTCATTCTTACTTTTGAGTGGTGGTAGTCGATCAAATCGACGATCTGATCGACGGTCATCGATGATCAATTTCGATCGGACAATCATTAGATAGCAGATCTGATGTGCGGGCATCGATCACGACATCAATCAGATCGTGTAAGTGATCAATGGCCATCGATACAATGAGGATCATCAATCATGGTGATGGGGCTACCGTTGAAGAATTTCTCCTCCTCTCTTTCCGCGAAGCTTTGGCGCACCTTTGGGAGCAAGAAACTCCCCCAGCGGACACATATTTGTTCCACGTGTCGATAGATTACTCGCCGATCTAGACACGTGGAAAATAGCTAAAATTATACGGGATTAGAAATATACCTCACTCCCAGAAAGATGGAGGGCAAGAGAGACCATTATTTTTCAGTCAACGTATACTTTCCATAGATGGATGGATAAATTGATAGATATTTGGATATCATAGATGGATAAATAATTGATAAAAAGATGGATGGATGGATGGATAGATAGGAAAACAGATAGATACGAACTCTTATAATTAAAATTTCGATATACACATAAATAGATTTTAGAAAGTTTAGAAAATATGCGGATAAATATATAGATAGATACATATATAGATACATAGATAGATAGATAGCTAGATAGATAGCTAGATACATAGATAGAATGGATGGATAGATGGATAGTGGACAAACTTGACGACATTTAGCATACAACAACAGAATATTCCGATGGACTCCGTTTCACTGACCTCGCGGTCATTGAATTCGCTAGTCCTCAGATCCTTGCAGCTCACGCAACTTGCGTAGACCAGAGTCCCGTATCTGATCACCTCCGGTCAGCTTATCGTCTTCCACCCAAACATCCATATAACAGTACAATCTCTCCATCTCTCTATATCTATCGATCTCCCTCTCTCTCTCTCCTCGTCTCTTCCAAGTTCCACGAGAACGTTGGAAAAACAACGGTAGATAACAGATCGGTATGAATCCTCTCTCTATCTCTCTCTTCTCCCATTTTTCTTGTTTATCTCTCTTTCTTCTCTTCCCACGTCCACTGCAGCATACATGACGCACTACTCTCTCTCCTAATTCCCCTGCCGTCGACGCATCAGCATGAATTCGTTATGTCTCTGTCTCTGCCGCCGACAATCTTATTTATCTCTCCTCCACGGGCACACGTTAATCATCTCTCTTTCTTCGCCTCGAAGTTCCCGAATGCACGCTGGTGTGTATTCTCTATAGCTTTCCGCGTCCCCCCCCGATCATCTTATTTATCTTTCTTTATCTATTGCCTCCGTTGCATACAATAATTATAAAATTTAACCTCTCTCTCCTCTCTCTCTCCACCGGCTCATCTATCTTTTTCATCTCTCTTTCTTCTCTCCTCCGCGGCAAACGTTAATATAAATAGCTTCTCTCTCTCACTCTCTTTCTCTCCCAGACGAGGCCAAATCTGGAAGAGAGAATCAGCCAGCGGAGGTGGACTGGGATCGATCTCCGAAGATGAAGCACATTCTAAAGAAGCTGCACCGCGGAGGAAGCCATGAGCATCCGCGAACCTCGCAAGAGGGGACGACCGCTCCATCGATTCCCTCGACCTCGTCCTCGCTAGGTCAGACTAACGCAGAGACAAATTCTTCCGGAGAGGGAAACGCCGACCGGCCGGATTATTTTTCCTCCGAGGAGGAATTCCAGGTGCAGCTTGCGATGGCGATCAGCGCCTCGAATTCGGAGCGCGGGGAGAATCTGCGCAGGAAAGGACAGGATGAAGTCCAGAGAGAGGATCATCAGAGTACAGCTGAATCTTTGTCGAGGCAGTACTGGGTGAGTTTTCTGTGTTTGTTAGTAATAGTTTGCTGCTTATGTCGTGATGTATAAGTCTAAAAGAAGGAATTTGTTTAATTTTTGTAAATTGGTGAGTGAATTGTTTTTCGCTTTCCGTTTCCTTTTTTTGCTTGTTTTGTTGTGTTCCTCTCAGTCACGAGTGTACAGTCAGTCAGAAAGCAGTAGTGGGCGAGTGATCTGTTTCTGTTCTAATTTGTCGCTTATGTTGTGTAGTGCAGGTCTAACAGAAGGAATTTTTATAGTCGTGAGTGTATATTTTTATAAATTTTTTAAAGTGGCGAGGCAGTACTAGGTCAGTGTTCTGTGTTTGTTAGTAATTTTTTGCTGATGTAATATAGTATATGTTGAGATGAACGTTTTCTTTGATTTTTTTTAAAGTGGGAACTGCACTAGTTATTCACAGTTTTTGCTTGTTTCTTTGTCTTCCTTTATTCAGTGAAGGCTTCAAAGTGATAACTCAATAGTGTACTGTCAGTCAGAGGCAGTACTGGATTCACGTGCTGTGTTTTTCAGTAATTTGTTGCTTCTGTAGAGTAGTATATGTGGAAATGAAATTTTTTTATTTTTGTAAATTGGTGAGGGTTCTAGTTTTGGGTTTTTTTTTTGTTTCTTTGTTTTCCTATATTTGGTGAAGTCTTCAAAGTGATGGAGTCAAGAGTGTACTGTCAGGAGGCAGTACTGGTGAATGTTTTATGTTTGCTAGTAATTCGTTGGTTCTGTAGCACAGTTCATGTTGGAAGGAACGTTTTACGTGAATTTTTTATTGGTAAGTGTATTGATTTTTCCCTTTCCCTTTTCTGCTTTTCTACATTTTTGTAGATTTCTTTTTATTTTTTTCCTATACACTGAAATCAACAGTAACTGATGGGTCTGAGTCTCTATCTTTGGATAAAAAAGTTGTCTGCTGGTGAAATATGTAGACCATGTTGTACCCAGGTCATGGGATAAATCAGGTTGTTCACTTTCCCGTATCCAAATAAGAAAATTCATCACGTTTCTTTTAAAAGATGATTCTTCTTATCTTTTGGTTATTCAGTTCTTCTTCTCCCAGGCGCGAGTTTATGAATTGGAATCTGTCATAGAATGGGTGCCTTGCTTTAATATTTTAACCTCTTATAAAGATATCTTATGATTAATATATATTGATTATTTTTTTGAAAAGGAAACGGATGATCACCTGAGAGTATTATATATACACGCCATATGTACAAGAATGGTGGCAAAGGACCCCTTCCCCGTCCCCCTTCATATCCATCTACACCAGCATGACACGAATCCTTCCACATCCTGAATAATCCCGTCAGTTCACACAGCCCTCCCCTTTAAAACCCTGCTCATTACCCTGTAGCCAAATTGCCCATAGCATGGCCAAGATTCTTCCCCGCTCTGTCTCCTTCCTAGGAGTGTCACACATGAACGATGTCCATTCATTGCGTCAAAAGTAACCGCCAACTGTGGTATCTTCAGGCTGGCCCAAGTGACATGGGCTAATGGGCAGTCAAAAAACATGTGTGAACAGTTTGCTTCCCTGCTTATTGACATTACACCTTTTGTTCGGGTCAAATCTCCTTTGAAATGCTCGTGTCGTGAGACGCTTCATGAGGAGCAGCCAACCAAAAATTCGCACCTTTAGTGGGACTTTCTATCTCCCTATAAGTCTTCATGCTCAAATGATTGCCTCCTCCTAGTCAAACTGCTTGTTTAATCTTTGCTTATGCCCCTGGAACACAGAAGGTGCAACCTTGCTATTCCCAACTGTCATGTGTCCTCAGTGATGGTTGCAATCTCTTAGGGTATTCTGCTCATCTAAGAAATCCTTCACCCTCTGATCTGATAGAGGACCTTCTGGCTTTAAATTCCATTTGTTGTCCCAACTATCCTTGACTGTGGCCCGAGGATTTCATGTAAGAGCAAGCAAGCTCGGAAACTCTAATTTAGAATGCCCTGAGCTGACCAGTCATGCAACCAGTACTGGAATAGGGAGCTGTCCCATAGTTTGCGCGTGAAGAATTCTCGTATTAAAGAAAGCACTTGCCTCACACCTTTCTAAAACGCCAATACTCCAGGGATCGGAGCAACTTATCTCTCACATTTGAAAGATGTGCCATAAAAGTCGATAAGAACCATTGTAACCAAATTCTACTCCAGGCTCATAATCCTACGCACCCATTTCATTAGAAGTGCTAGGTTCATGATTTGTAACTTCGGAACCCCCAACCCTCCCAGCTTGACTGGTCTGTGCACCACGTCCTAAGGGCCATGGCCAAACCTTTGCCTTCCCTTGATTCCAAGCCTTTCCCAGAAAAAAACTCCTCATCAACCCTTCCAGTCATCTTTGGACTGATAGATAAAAAATCGTTGTCATAGAGGGCACCGACCGTGGCAGTACCAGATGTCCTCCCCTTGACTCTGCACTCTAGTTTGTCACCCTACTGGTCTCCTTTCTGAGGTTGAGAGCCAACCCCCGTCAGTGGCAGCCCCAAATAATGCATTCGAAGCATCCTGATTGGCATCCCCAGGGCCCCAGAAAATTGTGCCTTCTGTGATAGCCCAAAACCTAGAAATGCTAATTTGGCGTGATTTATCTGTAGATCTGAGAAATCTGCAAAAAGGTCTAATAGCCTGGGGAGATTTTTTGTCTCTTCCATGGATCTTTCTGTGTCACATGCACATTGTAAGAATGGGATGCCCTCTAGGTAGCTCGTCATCTAAAAGCCCCTCAACAGACCATTGGAGCAATTTTTTATAGTGCACATTGCCCTGAGTATCCTCTGTTAGATCAAATAGTAGCCGTGCCGATGGACACCCCTGATTGAGCCCCGTTCACCAAAACCAAACACGAATGGAAGGTTACACATTTATGTACCCATGCCATCCATTTAGTAAGAAATCCTCTTTCCTCATTGACGACCGCATGAAATCCCAATCTACCGAAATTATTTGCCTCTTGCAAAGACAACCTTCCATATGAAGCGCTTGGTCTCCTTTCTCTACCATGCTGCTAAGATCTCCGTGGCCACTACTGCGCCATCCACCAACTGTCTCCCTGAAATGAATGTTGACTGGAATGGGTTGACTAGATCAATAATCACCTCCCTTAACCTATTAAGCAGAACTTTCATTATGATAAAGTATATGGAATTGGTAGCTCTCTGAGTAAAACTAAGAACGCCTTATCCTCTAAGTTTCTCGGTGCGTGTTAATATCATCATCATCATCATCATCATCTTTTTAGTGATTTTAAGGTGTAAGAGACTGGTGCATATTCGTGATTTGCTTGAAGTATTGGTTTGTAAAAGTATGTAGGATTCAGAGGAAGTTATTAGGTTTCTATTGATTTTTGACGTTTTCACTATTTATGAGAATTTGCAGTTATTATCAGTACTTCCTGAACTTTCCTGTGAATTCTCTAAGAATTCATTTTTTTAATCACTACGGCCCCTTATGGAATTTACGTTGGCCTCAATATGTGCATAGATTCTGGTAGGCAGTTGAGTTTGTTTCTCCAAATATCCTTTCAAAAGAGTATTATGTGCATAGATTCTGGTAATTCAGTGCCTTCATCTGTAATAAAAATTTATTTTCTGTGAAAAGGTCCTTGAAAAGGCTTATGGTCCTTCAAAATCTATCTGATTTTGGTATGTACAGTTTGTATTTCATAAGTTCTTTTGAAATTTATACTTTCATCTGTGAAGACATTCTAAAAGACCTCCCCAAAGTCTGTTGACTCCCAAATTGAAAGAACTTATTAGTTATTTGATTCAGGTTGTAGAAACTTGTGTTTTTTTTTTATGAATTTGGTGATGCATATTATCTTCTCTCCTCTTATGCTCCTCTCATTTTAGCGTTATTCATTTTGTTTGACAGTTACTGTAGCCTTTTCTCACTCTTCAACCTCAAAATTTTCAAACGTGTTCTCTTTTTATTGTCCAGGACTACAATGTGATTGACTATAATGTGAAAGTCATTGATGGGTTCTACGACATATTTGGTCTACCCCTTCATCTTTCAGGAAGCAACATGCCCTCTCTTTCGGACATTCAATCTAACATTGGAGATCTTGGCTTTGAAGTCATTATTGTGAATCGGGACATCGATCCAGCTCTAGTAGAGCTTGAGCAAATTTCCCAGTGTATTGCCTTAGACTGCCGCTTGTCCGGTGTTGAGCTTCTTGTCCAACGAATCTCGGATCTTGTTACAGAACATATGGGTGGTCCTGTAAGAGACTCAAATGATATGGTGGCAAGGTGGGTGGAACGAAGTTCAGAGCTTAGAACTTCTCTACATACAAGCTTACTACCTATTGGGGGTATTCACATTGGCCTCTCACGCCATCGGGCTCTTCTTTTTAAGGTGATTCTCTCAAAACATCTAATTTTTCAAACCCTATTTTGTTCTGAAAAAAGGTCCTAAGAGAAAGCCCCCCCCACAAGAAGATGAACAAAAATGTGAAATTACTCTTACGGGGCCTTATTTTTATAAACCCTGATAATCAGAAACTTAATGAAACATTGATTTTTATTGAAAAAACCTAGTTCAAGTTCAGATTAAGTTTAATCATGATATGTAAAAGTTTTTTCTCCAATGGGAATAATTTTAATCTGAAATGTTGTTATTTCTCTGTTTCGTTGTGTATATAGAAGATTCAGTCTTGCAGCCAGTTGGCTAGTTTAATCTACTCTGTAGTTTTCTATTCTGTAAATCAATCACCTATTAGCATGTACTGTAGTTGATGAGTGTCTTTTTGTGTGATTTATGATTACCATGGCACTATTTACTAATAGCTTATTTTCTTCTTCTTTTTAATTCAGGTTTTAGCCGATCATGTTGGCATCCCTTGCAAACTTGTAAAAGGAAACCATTATACTGGCTTTGATGACGATGCTGTTGACTTGATCAAATTAGGTGACAGGTCTGCTTCAAGCTCTCTATATGCTGATGGTGTCTCTTTCTTTGAGATTACGTCTGTCCATCCCTCACTGGAATTCTCTCTTTTGTCTCTCATTTGAATCCATCTCCTATACTATCTCTCTCTCTCTCTCTATTGCTCAATTCTCTCTCTCCCTCACTGATACTCTCTCTCTATCCTGCCTTCTCTGTGTAATGTTTCATCCTGATATTTTGTTCTTTTGATGTAAATTTTATTCTTTGATTTCAAAATTTCCTCAATGTTATGCAAGTTACGGAAACTGATAACACGAATGGGGTCATTTCTCATTTGGAAAATCTTTGACATACTCTCATCCTGTTGCTCAAGATCTTTTTCTTGCTTCTTCATTTTCAGCGAGTTCCTGGTTGATCTAATGGCTGCCCCAGGGACCCTTATTCCAGCTGATGCTCTTAATGTGAAGGACCCTTCCCTTAATTCAAGTAATACTAATGTGATGAAAAAGAGCCGCAGTCAAAGAGCAAATGAGCCAATTTCCATGCCATCTAGCAATGAACCAGGTCTACAGGTCAGCAAGTTTGTGGGTGTTTCACTGGGCACTGAAAAGTCAACGTCTTTGCCTTCATCTTCGACCAGTGGAAACAGTTTGAGTAAAGAATTGGTCAACCCCGTTGTAACTGAAGGGCCCCTCAAAAACTATTCTGAAACTTCTTCTCCTCAGGAAGTGGAGGAAAACGTCAACAGTCAGACACAGTCACAGGATTTATTGGACTCCAGGAATCTTTTTGCCGAACTGAATCCCTTTTTGACAACTGAACCAGGAAATGCATCACTTATGCGGTCCACTGAAATTAGAAAAAAGGAGCCTCAAAGGCAAAGAGAAAACTTTCCTTCAGGTACTGGAAGACCTCCTCTTCCTTTAGTTTGGAAGAACCGGTCTACATGCAACGATTTTTCTTCTAATAGACAGTATGATCCTGTTGATGGGAATTTTCCTCGTAAAAATTTGCAAGCAAGAGATACAACAATTGCATCAACATCTTTCCTTGAGGGCGTCCAATCTGAATTTCCGAGGTATAATGTTGTGGGAAGCATGGAAAATTATGGTTCCTTTCTGAAGGACAAGGGTATAAGTTCAAATTCCAGCCATGAGGGAAATGGAGACCATGAAGAGATATTACATTCAGACAAGCCACATCAGATGAAAGTCAAACCCCAGGGATCTAGCAGCTCTGAAATTGGTAAAAATCGTGTTGACCGACATGGATGGATGGATGCTGGATCTTCTAGCCTTTTAGATCACTTCATAACCCAACAGCTTGATCCAAGGTTGGATGATGTGGCAGAATGTGAAATATTGTGGGAGGATCTTGTTATTGGTGAAAGAATTGGATTAGGTATTCCTGTCATTAACTGATATTCTTTTATTACTTATCATGCATATGATAAGAACTGCAATAATCATCTATCCCTACCTTCATATATCAGGTTCATATGGAGAGGTATATCGGGCTGACTGGAAATCCAAAGTGAGTCTTTTTCTTTTTTCCTGTTCTTCAACGCTCTTTATTCTTGTCGAATGGTCAATGATGTGAATTGTATAGCTATGTAAGATATGAACTTATCTACTTCATTTTTTTCACTTCTATGAGAATTGAACTCTTTATCAGGTGTAAAATGTGATTCACTTGTGGCTTTAACCCCTGTTGTTTTATTTCTGCGCCATCCATTTTTTCTCTCCGAAGGGGGACAGTATTTTACTTGACGGGAAGCTTTTGTACTGAATATAGGGAGTATCACTTTTGAGTACATTATATTTTTCCGCGAATAGAGGAATTTTTTAATATAGCCTTCAATAGAGGGCAGTTTTAAGGGTATTTTTTAAAGTTGTAACAAAGGAAGATCACCCAAAATCGGTAATCAACTGGTACAAGTACCCGCTTCTTCCCACCCAAGAGCTCACTCTCTGGACATCCCAAGCTTGAGCACCCACACCCTTAACCTGGAATTCTTCTCACCCTGGCAACCCTCTTCCCAAGGAGTCACCCATCCGCCCAAGCCTGAGCTTGCTTAACTCGACAGAGTGCTTCTCCAACCCAGTTCCCCTCTTCCTGGGAGGTCACTCATCTCTGCACTAACCAAGCCTGAGCACACTTTACTCGTGAGTTCTCCACCCCAGAGCCCATCTTATACTAAAGGGACCGTTTTAACGGAATTTTTATCCTTGAACCTACCAAAGAGGTGTATAAATGGGCCTAAGATGTACCGGATCTCTGATTCTATGAAGCATTTTATTGTAAGGATTGAATAAAATAATGGAAGATTCAGTCTGTGTCAAAGCATCAGTCTGCAGACAGATGCTTTCCTCTGCTTTACTGAGTTTCCAGGCAGCTTGCTCCCAAGGAGAGAAAAGAAGCAGCATTTTACAGGCCATTCAATAATATGCCAACCATCTTAATCATTTTACTGTATCAACTGCCAATTAAGGGTTGTCAGTGATTGTCATCATCATGATCATTTGGTGATCCTGATGTTAATCTGACCCCAGGAGCATATCCCTGATCATCATGATCAGACTTTCTCGTCAGTCCCTCCAGATAGGATCAGGAATCCTGTCGTGTTAATTTAAGCTAGTCTTGATGATATATATCCGTGTTAATTTTTTTTTAAAATATCTCACTTGTTCTATAGTCCAAATATATCTGTACATTATCAACTATGATGGCATTCATTATTTAATTTACAGGAGGTTGCAGTGAAGAAATTTCTAGATCAAGATTTTTATGGGGACGCCCTAGACGAATTTCGTCGTGAAGTATGTTAACATATTAAGCATCATTTAAATTTTTGGAAATTATTATTCTATTATATTCAGTCTTTTATGTTCCTTCGGTGTGCATTTGGTTCAGGTGCGAATAATGCGAAGATTGCGACACCCAAATGTTGTCCTTTTCATGGGAGCTGTAACTCGTCCTCCTAACCTTTCCATTGTTACTGAATTCCTTCCCAGGTGATACTCCCATTATTCCAATTTCGACTGCTTTAGTTTTAACTAAAGGATATGAATAATTATAGTTATTTGTATTTCTGCCTCATCCGTAATTCTCTTATTTTTAGTTCTTTCCTTCTAAAGCATTAAAATTTCTCATAGCAAATCATGCTCATTTCCATTCAAATTTTTAAGGTCATTTTACTTTTATTGCAGCCCTAAGTTCCTTTATTTCTATGTTTTGCTTCTTTATTTACTCATTTGTTATAGTTTGTATAGTTATCCCTACGAGATCTGGTAGTTATCATGGGCTCCATGATGGGCCCACTATATTAAGCCAATAGGGCTCCTCAGTTACTCTTATCTGTACGATTTAATTTTTAAATTGATAACTTCTAGAGCAGTTTTCTGAAATTAAAGGATGATCACCTAAAATCAGTGATCACCTGATACAATTACTTCTTCCCACCCAAGAGGTCTCCTATCCCTGTACTGCCCAAGTCTGAGCACCCTTCATGGACATCTTGAGCAGTTATTTCCCTTCTTCTGACGAAGGCACTCAAGTTCTCAGGCTATAAAGAATTTGACTCTGTTGAATGCACTTGAATGGCTTAATCAACCACAATGAGTTTTTTTTATTTCAATATATTATATAATGCTAGAAATATGTTATATATTCTTTGTTGGCAGTTTCCATGATTCTTACGTCTCTATTATTAGAGCATGTTTCTGTTTTGTTTGTCATTTTCATGTGTATTTTGTATTGTGTTGTAAATTTTTTGTCCATATCTGAACTAGGTGCCCAGCTTTTATTCTTAATCCTAGGAACCTTGTGTTCTAGCTCAGCGGTGGAGAGAAACAGTTACAAACCTAGGACTTCCAAATCCTAAAACCCACCAAGTGCTGGTCTAGTTCCCAGATCCTAAAACCTGGTGTTAGCCTTGGAATGGTGCCCCCTCCTAGGGCTAACGCCAGGTTTCTTCATTCATGCTCTCTCAGCTTTCCTGGGAATGAGCCAATTATTACTCAGAGAAGCACTAAAGGGCAGTTGTAAGTGCGCTCTTGTCCTTTATTCATTTTAAAGGAGATATACGTAGGCCTATGATGTACTCCGGTCAGTATGTTGGAATAGAACACGGAATGAAAAGCATTAATATGGGGAGGATAAAAACGATGGATAATAAATTAATTATTGTTGCTTCTATGATAACAAATTGGTTTCTTATATTTTCAGGGGTAGCTTATATCGAATTCTTCATCGTTCCAACTCACATATCGATGAGAAACGCCGGATTCAAATGGCTCTCGACGTTGTAAGATTAATACTCTTAAATTCGTTCCTGATTAAAATTATCTCTGAAGAATACCATTTTTCCTCCTAGGCCATGGGTATGAATTGCTTGCATATCAGTTCTCCAATAATTGTTCATCGTGACCTGAAATCGCCAAATCTGTTGGTTGATATTAACTGGAATGTTAAGGTATATCTTTATCTTTATATTTTTCTTCCATTGATGATCATTAGTTTCTTATTTGGAGAAAGGCGATATCAGAATGAATAAAATATTTAGCAAATGTTCGGAGTCAAACTCCCAGTAAATATACACGTCTTTGGGTTTCTTGAGATAATCAAGGTAACTCATTATCCAAATCAACTCATTTAAATAAAGGTTACATGGTCTTTGAATCTACTTTATAGGATGATCTAACACCCAATACGAGGATCTTTGCTTTCTGATGTCAAAAGGGCATACCTTCAATTCTAAATACTAGAGGGTTCTGCTGAACATTAAAAATAGGTAGGATGTATAAAAATAGAGATAATGAAATAGGGAATTCCAACAATGTTGTAGTTTCTGTCTGCTTTTATCAGGTTCCTGGTAAATTTACCCATACCATGTAGAAATATTTAATTTTTTGAAACTATAAGAGTTTTTCCTGATAAGACTTACTGTTTCTTGAAATGGGACGGTGATAGGTTGGTGATTTTGGCCTTTCGCGGTTGAAGCATAACACTTTTCTATCATCTAAATCTACAGGGGGAACGGTAAGAATCACTTATCCTTATGTGTTAAAATCACTATAGTCCTCATGTATGGTCTTAGAATCTATTTTAAAAATTCCCTTGGTCGTCAGCCCGAGTGGATGGCACCAGAGGTCCTGCGTAACGAGCCCTCAAATGAAAAGTAAGTTGGCTTCTATTTTTACTTATCTGAACTGATTCAGTTAAATGGCCGGCAACCTTAAAGTTTTTGGTTGCCCCTGAATAGTGTGCTCATTATTAGTCATGAACAATATCCAATTTAAAGTGAGAGAGAAAGTTCTAGTGTTTTATTTTACTTTTTTGAAGAAAAAAGTTTTAGTATTTTATAGGCGTTCAATATTGATGACGTCAGAACATGAAGGATTAATGATGTTACTCACCGGTATTCATTTGAATCAGACTCGCAAAAACAGTAAAAACAACTTATCCTCTGCTAATATTGACCCTAATGAACATACTTTAGCAGGTTAAATCTTATGGATATCAGAAACAAGAACTTGGAGAGATTTCGTGGACTTTCTACTAACTACCCATGTCAATTTTCTATCATTGACAGGTGTGATGTATACAGCTTTGGAGTCATCCTATGGGAGCTTGCCACGTTGAAGATGCCTTGGAGTGGGATGAACCCGATGCAGGTGGTGGGCGCTGTTGGATTCCAGAATCGACGTCTTGATATTCCCAAAGAGGTCGATCCTTTGGTGGAGCAGATTATCTGGCAATGCTGGCAAACGTAAGAAACACTGGTCACTGTCCATTCTTGCATCAACTAAATATTTTTGGTAATGTATAGGGGATGCCCATCTGAATGATCAGATCGACAATCTTTCGATCCAATCAACAAAATACTCCATCTACAGACATTATTTCAATGATCTCAGTCATCAGATCTAAGCCTTGTCGATCCGGACGTCAGGTAGTTGATCTGGATCGACAAGGCTTATGGTAGAACTCTGATCAAGAAACGGATAATAGAAACTTCTTGAATTACTGAATGCAGATTAAAGTACAAGGCGACAAGTGGAGGATATCAGTCGGAGTGACTGGTTTCCTAGGGAAGACATTTGAGAAACCTCCTCTGCTCTCCTAGTGGTTCTGCCAGATTTAGAATGCCATTCTTGAATTCCTTGTGTATACTTATAGGAGAGTTTCCTGCCCAACTCCTTAACTGCTTCTTGAATAACTAATTCTTGAACGGTGTCCCTTTCTGGCCCTTGTTGCTGAACCGGTACTCATTGGACTGCTAGTGCCCCCCGCTTCCTTCGATGCCAGTGGTAATTCATCATCGGACTCTTACCATGGAACTTGCTACCTTATGGACTGAAAAAAAGACCAATTTGGGTAATTCTGTGTTTGTCATTTTCTTTATCCGGGTAAACTGCAGTCACCTGTACTTTAATAGAATAGCTTGGTTTTGCAGTTTAAGGGTTTAAGCCTAGAGTTACAAAGTTATTTGTTAAACAGCCGACCAAGAGTAAATTCACTACTGAAAATGTGATATGATCCTCGGCCCAACCCTGATCAGTCGCACATCGACCCGGTCCAAACAAAGCCTAAACAAGATCCGGGGCCCTTGTTTAGCGGAGCATGGTGGTTCCCTTTACTCTTACCTCTCTCTCTCTCTCTCTCTCTACCTCATCTCTCCGTATCTCAGATAATCGTTCTTGGAGATTCAGTGATTTCCACATATGTGGAACTTGAGTTCCACATATGAACCCTACTCCCTCTACTCAATCCTTCTTTAGCAGAGCACAGCGGCTCCCTTTACTCTTACCTCTCTCTCTCTCTACCTCATCTCTCCGTATCTCAGATAATCGTTCTTTAAGATTCAGTGATTTTTTTAATTTCAAATCGGTCATTTCAAGATTCAACAGGGTTGTATAAAAAAGTAATAAAAATTCTAGTTATTTGTTTTTTATTTGAAAACTGTGCTGACTTTGGTGATCTTCATCAGGGACCCAAGTCTGAGGCCTTCATTTGCTCAGTTGACCACCGCATTAAAGCCCCTGAAGCGTTTGGTCTGCTCCGTTGACCAGCCTGCCCAAGGCCCACCCGTTCATATGCAAATCTACGTGAACTCCACGCCCTGAATATGTCCTACATTTTTGGTGAAGATAAAGAAGGGGGAAAAATGATGCCCCCTCTATTAAAAAAAATTAAATATAAGGGGAGTCAGAAGAAAAATACGGGAAAAGAAAATTGTGAATGACCCCGGTTTTTTCTTTAATTGTAAGTCTCCCCATCACAGAAGTCAAACTAGACCATGAAAAAAAGCTCTATTGTAAAGAATTGTTAATTGTATAGAATTTGTCTCTGGACTTTTTTGCATTGAGCCCCCTTTTAATATTTTTAATTTTTGCAAAAAACAAGGTGGGTACAAGAAAATTGTGAAAATTGTGAATTTATCCATCAAAAAGTCAAACAAGAACAAGAGAGGGAAGGTCTGCTCCACAGTCATTTGCTCTTGTAGAGAAAAATGGGGTATGAGGTAGCCAATGAGATGCCATTTTTTCTTTTTGTCTTCAAGATAAGCCCCCTTCTAGTAAATTTGAAGGTTTGATTTTTGTAAGATAGAAAATGTGAAGAAAATTTGAGCTTGATACTCCCTAAGTTTGAGCCAAACACAGCCATGTTTTTGAGTAAAAACCATGGAGATGGTCACCATTTGATTCTCAAAAGAGTATATTATCAATTCTCAACCTTTGGATAGCGCCCATCTTGGGAATCAAGATGTTGCCTACTCTCTAACTATCATAATGGTGCATTTGGATACTAATAGTAAAATATTTCCATAATCTTTGAGACCCTTTCATCAATCTTAAGATTTTCTACCTGTTTTGGTGGGAATAAATTTTCCTATCATGTTTCATTGGTGGGAATAAATCTTAGCCATAACACCATTGATATGTTTGCGTAGCTTGAGTGATCCTCCATGAAGAAATGAATTATGAAAGCCTCTATGTTATAGGTAAGACAGGAGTCAACTTAACACAATACACCATATGAATTTTCCATTCCATTTTGTGGCGAAGTGAGATTTGAGAACAAGAAGAGTGAATAGAGTATGACAAGGTTTATAGAGGAGGCTCTATTTAGAGTACATGAGAGAGATAGAGAGAGAGAGAGAGAGAGAGAGAGAGAGAGAGAGAGAGAGAGAGAGAGAGAGAGAGAGAGAGAGAGAGAGAGAGAGAGAGAGAGAGAGAGAGAGAGAGAGAGAGACATTATGTTTAGGTTAGTTTGGTCTACACCATGTAGCATCTAGGTGGTCTAGTCCACGCTCGGTGCACATAGTATTATCACGTGCAACCTACATGCCTTGTCGCACACATGAAGTTCTAGAAGGTAATGCTCTAAAGTATTCAAGTCATATGTTAATGGCTGACATATCGACAATTCCTTAAAAATATTCTACATCCTTGACAAAACGATCAAGAAGGGTTCATTATCCTTGCTTGCTAGAAAAGAGAGACTCATGCATGGTCCACAAGTCATGTGCTAACTTGATAAGGGCCACTGATTGAGAAAGGTATATCAAAAAGTCTCCAACTCATCTAGGATAGGCTAGTTGAGTCCAACTGTGACCACATTGCATAGGTTGGGGCAGTTACAGAAGGTGGGGGTTTCCATAAAGTAATGATGCAGATTTTGAGCGGTAAGAAAATCTTTACATGTGAATGCCCATGAGACATAATTAAGACCATTATTGTATGACAGATGAGAGAGATGGGCCATAATTGAATGACACAATCTGTGTTGTGATGATAGACTATCATGTCGCTCCTCAAGAGATAAGAGTATTGAAAGCTATCGTAGGTAATGTAAAGTAACACATCAAATATTCTATTTTATGCATGCTATCATATTTTGAGTACATATTCATAATTCTATAAAAATTTAAGTTATAATATAAAAATGTCCTATTTTTAGGAATAATTATAAATAATTAAAGAGATATTTGAGATTAAATTATTTCCATTTTATACTTTAGATTATGATTAGGTTTAAATATTAAATAATAAGAAAAATATTTTTATATACACTCTTGTATTTTTCTAGTTTTATTTTCTAAAAGAAATGAATATATTTTTGAAATGAGTAAATTTTTTATCTTTATAATTATTAAATTTTATTTTTTAGAATGATAGATTATTTAATTTTTTATAAAAAATAAATTTGGATTAATATGGAGTTATATGTTTAAAGTTATGAATTTTTTAATTTTTAGGGATTTTTCTAGAAATTTTTGAATTTTAATTAATTTTTGTGAATTTTATTTTGATTTTTTTTATTTCATTTTGATTTTTAAAAAAAATTAAAATTATCTTTTTATCATGTGCTTATCTGGCACCTAACTTGACTAAGCGAATAACGTGTCGGCACATGGTGATGTATGCACATCCCACGTGGCGCACACACATGTGTGTGTCTGCACATTTCATTAGTGGGTAAAGTATCCATTAATGGATATAAGGTAACCCATTAAACCGCCACCTTATTTATACACATTCTCCCATCATTTTTGTCATGTGAGACTATTTTTCTTTCTTTTCACACAAGTGACGTGGCGTGATATTGGTAAAAATATGGTTGTTGAATGCACAAATTTACGGATCAAATAAATTTATATTCAACTCTTCAAATTCAGATTTAAATTTAGAACAGTGGCAAGTCGAGGTCGAATCCACAGAGAGGAAGGTTAAAAGATTGAAATCAAGAGATATATTTTTGTGTTTTTAGATAAAGAAAGCAGCAATGATCAATGAAAGGAATAAAATGTATACATAATAAAATGAACCAATCAAATGTTTTCAAACTCCTGTCAAAGATTGAAAACCATTGATTGAAGGTGGAAAAGTGGAAATATGGAAATATTTTTAAACATGGAAATGTAGATGAAAAGATGAGAAAACAGAAAAGAATGATAGAAAATGGTTCTAATATATAGATTCGTGATGGAAACATAATCCATTGATGCTCCCTAATCAAACATACCTTCGAGACCTTGTATATTTCACCTGAACTTGGATCTTGCATCCAACATGAGGAATGAACAGAAAAGGGAAGACACTCACTGAGAATGATATTCAACAGATGAGGAATGATCAATTGTTACTTTCTTTCCTTCTAGCTACCCAATGCTAGAAGCAGACAATAACAAATTCATAACCCTAATTTTTTTGTCTTGGAATTTAAATCATCCCCAACAGATTCGTGGAGCTTGAAATGAATATCATGCCCACAAAATTTCAGCCCCTAACTCAATCAAGATCATGAGATATCATGATTTTAATTTGGAGCAGTTTGGATCATTGATATGATCTTCTCTATCCTCGAATTTTGCCAGTCAAACAGCTCAGCCCAGTCAACTTACTTGCATTAAAAAAAGTGTAATTTTCTCTCTCTTTTTCTTGATGGCGAGAAACGTGGGGGCGAGAAGAGATATCAAAAGAGCGAGCGAGGAACTGTGCCTCTTCTTGCTCTCGCTCTTCTTCATGACGAAATTTTTTCGTTGCGAGAGAGAGATTTGGGAAAGGGAGAAGGAGAGGGTGAGGACAGAAGGTTGTTCTTCGATCCTCTTCCCCTTAGAAGCACGCGCACGCACGATAAGAGAAAGAAAAAGGTGAGATAGAATTAAGGAAAAGAGGAGAAGGGGGTTCTCCTCGCCCCTCGCCTTGCTACAGAAGCAGTTTTCGTTGTGAGGAGTGATAACATGCTATTTATACACTAATTTACATGATTATTAATGTAATTTAAAGTATTAATTATTCCAAATATATGCATGTTATCATATTTTAAGTATATTTCTATCATTTTATATTATTTCATGTTATGATCTAAAAATACACCAATTATGGATTATTATACATAATTAAAACATTATAATCTTTAATCATAATTATAATTGAGATCATAAACTTGTTTTGAGAATGAAAATATAAGAGAAAAGATATTTATTAACATTTATGTATTTTTATAAAGTTATTTTTAAAGATACACAAATGTATTAAATTAATTAAAATTCATTCTCTTATTATTTTAATAATTTGACTTATTATACTGATAGATTATTCAATTTCTGATCCAACAAAACAAATTTGACTTAATTTGGAGTTGTATTTTGAAAGTTATGATTTTTACAATTTATAGGAATTTTTCTGGAATTTTTCTGATTTTATTTAAGTTTATTTTCGAATTTTAATCAATTAAAATATTTAAATAAATGGTAAAAGGGGGTGATATTCGCGCGAGCCCACGTGGATGCGGCGTGGCGCTCAGGGCCATGTGGCAGCACCACGCGGACTCGTGCGAGTGCTTGCGTGGCACTGAGGTGACGTATACATATATATATTTATTATACATAGGATATAGTAAGTATAAGCCGTCCATAGACGACATCGCTAACCTCATATTTCACCTCACATTATTTACCCGTCGATTTGCATTGTTTTTCTCCATGTGGGACAAAACTTCCTCTTTTATTTTCATTTCAGGACACGTGGCATCACGTGGATCATTGGATGGAGAGCGCAATGAATTGCGCGCGTTGATGCGGTGGACGCGAGATCCACCTGATCTCAATTGAAGCACGTGCTTCAAATCCAACTTAAGTGGAATCATCCTAGCCCTCCATCAAGGGAATTATAACGGTCCACGTTTAAAGCATCTGATGGATCTTCGATTTAATCATGATCGCCTGATCAAGATCCGACGAACGAGAGGAAGCGACGCGTCTCTTCACATACCATATGTGGACTCATCTCGACCTTTAATTATTGATCAAACGTACGCGATATAATCGCACCGTTTCGATTGATGGATGCTCATCGCGACCGTTGATCAAGATGCACCCTTCATCAGACGCTCACGCCTAAAATCACCTCTTTAAATGCAGTTCTTCGCGACGGAAGAACTCGCTCGTGGAATTTCGAAAAATTTGAACTGTCTAGACACCCATTTCATGTGCCATTTGATTCCTAGTGTTCTTAATACATTTCCGCACCCATTGAATGCTTGAAATCAAAGTTTGAACGAGGGAGAAGGAAGAAATCATATCTTGAACTTTAATTTTCGTCTTCGAAAACTCGGAATGAAAAGCCATGCATCCGGCGATTAATTGGATCATTTTGAAGGCTAATTTGGGTTAGATTGTGTGTTTCATCTTAATCTTTCATCATTTAGTGTTAATTTTACATTTAGAATAGTAGATTAAGTTTAATTTCATTTTAATTTCTACTTTAAATCATTTCGCAATACGAATTTTTCTCCTAACTTTAAACTTCGATTACTTTGCGAATTCTTATCCAAATCACCTGATTTTTGATTCCGTGGATTCACAATTGAGTTATCTTTCTTAATATAATAAATTACCCAATCTCTAATCTCAATTCGCCGTTCGATTTGATCGAATTTCAAAGATATATCTCAAATTTCCTTAATTCTCCATGGATTCGACCCTTAATTACCATTATACTAATTAATTAAATTGATTAATCATAAATTGGTAAGTTTAGGACTTTGTTTTGACACTAAATTGTGTGTAATTAATGATCATACGATATAGTCTCATCAAGGAGACATGAGGAGAGAGGGAGAAAGCATGGAGAAGGAGCGGAGGGAGAGAGAGATAGATTTTCATTTTTAATTTCTAAAATTCCTTCATATTTCTATAAAATATAGAAAATAAAATGATCATAATATCATTAAAGCAATATTCTTGATAAATCAAGATCATAAAATGCTCATAAAATACTATAATTTATAAAAATCAAGAATATTTTCTAAAATATAAGAATTATCATTTTACTTATTTTAAATCATGATAACATGCATTTATGATTAGATTTTTAATTAAAAGTGCATAAAATGTATCATGTTAATGCATGAAATTGCACGTTATCAACTGGAACCTTATTTATACACATTCTCCCTTCATTTTGGTCATGTGGGACTATTTTTTTTCTTTTCATGTGCAAGTGACGTGGTGTGACGAGAAGCATCCGATTCGCAAACTTAATTAAAGTTTTCAATCTTCACTTAAGTCAGAGGGGTACTCAGTGGCATGGGATTGGGCGATCATTCATCTTTTAAAACATTTTAATCTCAAACATTCATCTGAAGAGTTATAATGACTGAGATTAAATCACACTTGATGGACTCCTGTGGATGCGTGGCGACATCTCATGCGTTTGATGAAGATCAAACGACATTCATTACGTGATGTTTCTTCTTTATGTGTTGAGTGATAAAATCTGAGCGCTTCATCTTTGATCGGATAGACGACACTTAATCTTGATGATTCGCATCCAAATAATTCATCTGGCCGTTGATCAAAGATGAAGAGGCAAATCGAACAGTCATGCCCAATTGTAGCCTATTTATACCTATGTTCTTCGATGGAAAGAGCATTCTTGGATGTTTCAAGCAATCAAAATATTTAGACATCTCAATCCTTGTATCTCTTATTTTCCTATCTTCTTGACTCATTTTCATTATCTCTTGAACACCAATTTTTTTTTTCAAGACGCGGAATGAAAAGCCTTGATCAGGTGATGAATTAGATAATTTTGAGCACAATTTTGCGTTAGATTACATTTTTTTCTCTAATATTTCTTTCTATAATTTTAGATTTTAATTTCGAATTATATATTAGTCGAATTTTACTCAATTTTAATGTTTTCTCTTTCTCTTTGTGATCAAATTTTCTATCTAGTTTCACTCCTTGATTTTTCTACAAATATTGATCCACATCAAGTGATTTTTAATTCATGGATTTGTCTAGGAGTCGTCTTTTCTAATTGACTAAAATCCCTCATTTCTCAGCTCAATTCCTTGTCTGATTTGATTGAATTTAATAACACCTTAAAAATTCCATATTTCTCTGTGGATTCGACCCTCATTCACCATTATACTAATTACTTCTTGATCAAAATTTTAAATTCGTGAGTTTTGTAATTGTTTTGACATACATTCATTGGTTTTCAATGACCACATGAAAACGTAATGTCAATGATAGCAATAAATCATTTGACGAGAAGGCCATTTCTAGCACAACAATATCCAAAGCCTAGACATGACTGATAACATGCAATTTGTACTTGAGATTATATGATTATTAATGGAAATTCATGCATAAAACATTACATTCATATGCATGTTATCATACTTTGAGTGCAAATCTATCATTTCATATAATTTTAAGTTATAATATGAAAATATATTATTTAGGGATAATTATGCATAATTACAATAAGATATCTAAGAGTTGATTATTCTTGTATATATATGAGATTATATTTAGGTTTTAATGTTAAATAATAAGAGGAAGTATTTTTAATATACTCATTTATTTTTCTAAGTTTTAATTTCTAAGAGAAATAAGTGTATTTTTGAGATAAAAATTTATTGTCTTATAATTTTTTAGATGTAAATTTTGCAATTTTCAGGGATTTTTTGGAAATTTTTGAAATTTTTTGAAATTTTTATTAATAAAAAATTTAGATTAAATCGCATTGATGTGACAAGTGATGTGGCGGGGGCAAAAATGCTTCGCCACGAGGCGATGTATGTGCACAACATGTGGCGCACGCTTTTGTATGTGTACGTGAGTGTGTGCGCTTGTGTGCGCATGTGATCACGTACGTGCGCATATGTGTGCGTGCGTGATTAGTGAGATTAAGCACTCTTTTCAGGTTTTTTGCTAAGTAATTTCCCATATCTTATATACTGGTCAATTCACTCTGATTTTTGTCATGTGGGACTATTTGTGTTTGTTTTTACGTGTAGGTGTGGCACATTCTGAAGTGTGCAATCGTGTAAACAAATTGCGATTGTACATTTTCACTTAGCCATCCATCTGAGGAGGTATAACAGCTGAGATTAAAACCATTCGATGGACTCCCGTGGACACGCGTACATATCCAGAGCATCGGATGAAGATCAAACAACAGGTGTTACATGACATTTCTTCTTCACGGACGACATGGAAAAATCTCAGCGGTTCATATTTGATTGAATGGATAAGAATTAAACGTCATGACTTGCATCCAAGCCTTTCTTCAAAGCCGTTCATCGAAGATTAAATGCCAAATCCAACAATTATGCCCAAATTTGCCTATAAATACACATGTTCTTCGATGATGCAAAGTATTCTTGGATGTTTCAAGCTATCAAACTACTTAGACCTCTCAATACTTTAATATCTTGCTTTCTTCTTCTTGTATACTCATTTCCACGTCCAAGAGTAGTTGAAAGTGAGATTTCGTAGAAAGAATAGGGAGAATTCACCTCTTGAATGCCAATGATTGTGTTCAAAATCATGGAATGAAGAGCCTTTGATTCGGGGATCAATTAGATCATTTAGAGCGCTATCTCGAGTTAGATTATATGCTTTCCTCCTAATCTTTCATCATGTATCATTAGCTTGTAATTTAGAATCACAGCTCGTTGATTTCTCCATGAACCTTGATGCAATTCAAATGATTTTTTATTCCATGGATTAATCTTTGAGTTATCTTTGAATTATAAATGGTTGATACGACTGGAAGGATTCCTCTTTAACCTATCAGCCAAAGAGGAATCCTTCCAGTAGTATCGGCCATTTATCCCATCTTCCTCCACATTTCATCAAGTGATCATGCTAGAGACAAAAACAATCATGGATAATTATTAAGATAGTATCCTCAATTCATCATTCGATTTGATTGAATTTGATGAATTGCCTTGAAAATACCTTAATTCTTGGTGGATTTGACCCTGATTCACCACTATAATATCTAATTCGTGATTATTTCTTAAATTGGTAAGTTTAGAATTATTTTTGACATGAGTCCGTGTGTATCCAACAACCACACAGATTCGTGTCGTCAACGACGAAAAAAGGTTGGTGGATGTGTCTTGGCAAGAAAGCAAGACAAAGATCCTCCAACTATATTTGAGCTAGTTCTAAAACGTCTAACAAGTAAACCCAAATTCTACTTGGATTGGACCTGTTCTCATCATTATGTTAAATTAATTGTGATTAATATGAATTATAAGTGATTTTAGACTTTGTGGACATCTTTGATGATCCCACAATCATGCTCTCGTAAGCGTTAATTGGATTTGAGATGAAGAAAATATTAAAGAAAGAACATCCCGATTTTATGAGAGAGAAGCACGGTGAAACCATCAAATAAATACAAAAAATTCTTATTCCTAATGTAGCCCTAAATTCACCTCAAATACATGAGAAAGTCATTTACTAACCAGGAGGAAACGCGAAGATGTCCATATGTATATGTCAAACATGCCTAGCTGGGTACACGTAGCATATATGTTAAACATGCTTGGCTTGGTACATGTGTTGTCTTGGAGATCTCAAATAGACTCTTCGTGAAGATACCCGCAAGCTGATGAGTTGATGCCACATGAAGATTAGAGATGATCCTGATCATAACTTTATTTCAAATGTAGTAACAATCAATCTTAATGTACTTCATATGCTCATGAAAGATAGCCACTTAATTATCATAATGCAAAGATTCATTGGAGAAGGAGAAGAGATGCCAAGAGCTTCGAGAAGTGATTGAAGCCATATCATCTCCCACACGGTGTTAGCATTAGCTTGATATTCGAAATCTGCGATGGAACAAGACAAAACCCTCTATTTTAGGGACTACCATGTAATGAGATCAGTTTCAATGTATGTGCAATAATCCATAATGAGTTTTCTATTGCCCTTGTCATGAACATACCTTGCATTAGAGTAGGCTTACATACAAAGATGGTCATGTCATTGATAGATAAGCCCTCTCGAAGTGGCTCGCTTGATATATGCTGGAACACATAGAGCTCCCTCCTAGTGAACTCATTAGGGCTCTTGCATGCATTTACTCAGAATAATAATAGTATACACGATGTTGGGGAAAGTGAGAGTGAGAGTGAGATATATCAGCTTGCCCAATAATCATGAGTAACGAATAACATCCTCAAGGAGTGAAGACGAAATATCCCAAAACTACGAATGAGCTTCCATGGGTGAGGTCTCTATCTTGTACCAAAGGAGTCCCATCTCTTGAAGCATGTCAAGGACATACTTTCCCTAGGTCATAGAAAGTTTCGCGTCCTAGTACACAAACTCAGTCCTTATAAAGTACCTTGGAATCCCCAAGTTGTGGATGTTGAGATGCTACTACAAATAAGTTTTGGTAGTATGAATACCAACCTCATCACCCCTTGTCACAATGGTATTGTTGACATAGACTGTAAGAATGAGAAAGCTGACCTCAATCTTCTTCATGAGCACGATTTTATAGGCAAGTATGATGTGAAGCCGAATGTTGTGGGAAGGCCACTAAACTTTGCAAACCAAGCACGTGGACTCTACTTGAGCCCTTAAATAGCCCATAATAATAAAGACACATTGGATGACTCCCAATGATCAACATATCATAGAGGTTGCTCCATAAAGACCTACTCCTAGAGATCACTATGGCGAAGGACATCAGAAACACCCAATTGAATGAGAGAATAGATCTAATTGATGATAATAAAGAGGAGCAAGCAAACATAATTGTGCCAAAAAAATAGGGGAGAATATCTCAGTGTAGTGAATGTCATACATATGGGTGAAGTCATTAGCAAACAGACAAGCCTTGGTGCCATGGTACCATTGGGATGATATATGAGGGTGAACACCGATTTCAAGTGACAATGCTGGCATCCACTAAATGGGTTACCATGGTCTAAGTCGCCATAGAGATCAAGACATCCACCTCCAAACCCATTGCTTCCTTCTCTGTAGGGATCTGTGTTGCCTAAACATGCAATCATAGAATCGAATTAGAGGCCACCAAAAGAGAAAATGCAAGGTGGGAAGGAGAAATTTGATTAGAAGAAATGTAGTGAAAAATGAGTTGTTTAGTAAAAGTGCTTCTACTTTTGCAAAAGGCGATTGGAAGGTAAAAATCATTTGGAGGGGCTCCAAGAGTTTCAAAGAAAGACGTGAGTTGCTTGGCAGAGGAGGGGAATGTAATATTCTTATTGGAAGTGGAGGAGGTAGGAAGAGCTGAGGGAACAAGAGGAGGGGTTGATGATAGAGAGGTCAGGGGGGTGGAAATAGAAGAGAGGAGATTCTTAATGGCTACCAAGAGAGGAAAACTAGGGGAGGGAGAGGTGGCTGCAAGAGGAGGAGCAGTCAAGGTGGAGGAGAAAAAGGAAGATTTCTCATTGAAGGTGTTGTCGGTTGAAGTCACATAGCAACGGGTGTCAAGATAATAAACCCAATAACCCTTTTCTGTTTGGGAGTGGCCAACATAGATGCCTTTGAGGGCATGAGAGGTAAGTTTGGAGAGATAAGGAGAGTGATCTCTGACAAAGGCAAGACATCCAAAGACTCGAGGCGGGAGGGAGAAGAGAGGTGAATTAGGAAAGAGATAATGAAGGGGAATGGCCCCATCGAGGAGTAGAGGGAGCCAATTTTAGAGATAAGTGGTCATCATGAGGGCATCAAGCCATAGGTAGGGTGGGACATTCATCTTGATGAATAATGTGCGAATGATGTCAAGGAGTTGATGGTGTTCATGCTCAATGACACCCTCCTATTGTCTGATGTGAGGATAGGTGGTTTGGTGAAGAAAAAGCTTGAGAGTGTTATCGATGGTATTTTGGTCATAGAGGAATATTACGTGACAACCTTTTTTATGAATTGGGTAATTTTGGTGAGACTGTGATGTATAGTCATCAATGTACATGATGTAATAGCAATGGCCCAAGATGGACGGGGTATGAGAGACACTCCATACATCAGAATAAAGAAGGTCAAAAGGACGTCTTGATTGGGATATGAAGATTGATGATGTTTGCCCAATTGACACAACTCTCATACTAAATTAGTAAGATAAAGCCATGACAAAGTAGCTTTAAGTTTTCCAAAACATGGATATGTTGGGTTTTGAGACTAATAAGCCTTCCAAAATTTTGATCAAAACATCGAATGCAGTGTAATATATTGAATCGGATATTCAAAATATTCAGACACCAAGATTAGATGATCCTATCATCAAGTATGTATGAGATAATATACTTATAGGATTCTTTTGAACGAGTTCTTGAAGCTATTCAAGTGTCTAGCCTCTAGCGGTATCCACACGGTCTCCGGATGGTTGGATCTCCTCTTTAAAGCTTCTTCACCAGAGAGAAAGAGAAGAAAGGAGAGAACTCTTACAAGGCTTGCATGGGCACCTTGAGTTGTGGTCGTTCTCTCCCTATTTATAGACATTTGGTATATGGATTTTTTATAAAAACCCTAATAATTATATCTATATCTATATCTACCAACATCCATAAACGTTATGCGTGTGAGCTTCTAGGTCCATATATCTTACTAGTTAATAACTTTATAGACCAAATAATAACTTATTTGTCAATCTTAATTAATTTTTCACGTCAACCTATAAATTAATTAATTAATCAACGATCAATTTAGCCCAATTGATAGGTTGAGTTGCCACCTTGTTGGGTGCGAAGCTACATCACGTACTCTAGGAGATATGAAGTATGTAATAACTTCTTTATGAAACGTTTCTTTAATCGATTATCATCTATGTATAATCCTTCATTCGCATGAGACTCATGAATGACTTAGTGATAGATATTATGTGGCCTATAAGTTAATCACACTTTCATGTATCTTGTTGATATTCATTGAAATTAAATTTATTCATTGTCATTCTTGTGTGATGTTTGCAATGAAGTCCATGAGCATGTGCAATGACTAAGTGAATTATGATGAGATCATAATATAGTGATTACTAATCTTTAAACATATATTCTAAACATTCCTATTCGTGGGATAATCGAGAAGGACATCGAATTATCTGAAAAAGAATAACACTATCTAATCCATCTCATATGATGAGTATGGCTGATCCTATAGCCATCGATGTAGAGACACTAAGGATAGATAGTGGGTGCTCTTTGGAGAAAGAGTTAACTAAATTGATCCGTATGAATCCCTAAATGGTATTATACCTAACTGTCAATCAGGTTGATTTATGTCATTCATGAGTATCATCAATACTAACTTCAAGGAGTTCCCGATGATTTCCTACACGCATTAATACTAACTTGAGTGACCGATTAGGGTTTGACAGTTGACTATACCGTAAGTCATTCATGAGTATCATCCGGATGAAGTATTATACATACATGTTAATCGATGACAGAAAGGTTCCATAAGTGAGTTCTTATATACTCCGTATCTTCTAGTGTACGTGGTGTAGATTGGCGCCAAACGGCCAGGCAACTCAACCTATCAATTGGGTTAAATCAATATTTGATTGATTAATCTATATGTTAATGAGGATAATTAGTTAAGGTTGAGCAATAAGGTGTTATTTGGTCTATAGAGTTATTAACTAGTGAGATATATGGACCTAGAGGGTCACACACATAAGGTTTATGGATGTTGGTGGATATAGACATAATTATGAGGGTTTTTATGAAAAAAACCTCATTCCAAATGTCAGTAAATAGGGGGAGAATGACCACAACTCAAGGTGCCTATGCAAGCCTTGTGAGAGTTCTCTCCTTTCTTCTCTTTCTCTGTTGGTGAAGAGCTTTGAAGAGGAGATCCAAC
The DNA here is from genome assembly GCA_024174645.1 of Lemna minuta. NCBI lineage: Eukaryota > Viridiplantae > Streptophyta > Magnoliopsida > Alismatales > Araceae > Lemna > Lemna minuta. The sequence goes on from CM044106.1 coordinate 18,770,410, forward strand.
CATCCGGAGACCGTGCGGATACCTCTAGAGGCTAGACACTTGAATAGATTCAAGAACTCCTTCAAGGAATCCTTGTAAGTATGTTTTCTCATTCATACTAGATGATAGGATCATCTGTTCTTGGTGGCTTGATATTTTGAATGCCCGATTCAATATTTTCCGCTCCATTTGATGTTTTGATCAAAATTTCAAAAAGTTATCGACCTCAGATCCCATCACTTAGGGTATGGTCTACTGTCAAACCCTAATCGGATACTCACATTAGTACTGATGTGTGTAGGAAATCATCGGGGACTCCTCTGATATTTCGACTACCTTGGCCCATGATTTCATTGCATCTCATTCCTTGAGTCAATCTCCTGGAACAATAATGACAGATAATTCCATCTTAACCACACAATCATCTTTGTGAACTTCATGTCGTATCCAATATAAAACTTTTAAGGATCCGTGGCTTGGAATTCGTAAGTCATAATCAAACCACGATCATCCATCCACAAGTTGTCTTTCGTGTCTTATGCAAAGGACCATGTACACAATGGTGACATGAATCAACCTAATTGATAGTTAGGTATAATACCATTTAGGGATTCATATGAATCAATTCATTGAAATCTTTCCCTAAAGAGCACCCACTATCTATCCTAAGTGTCTTCACATTGATGGCTGTAGGATTAGCCGAAATCATCATATGAGTTTGATCATATAGTGGTATTATTTCTAGATAATTCAGTGTCCCTCTCAAATATCCCACGAATGGGAATGTTTAGAACATATGTTTAAAGACTAGTGATCACTGTATTATAATATCATCATAATTCAAGGTGATGAGTGATGCAATAAAAGGAACTATTCTAGGAAGGTAACTCTACAAAGAAAATGTAATAAAAATAAAAGAAGATAATTATACAAGGAATAGCATGAGTGATGACACTAATCGAGAGAAGGTTCACAAAAGATAAGAGCGATACGAGTGAGGAGGTGCTGTTCATATGGGAAGAGGTCCCCAAATTGATAATCCACAATGATGAGGAAGAGGAAAAAAAGTGTGTACTTGGCATGGAGGGGTTTAGGAGTGAGGCATAACTTGCCAAAGAGGAGGAATAGATAGTTTTGAAGGGGCAGAGCACGTCGCACTCAACGAATCTCAAGGGTGTTGGGATCTAAGGCTTGAAAAGCTCTCCAAAGTGTTAATCAAAACAATGATTGCAAAGGAAGACGTTGAATCAAAACATTTAACAAAGTTGAAGCACTAAGAATAAATGATCTCATCATCCATTCTAGATGATCTTATCATCTAGTATAGATTAAAATATTTGAAAGATTTCTTCAACCCTTCAAGTGTCCGACCTCTAGCGGTATCCGCATAGTCTCGGAACGATCAGATCTCCTTTTGAACACTCGTCACCACGAGAGGAAGAGAAGAGACATGAGAAGTTCCACTAGGCTAGCATGGGCACCTCTATTATGGTCATTCTCCCCATATTTATAGACTATAGGAATGTAAAATTTTCACAAAAACCTTCATTATTACGTCTATATCTATCGACGTCCATTGACCTTATCTATGTGACCCTTTAGGTCAATATATCTCATTAGTTAATGACTCTATCAAACCAATAACACTTATTGGTCTTCCTTATCAATTAACTATATCAACATATAAATGAATTGAGTAAGGATCGATATAACCCAATCGACAAGTTGAATTGCTAGCTCGGTGGGTGCCAAGCTACACCATGTGCTCTAGGGGATATAGAGTATATTAGAACTCTTTCATGGAATCCTGTCATCATTAGGTATCGTGTATGTATAATCCTTCATCCGCGCGAGACTCATGAATGACTTAGGGTATGGTTAATTGTCTAACCCTAATCAGTCACTCAATTTAGTACTGATGTGAATTGGAAATTATCAAGAATAGCTTCTTTAATATTTCTACTACCTTGGCCAAGGAATTAATTGCATCTCATTCCTTGATTTAATCTCCTCAAATACAGAGGGTGGATGATCTCATCTTAACCATTCAATCACCTTTGAGGACTTCATGTCGTATCTAATCCATAACATTTTGGAGATCCTGTGGATAGAGATTCGTAAGTCATAGTCAAAACACAATCATTCATCTACAAGATGTCTTTGGTGTCTCAAGTAAAAGGATCACGTACACAACTGTGACATGAATCAACCTGATTGATAGTTTGAAATAATACCATTTAGGGATTCATACAAATGAATTCATTGAACTCTTTCTCCAAAGAGCACCCACTATCTATCCTTGGTATACACCAATGGCCACAAGATCTGCCATACTCATCATATGTGTCAGATCAGATAGTGCTATTCTTTCTGGATAATTCTATGTCCTTCTCAAATATCCCACAAATATGAATATTTAGAACATATGTTTAAAGGCCAAGGATCTATGTGTTATGATCTCATCATAATTCACTTGATCATTGCATATGTTCATGGACTTCATTGTAAACATCACACAAGAATGAAAATGAATGCCAGTTCATTTCAATGAAAATAAATGAAAGATGAAAGTGTGATTGTCTTGCAGGCCACATCATATCCATCAAAGGGCACGTGGTGCATCAGAATAAGGGCAATGAAATGAGATGGTGTAGGTTGGAGCTTGATGGGTCATTGCTAGATGTGGGGAAGCACGTTTGCCAACTTGCTTCCAACATTTGATGCTCTACTACGTTCAATATTTTCATCAAATTTTTGGAAGGCTTATTGATATCAGATCCTACCACTTTCTATCACTTTCATTCATGGACATCACTTAGGGCGTAAAGTGATTTTTTCGGTGGCACCCTCCTTTGTTTGTTAACCCTTGTGGCCAAGTTTGAAATGTTAATGTTTTGTTTAGTTTACTTTTATTGTTTCAGCCACTTCATCACTCATATCTTAAAGTAGTAAACATTTTTATAGTGCACTCTTATAGAAGGAAGCCAAGTTGAGGGGAATCGTGATGTACCATGTAGACATTAATTGAGTGAATGAGTGATATGTACATTAAGGGGCTAATGAATTCATCTGCTCATGAGAGATGGGGATAGAGGATAGATAAACCTAAACATTTTAATTTTTCTTTTTTAAATGTTTACATCAATCGCATTGCCTTAGACATAAAAGTGAGTGAGTTTGTGGAGAATGTGGGGACATGACTACATGGTGTTTGAGGCATATTCAACAGCTTTGACAAGCAGAGGGAAAATTTTTGCATTTTCATTTAGATCTAGTGTCCTTCCTCTCTACAATTCCACACATTTTCTCAATTATATTTGATTATTTAGGATTAAATTGAAAAATCTAATATATGTTTTTGTATAAGTTTGAAAATCTAATATGTCACTTTCAAAGATAACATATTGTAACCCTAAGATTTGGATTATCAATTATTCATTTTAATAATCAATTTTCATGTTCAAGGGTGATAATTGTTCTAGATTAGAGGCCTTTGGTTTGTGAGATCTACCCAACATGGAAGGACCAGGAGTAGCATCAAGTCATATTGTAATCTCTTCAATAAAAAAAATCAATCGTCTAATTTAGACAATTTCAGCTATGGTTGAACCTAATCATGCAAGCTGTTTGATGGGATTACGTGATTATGATAGGCCTTAGTCAAGCAGGTTCATTGCACAAATCAATGCTCCCCTTTGACCTAGGGTTGAAGTCTGATTTTTAATGTGCACATACTTAGTCTACTATCAATTTTATATGGTAGGTCTATTGAGTTTTGGAAATCAAAATACCAATTTTTTTCTCACATATGTAAGCTCCTTTAGTTCAAAAATGTTCACGTGGAAGCAAATAAAAGTGGCTATTCCCCTTCACCCTCAATGATCGAGTCAAAGAGTGGGGGAAATCTTTGGCTATGATATATGAATCTTGGGAAGGTATGGAAGCTATGTTCTTGAGGAGGTATTTCTCTCCCATGAAATTTTATGAATTAAAAAAAAATCTATACATAAAATTTTTCCCCTAAAGAGTATTTATGGATCTGGGAGGTTTGAAGAACCGTAAGAGATTGTGCTTGCACCATGGTGTCCCAATATAGGAGCTATCTCAAGTTTTCTTTGAGGGATTGGGATCAACATAGAGGTATTCAATTGATGGTGCATATGGAGGATCATTTCTAAGAGAATTTGGAGCTTAAGCTATGGATCTCACTAAGAGGCCAGTACAAGATGAGCCATCATCATGCAATGAAGGCCTGAGCATCATGGCACAAAAAAAAAGAGATTTATTGGATTCAAAGAAATGGAAGCTAGGATGATGATGTAGAAAATTGAGAAAATGGCGTAGGTGCAAAATAGACTATAGCATCAATGACATGTTCAAGATGAGCCATCCATGGCACAAAAGAAGATTAGTTGGATCCCAAGGAGTCAGAACTTGAGAGATGATGATGCAGAAAATTGAGAAACATGTTCAAAGGACTCCCATAATCACCCCAAGACCAATGATAACATGCAAATTTGTACATGAATTTACATGATTATTAATGCAAATCAAGACATTAAATAATCTATTTGTACGGATGTTATCATATTTTGAGTGTATTTCTATTATTTTATGTAATTTTATGTTATGATCCTAAAATGTATCATTTTAGGGATAATTATGCATATTTCTAATTGTATTTTCCTTTATAATATAATTTATTCCCATTTATATTTGAAATCATAATTTTATTTTCATGATTTAATGATACGAGAAAATATTTTTATTTACACATGTATTTTTAAATTTTATTTTCTAAGAAGAATGAGTGTATTTTTGAAATTAAAATTAATTCTCTTGTTATTGAAATATTTGAATTTTTATAATGATCGATAATTCAATTTATGATCCAACAAAACAAATTTGGATTAATTTGGAGTTAAAATTTGAAAGTTATGAATTTTTTAGATTTTTTCTGAATTTATTTAAACCTATTTTTGATTTTGAGAAGAATAAAACTGAAATAAAAAAATAATTTGTTAATTGCAAGCTGACGTGGCATAACGTTGCCACGTGGCGATGGGTGTACACGGCTCGTAGTGGCGTATGTGTGCATATCTATCTTCGCACGTGTGTGCGCGTGTGCGTGTGTGTGCGTGTGTGCACTAAAGTCAAAAATCATTCCATAACAGAGATTGACTTCTATTCATTTAAACAAAAGATTAATCATCTATTAAGCATGAAATTATCCCTAATTTATGCATAAATATCAACTTTAGTAAAATGACATGCCAATGGAGAAAATTCCTAAAAAGTATGATAACATGCATCATATTCACATAAAATAAGCCTGAATATGAGTTAATAAAGATAAGAATTCATGTTATAAATGCATGTTATCATGAACGCTAGAGAGATTAATAAGTTAAGGCCTCCACTACGGATTAACACTAACCCATTAGATTCTTCTACCGTATATACGCGTTAAATAATCTCATTTTTTTATCATGTGAAACTATTTTTTTTGTTTGATTTTCAAGTGATGTGTCATAACGAGAAGCGTCCAATCGCGCAGGTAAATCGCATGCGTCAGATATCAGTTACTCGCGGGGATATGTGGCGGCATTTGATTAGGCAATGATTCGATATAAAGATAATTTAATCTCAGCCGTTGATTTGGGGAGTTATAATGGTCATGATTAAATGAGCCGATGAACACATGGAATCATCACGATCATTCAATGAAGATTGAGTGGACGCGACTTAAAGATGTCAATTCGCCAAACGTCGTTGAATGTCAGCGGTTGATCAAATCGAAACGATGCATCCAACGATCACTCTCAAATTTGCCTATAAAATTGAAATGTTCTTCAACGGAAAGACTGTTCTTGGATTTTTGAGCAAATCGAACTGTTTAGACATCACAATCTGAGAATCATTTGATTTTTAATTCTTCTTGAGTCATTTCCGCGTTCGAGGAGTGTTTGAAATTAAGAATTGGTTGAGAGAATTGGAAGAAATCACATCTTGAACATCGAACTTTGTTTTTGAAATCGCGGAATGAAAAGCCTTGAATCCAACGATTAATTGGATCATTTCGTGCTTGACTTTGGGTTGGATTGCATGTTTTCATCCTAATCTATCTTCTTTTAGTATTAGATTTGCATTTTGAATCGTAGATTAGTGTAATTTTACTTTTAATTTTGGTTTTTATTTATTTTCGCGATCGAATTTCTTTCTCAATTTCAAATCTTGATTTCTCCACGAATTCTTATCCAAATTCAGTGATTTTTTATTCTGTTGATTTGCATTAAAGTTATGTTTCTTGATATACTAAAATACCTAATTTCTCACCTAAATTCATTGACTGATTTGATCAAATTTCAAAGATATCTCAAAATTTCCCTTATTTCTCCGTGAATTTGACCCTTATTCACCACTATACTATTTAATTAGTAATTTAATCTTTAGTTTGGTGAGCTTGGAACTTGTTTTGACACGAGATAGTGTATATTTAACGAACGCACCAAATCATTTCGTCAACCATGATATGCCTTGTGCAGTAATAACTCCAAAATTATAATTACATTCATGCATCATATATCCATTTCTTTATGATCGAATGTGGTTTAAATATTACTAAGTCATATCATGGATCATTTCCTATATTTTTCTTACATAGGAAATTAACTTCATTTGACTTCTTTGAAATTGTGTCTAAATTTTCATATTTTCATGAGCTATATGGATGCAGTATAAAAGGACATGGATGCAACCTAAAATGAGGAAGAAAGAAATAGGCTCTTTATTTTTTTAGGGGATGAGGCCAACCCTATTTTTATGAAATCAAAGATGCTCAAATGCCATCAAAGATTTCAATGAAGGACCAAAGGAGCTCAAACTAGGTTTCAAAGCTAATATATGCATCATCTTATTTTTTTAGGAAGATCCACATTTCTAGGAGGTCAAAGCGGGTTAACATTCCTGATTTTTAAGAGCGAGCTTCTTATATTGGATCCAATGCATACAGAAAATGAAGCAATGTTCCATTCTTTTCAGTGGCATTGACGAGACGAGACCGTGAGGTCGTCGATTTCACACGGTCTCGCGTCAAAAATTAATCCGAACTTACTAATTTGGAGAATTAAGAGTAAATTGAAGGGTATAATGGTAAATAAGGGTCGAATCCACAGGGAATTTAGGTATTTTCGAGATATCTTTTGGAATTTGGTCAAATTGGACGATGAATTGAGGTGAGAAATTATGGAAAATGGTGTTTTTAGAAAGAAGACTTCAAAAAGAATCCACGGAATCAAGAATCATCGAATTTGGACTTGATTTCGCGGAGAAATCGAAATTTGAAGTGGAGAGAAATTTTCGGACGTTAAAATCGTGATTTAGAATGAAAATTTACGAAATTGAAATCTAAAACCTAATCTAAACAAAAATTAAAGATAATAGGAAGATAATCTAGGAAAAACCGCTTCCACTAAACCCGTTTAGCGATCGAAACGAGGTGATTAAGCTGATTAATCACCAAAAACGCCAAGAACGTCACGACGAGCTTCAAGCTGCGATTTCTCTTTTGATTTTCCACCAAATCTTGATTTCAACCCCTCTGTGGATGCGGAATTGAGAGAGGGAGAGGATGGAATCAAGAGAAACGAGAGGATCGGTGTCTAGACAAGTCAATTTGATTGAAATCCAACTCGAATACATACATCGACGAAGAACACTTCGTTTTATAGCGATTTTAGGCGTAACCGTCCGATCGTTTCGATCGACGGTTACGATGAAACGGTCCATCGTGGACCGTTTCTAAAAAGTCATGATCGTCGGATTTGAGATGGACGGCCTGGATGATCGCGTAGATGATCGTTTATAAAACGCCCTCGATGTCGCCCCTTGGATCGCGATCGGACGGCTGAGATGCGGTCCGCACGATCGAATCGTAGCCGTTATAACGCCCCTTTAATCAACACGTGCGTTGATCTTGATCTGGTGGTCCACGCACCACGTGATCGCCACGTGTGATGCCGCCACGTCGCTGAAATCTGGCCGTTATAATTCCTGAAATCGCGCACGTGCTTGATGATCACTCCGTGGTCCGGTGTCCACACGATCGACGCGCGTCTTTTCATCGCGCCTTCGATCCGACGTTCAGCATGCGTCCACGTCACCTGCATGGTAAGTAGAGTGTGTTTTAAGTCCCACACCAAAAATAAAAAAGAGAATCGTCGGGTTTATGAGACCCGACGATCTTTAGCGTTAAATACCCTCCCGATATACGGGAGGCTGAATATCCATTATACTATATGTAATATATGAATAACATATGAACTATGCGCCACGTAGGCACTGGGCGGGTCCGCGTGGCGCTGCCACGTGGCCTTGCATGCCACGTCGCATCCTCGCGGGTCCCGCGCACTTTTTGCGATTTTTTATTTATTTATTTTAACGTTTTTAAATAGAAAATAAAATCAGAAAAATACAGAAAAAATCCTTAAAATTGTAAAAATGATATCTTTTAAAATACAACTCCAAATTAATCCAAATTTCTTTCATTTGATCTGAAATTTAATTATCTATCATTCTAAAAATTCAAAATATTTAAATAACAAGAGATTTAATTTATATTTCAAAAATACATTCATTTTTTAAAGATTTTAACTTTAGAAAATTAAATGAATGTTCATAAAAATGATTTCTCTTATTATTTAACTTTAAAAACCACTTATAATCTCAAATAAAGATAGGTTATAAAATTATTTATCCTTAATTTATCATAATTAACCCTAATTTAGTGCATTTTGAGATTATAACATAAAATTGCATAGAATGATAGAAATGCACTCAAAGTATTATAACATGCACATAAATGTAATGTTTTATGCCTTAAATTGCATTAATAATCATTTTTTATCATGTTAAGATTGCGTGTTATCAGGCATCCTTCTACATTGGTGGCGAGTGGAGAGCCAAGGCTCTTTCCTTGAAAACCACCTTTTAGGAAATGCCTTTTTGCATTTATACATTGATAACATGCAATTTTAACATGATAAAACATGATTATTAATGCAATTTAAGGCATAAAATATTACATTTATGTGCATGTTATCATACTTTGAGTGCATTTCTATCATCCTATGCATATTTATGTCATAATCTCAAAATGCACTAAATTAGGGTTAATTATGATAAATTAAGGATAAATGATTTTATAACCCATCTTTACTTGAGATTATGAATGGTTTTTAAAGTTAAATAATGAGAGAAATCATATTTATGAACATTCATTTAATTTTCTAAAGTTAAAATCTTAAAGAAATGAATGTATTTTTGAAATATAAATTAAATCTCTTGTTATCTAAATATTTTGAATTTTTAGAATGATAGATAATTAAATTTCAGATCCAATGAAAGAAATTTGGATTAATTTGGAGTTGTATTTTAAAATATATGATTTTTACAATTTTTAGGGATTTTTCTATATTTTTCCGATTTTTTATGATTTTATTTTCTATTTAAAACATTAAAAAAATAATAATAAATAAATAAAAAATGGGCAAAATAGGCGCGGGACCCGCGTGGATGCGACGTGGCACGCAAGGCCACGTGGCAACGCCACGCGGACCCGCGCAGCGCCTACGTGGCGCGATACATATATATTTATTTATTTATCATATATAAAAGTGTTCTTTGTCCTTCCCTATATGGGAAGGATCATACCCTTAGAAACCGTCGGGTCTTATAAACCCGACGGTTTCCGAAATAATCTCCGTGTGGGACTAATCCCCACACTTTACTTACCTTGCAGGTGATGTGGAAGCGCGCTGGACGTTGGATCGAAGGCGCGATCGATCGACGAGCGTCGATCCTGTGGAGCACGGACCACCGGATCGTGATCAAGACACGTGCCAAATAGAGGAATTATAACGGTTGGATCATCGGCGACGTGGCAGCATCGCACGCGTCGATCGCGTGGAGACGGGGTGCACCAGAGATCAATCAAACACGTGCTGAATTAAACGGATTATAACGGCCGAGATTTAATCGCGTGCGATGCATCTCGACCGTCGGATCAAGAATAAACGGGCGCGATCGGAGCGTTTCTTATAAAGCGTTTCAATCGATTAAATCGTGGCCGTCCATCACGATCTGACGGCCACGACTTAATCGAAACGGTCCACGATGGACCGTTTCATCGTAACCGTCGATCGAAACGATCGGACGGTTACGCCCAAATTTAGTATAAATAGATGTGTTCTTCGTCGATGTATGTATTCGAGTTGGATTTCAATCAAATTGACTTGTCTAAACACCGATCCACTCGTTTCTCTTGATTCCATCCTCTTCCTCTTTCATTTCCGCATCCATGGAGGGGTTGAAATCAAGATTTGGTGGAGAATCGAAGGAGAAATCGACGCTTGAAGCCGGTCGTGACGCTCTTGTCGTTTTCGGTGATTAATCGGCTTAATCACCTCGTTTTGATCGCTAAACAGGTTTAGTGGAAGCGGCTTTTCCTAGATTATCTTCCTGTTATCTTTAATTTTCGTTTAGATTAGGATTTAGCTTTTAATTTCATAGAATTTCATCTAAAATCACGATTTCAACGTCCGAAAATTTCTCTCTACTTCAAATTTTGATTTCTCCGCGAAATCAAGTCCAAATTCGATGATTCTTGATTCCGTGGATTCGTTTTGAAGTCTTCTTTCTAAAAACACCATTTTCCCTACTTTCTCACCTCAATTCATCGTCCAATTTGACCAAATTCCAAAAGATATCTCGAAAATACCTAAATTCCCTGTGGATTCGACCCGTATTTACCATTATACCCCTCAATTCTCTCTTAATTCCCCAAATTGGTAAGTTCGGATTAATTTTTGACACGAGACCATGTGAAATTGACGACCTCGCGGTTTCGTCTCGTCATACATTCTGTTGGTTCCATTTTTTCACTCGCTCACCTTATTTATCATCGTTGCCTATCGCCTTGTTAATCTTTGTTACCCTTCTTTATCTTTGTGACCCTTCTGTTATGTCCCTACGGTCTTGCTCTCCCTATAGTCGAACCTCACTCGTCCCTTCCTCCCTCACTCATCCCTTGATTCTTGACTTTGTAACCGTTGAACCTCATAACCTATTACACGCTCGTTAAACTCAACTCTTAAGGGACAATTGCCCAACCCTTCCTAATATCCTTTTGTGATCCAATTGTGCTATAAAAATCACAGTAAATCCAATTGTGCTCTAAAAATCACGATCTTTATTTAAAATTTTTTTTCTTTCTTTCTAGTTTCCAAAAATATAATTTTCGTAATATTATCTCACCTTTGCCTTCTCTGATTTCCAGAAAGTTAAAGTTGGGTCAAAGTTAATGCTCTGACTTTAACTTTTACTCTTCAAACATTTTTTTGAAAACTCTAAAAACATCTTTTCTCATATATTAGTACTATTTTCATTGATTATATACCATATTCTTTTCTTAAAAATGCTAATTAGACTTAAGTTTGACCAAGTCAACTCTTTCAATACAAGTCAACCGTGCTCTTTGTGGATTCGACCCTATTTGATCGTTGTACTTGATTTCTGATTTTTAAATGATCATGAGTCCGGATTTATAAATATTGTTTGTCTGCGATTGTGTGTTTCAACGACCACACATTTTATGGTTTCGTCATGGGGGCATCAAGGCCTCTCCTATTTAATCTAAAATCTTTTCTCTCCTCAACATTTTTTGGCTCTCTCTTGGCATCATGCTACTAGAAGGAAAAGGAGAGCTTTAGGCCCAAGCTCAACATTTTATAATGTTCAAGTTTTGTTATGGAGGCAAAATCAAGAAGAGGATCGAGGTCGTAAGGAGTCCAGCATCACTTGGCTTTGGAGTAGTATAAACAGTGGGATTTGGATATAGTTTTCCTTTATAATCCCTTCCATGGACAATGTGGAAATTCTTTATATCTTTGTGTTCTAGTTTTAGTTCTTGTTTGATCACAAAAGTATACTGTAACAACCTATCCCTCATTGTTATCTCTCTATCTGCCCTTCCATCCCTCTCATCTCTCCGTTTCATCATTTCTATTCCACTCTCATCATATTAGCATAAAAAAACAAACAATTATGGATATAATTATTCTTAGAATTACATCCATATCTTTTTCATCCCTTTTCTTCCATATTCTCCAAATTCCCTTCTAAATCATCTTCCATCGATAGGCATCCCTTCCTTCTAGAAATATCTAATCTCATTACCAAGGCTTCCTAAGAATTTGACCATTAATTACTTTACAAAGTAAGGAATATAAATATTAGTGCATGAGCTCAATTTCAGACAACGATTAAGAACACCTGAAAATTGGGTTCATCATGCACATTTATCCACTTTTATACAAGTTGAGGTAGATTGTCCCATTATTATAATATAAGGTCAAGGTAAATTGTTTACATAGTCAATCAAAATTACTAAGCTAGATCAGACCACTAAACTTGTATTAGAATTTGCATAATAACCCTTGGTATTATAATAATTCTTCTATTGATATTGAATGTATTTGGAAAAATATCAACATAGTCAACCATAGTCTGTTGAAGGACGGAGTCAATGACGAAACGATTTCATGCGGTCGTTGAATACACACGATCTCGTGTCAAAAAAGTTCCAAACTCACCAATTAAAGGATTAAATCACTAATTAAAGAGTATAGTATAATTTGCATATTAATAAGCATGCATGCTTGCATGCAAATTATAGTTCTATTTCTCATGCATGTTATTATACTTTGAGTGCATATTATCATGATTGTATAATGAGTGTATATAAAGATAAATGAGTGTATTTTTTAGCGAAAAATTTATTCTCTTATTATATATTTTTGAGAATGATAGATTATTTAATTTCTGATAAAAAAATGGATTAAAAAGGAGTTGTATTTTGAAAGTTATGAAATTTTTTTGAATTTTTAGTGATTTTTTTAGATTGATTTTATATATTTTTTATTTAAACATATTAAAAAATTGTTATTTATGTTTGTGCTGATGTGGTGGATGACGTGGCTTGTACACTTGCATATCGCCATGTGACACATGCATAGCGCACATGTGTGTGCGCCATTAGGAGTTAAAGCACCCTTTGAAGGGCATAAGCTAAGAACTAATATTGTGTATGTATTTATGTGTGAAACTTGCAGCAAATTTTCCAGTGTGTGACTATGTTTCTTTATATTTTTATCACAAGAGATGTGGCACGACTAGGGCGTTCAATCTTTGTGATTTAATCACCGCCGTTAATCTTCACTTAAAGCTAGGGGGTATGTGACGCATAATGATTCGTCGTCGATTCATTTTATTTTGAATCATGTGATCTGAGCCATTCATTTGAGAAGTTATAATGGCTGAGATTTAGTTGCTCTCGATGGACTCCTATGGACATGTGCATACATTTGGAGTGTTTGATGAAGATCAAACGGCGAAAGTTACACGATGATTCGTGTACACGCGTTAGCGTGGCAAAATCTAGACGCGCCAATGAAGATCTATGCAAGTTAGACAAGTGTTTGAGATCTCTTGATTTCATAAGAAGTTCTCAAGAGCCTTCAGTCTACTTTAAAATATCAGGTACCTCATGCTTGATAATTGGTGTATGTTGCTGAGCTAAAAACAATTCGTTTTGAAGCTCAATAGATTTATCATTTATAAGCTAGGAAACTATGAATCTACTGAGATATATAGGAGCAATAGCTCTCTAGGTCAATCCACATGAAATTTAGGGCAAGAAAATATTGATTTTTGTGGTAGAAGAAGGGGATGATCAAAATGAACTAGAACTTTTGCTTGTGAAGATAACTAGAGCATGTAAGAAGTAGAGGGAGAATATCGAGATTTCTTAACGAGAAAGGAAAATGCAAAAGAAATGGACCTTGAAGGAGAGAAATGAGTGTGAAGAAAGAAAGTGAGGGATGAGAGAGAAGAGGAGCGATTGAGATGAGAGAGAGGAGAGGGAGAAATAAAGATATGGGTAGAGCGATCGTAGGAAGTAAAAGAAGGAAACTTAGGGAGGAAAAAAATAGAGGGGAAGAGAGATTGCGAGAGTGAAAATAGAACATATGAAGCTTGGGAGAAAAACGAGAGTATGAAATCGAAAATGAGAGAGAGGAAAAAGGTGGAGAGTGAGGAATACAGAAATGCTGGGAAGTGTGACACGGAATTCGAAAGAGAAGATCCATGCAAAATAAGAACGTGCGTGGAAGAGATCCAGTCTGGATGGGGGAGAGGAACAGAGGTTGAGAAAGAGGGAGAGATCTAGTAGAAGAGATGGGGCGCACTGACGGAAGCAAGTGTGAAGAATTTGAAAGAGAATTTCCAGAGAGAAATTTAGATTGATGAAATTGGAAACAAAGAGAGCGAAAAGACAGAAGGCGACAACGCGAAAGGGAGAATCGAGAGGATGAAAAAATGTCAAAGCAAAGAATATATAATAAAGAAACCCGACGTACATTCTGTTACGATGAGGGGTGGGTTAGTAATTCTAGATAGAGTTAGTTAGGAGTCAGAGATGTATAAAGGTACGGGAGTTTGCGGATTTGGGCGCCGATGAATTCAACCCCAATTTATTTACCTTTCTCCATCTTGCAATCTTGATCTCTCCATCTTCATCAATTCCCGTCAACGTGGATCATCACTCTGTGGATAGAATCTCCAGGAAGAACTGAAGCTTCAGATCAACAGAAGACTCCAAGCAGCTCCCATCGTCCACAATTGGCTTCTACAATCATTTCACCGAGGTGTTGCTCCAACCATACCTGGATTAGTTTATCTTCAAATCAGGTTCATAGATTAGTTTACTACTCATTCAGATATCTCAGAAAAATAAATCATATACAAATTGAATTAATGACAAAAAATGCTAGGAGAAATAGAAGAGCAAGAGTCACGGAGATAGATATAGCGGGAAATTGAGAGGACAAAATCGGCGGTGATCAAGAATAGGAGAGAGAATTTTCCAGAGAGTAAGAGAGGAATATGAAGAGACAGAGAGTCAAGACGAGAGAGAAAACACGGGAGAATGGGAGCAGAAGAGAGGAATTCGAGAGAGGAAGAGGGTTGCAAGAGGGAGGACGGGAGACGCGTGAGGATGAGGGGATAAGAAATAGATAGAATTAGAGAAGATACGAGCAGTCAAAGGGGAGAGAAGAAAAGAAATTAAGAGAGCGAAGAAGATATAGGTTCGTCGAGAGCAATCGGGAGAATCACAGAGAAAGAAAAAAAGGAGGGTCTAGAGCTGGGCAGTGAGCGGAGGAGGGGTCACGAGAGGGAAGAAGAAATTAAGAGGGAGAGCGTGAGCAAAAGAGGAAGATTGAATAAGAGAGAGAGAGCAACGAAAAACTTGACAATGTAACACACGAGCGGCAGTAAATTCGCGTGAAAGAGAGAAACAGGATCTGAAGAGGGAAATCTAGAAGGTGAGAGAGAAATTCTTTGGGGAAGGAATCATCGAAGGAGAAGGCGAAGAAGGTGCAAAGAGAGGAGGTGAGAGAGATTATGAAAAAAAAAATCTAAAAGAGAAGAAGAAAAAGACACCGATATGAAGATTGAACGTGATAGAGAGAGAGTTCTAAGGAGGGCGAACATGGGTGGACGAGAGTTAGACAGTGGAAGGGGAAGAGGGCAAGAGCGGTCTAAAGAGAGATAGCGTGGGACTAAGAGGGAAGGCGAGATGGACAGAAAGATGGAGTGAAGGAGGGGAGAAATAGATGGTGAGGCTGGAGAAGAGAGGAAGAGAGGAGAAGAAAGACCGCGACAAGGGAATGGGCAAACAAGCGAGACTATGGGCATCTGAGAGGCCGTGGAATAAGGGGTGAAGGAGAAAGAGAACTCAAAATGAACTGCCATTAACATTTTATCCTTCCACTCTATTATGATGGGAGTAACACCGGGAGGAATCCTAAACCTAGTAGAGAGAAAAAACAGCCGAAGATGATGAACAAGAGCGCACAAAAAGCCTTTCCTTCTTTTTAACCCTTCCGATGAGAGCTGAGAGAAATTTCTAGCAGTCCCGTTCTCCTCCTTGATGGCTTCTTTGACTAGGCTCAAAGAGGCTTGCCTTGGACAGCCCATTTGATACTTTAAACACTTCCATTTCAGATGATTTTGCTTCTCTTTCTTTTGCTTGCAGTTCCTGAAATAAAGAAAGGCAAAAATTCATGGTAGATATTCTACAATATCATGTTATAAGATGGTAGATAAGATGGTATGTTCAAGAGTTTAATGAAGTTAAATAAGAGCAAATCATGGATGTTTATAGCTACTTTTATGCTCTTATCATATATGTTGATGAATTAATCATTATAGGGACGCAAAATCATTAGATTGAAGACTTAAGGATGGAAATGATTAACAAGTTTTGAGATGAGTGTTCTTGGTCTACTCACCTTATATCTTGTAATTGAAGTAGCATGAGAAATGATTATGCATCAAGGATCTTGGAGGAAAGTGGAATTTGCTTAGGTCGCCGATCGATCATATATTTTGATGACTTAATCATTATAGTGACGCAAAATCATTACATTGAAGACTCAAGGATAGAAATGATTAATAAGTTTGAGATGAGTGTTCTTGGTCTACTCACCTTATATCTTGTAATTAAAGTAGCATGAGAAGGTGGAAGAATCAAACTAGGTCAAAGGATTTATGCATCAAGGATCTTGGAGCAAAGTGGAATTTGCTCAGGTTTCCAATCGATCGATCAATCAAAGAGCGACGATCAGTTCCTCGACTCGATCAAAATTTCCCAACCCTAGTATACATAGGAAAAACTGGGCGTGATTGTTTGATGTGCATCTTCATCTTCAATTAATGGCTCAGATGAAACGCTTGGATGCAAATCGTTACCTAAGTCGTGTCCATTCGATCGAAGATGGAGCGCTCAGATTTTGCCATGTCGCGTGCGAATAAGAAGTGTTGCATCAAGCTTGCTGTTTGATCTTCATCTGATGCAATGGATGTGTACACGTGTCCACGAGAGTCCATCAAGCGCGTTTTAATCTCACGAGTTATGACTCCTCAGTTCAACAATTGAGATTAAGTCATTTTGAAACAATTCGATGAAGAACCATTATGCGCCTCGTACCGCCTTCTTTAAGTGAAAATCGACGATTGCGATTGATTCACGCAATTGCACACTCCAAAATATGCCACAACACCTGCATAGAAAAAGAAACACAAATAGTCCTACATGACAAAAATATCAAAATGACGCGTGTATAAACAAGGAGTGTGTTTAGTGGTTTTGCTTATATATTGAAAAGGATGCTTAACCCACATGCACACGAGTGCACATGCGCACACACATAGTCACCCGCGTGCACCTGTTGCCACATGGCAAGACGTCTCTCGCCCGCCGCGTTAGTTGCCACGCCAGCGTGCAATTAAAACACAAATTTTTTATTTTTTTAAAATAAAAATAAAATAAAAAATAAATCAAAATAAATAAATTCTAAAAAATTCTAAAAAATCCCTAAAATTTATAAAATTCATAACTTTTAAAATATAACTCTAAATTAATCTAAATTTTTCTTGTTTGATTAAAAAGACAAACATCTATGTATCTCATTTTTGTTCATTAAAATAAAGTTTATTCATTATCATTCTTGTTTGATGTTTCCAGTGAACTCTATGAGCATATGCAATTACTAAGTGAATTATGATGAGATTATCATATAGTGATCACTAATATTTAAACATATGTAATAAATATTTCTATTCATGGGATATTTGAGAAGGACATTGAATTGTCTTAAAAGAATAATATTATATGATTTGACTCATTTGATAAGTATGACTGATCCTATAACCATTGATATGGAGATATTAAGGATAGATAGTCGATGCTCTTTAGAAAAATAGTTTATTGAATTGATCCATATAAATCCCTAAATATTATTATACCTAAAAATCAATTAGGTTGATTCATGTCACGATTGTGTATGTGGTTCTTTGATTTGAGACGCCAAAGACATCTTGTAAACAGACGACCGTGTTTTGATTATGACTTATGAAACCCTTGCCACAAGATTTTTAAAATATCATATATTGGATATGACATGAAGTCCTTGAAGATGATTGTGTGGTCAACATAGGATTGTTAGCCCTTGCTATTTGAGGAGATTAACTCAAGAAATGAAATGTGATGAAATCCTTGGCCACGATAATGAAAATATTAGAGAAGCGGTTCTTGTTGATTTCCTCTACGCATCAATACTAACTTGAGTGTCCGATTAACATTTGATAATTGACTATACCTTAAGTCATTCATGAGTCTCGTGTGGAGCAAGGATAACCGATGATTGCAAGGTTCCAGAAAAGAGTTCTTATACACTCCATATCTCTTAGAATATGTGGTGTAGGTTGGCATCCAACGAGCTGGGAACTTAACATGTTGATCCCTAATGAATCCTTAATTAATTAGTTTATATATTGATAGAGATAATTAATGAAGTTTAAAAAATAGATTTTTCATGGAAATCCTCATAGTTATGTCAATATGCACCAATGTCCATAAACCTTATATATGTGACCCTCTAGGTCTATATATCTCACTAGTTAATAACCCTATAGACTTAATTATACCTTATTGGTTGACCTTTATTAATTATCTATATCAACATAAAGATTACTAAATTAAGGATTAATTAAAGATCAACTGGTTAAGTTCCCAGCCCATCAAGTCCCAACCTACACCATATATTCTAGGAGATATGAAGTGTATATGAACTCTTGTCTAGAACCTTTATGTCATCGGTTACCATGTATGCATAATGCTTTGTTAGCATGAGGCTCATGAATAACTTAGGGTATGGTCAGTTATAAAGACCTAACCGGTCACTCAAATTAGTAATGATGCGTGGATGAAATTATCAAGAACTCTTCTAATATTTTAACTACCTTGGCTAAGGATTTTATCACATCCTATTCCTTGAGTGCATATCGTAAAATACCAAGAGCAAAAAATGTTGACCATGCAATCATCTTCAAGGACTTCATGTGATATCCAATATATGAAGTTTTAGAGATCCTATGGCTAGGGCTTCCTAAGTCATAATCAAAACACAATCATCCATCCTCAAGATGTCTTTGGTATCTTTTGTCAAAGGACTACATATACAATCGTGACATGAATCAATTTAATTGAAAGTTAGGTATAATAATTTTTAGGGATTTGTGTAGATGAATTTTGTCAACTCTTCCTCTAAAGATTACCCACAATCTATCATTGCTATCTCCATTACAATGGCCACAAGATCAAACATACTCATCATATGAGTCTGATTAGATAGTGCTATTCTTTTGAGATAATTGAATGTCTTCAAATATCCTATCACGAATAGGAATGATTAGAATATATATTTGAAGACTAGTGATCATTATATTACGATCTTATCATAATTCACTCAATCATTGCATATGCTCATGAACTTCATTACAAACACTACACAAGAATGACAATAAATAAATTTCATTTCAATGAATATGAAAATGATACATGGAAGTGTGATCTAGCTTATAGGCAACATAATATATAAAAAATGACCCTTCTAGATGGTGGCCCAAATGGTAGTAGGGCAACAAGTTGTAGAGGAGGAATGATGAACTCAATTTTGGGGTAACTTAAGTTGTTATTTTAGATTGAATCCATGCAAAAGTCTTTACATTTTCCTACATAATATAGGTTAAAGTAAGGATCAAATCCTTAGGGACCCTAGTGATGGTTGTTGATGCTTGATAGGCTCTCAAAGTTTGATCAAAACATCAAACTTTGAGGAAGACATTGAATAAGACATTTAGACTATCAAGGCATCAAGAACCAATGATCTTATCATCTAATATTTATTAAAATCAGACATTCAAGAAAGATTAGAAATTTCATCTAAAATATTAATTTAATCATTGAAATTTTTAATAAGCTGCATTCATAATATTTTCACATGAATAGAAAATATTTTCACATGAATTGAAATTAATGAATTATTTCTTGATGATTCCAAATCCCCCAAAATAATAAGAAATTCTTAGAAATCAAAATATCTATATAAACATGGAAATCATCATTTTAAACCTTGATAACATGTCTTTGTTATGATTTTCATGTAAATAAAAACCTAAAATGCATGATATTAATGTTTTAATTAGCATGTCATTGTCTTGAAGCATTGACTTGATATTGATTTCTCCTTGATTTGAAAGGTTAATTTTCAATTGTATCAAGAACTTAGCTCTAATCATGTACGACCTTTAATTTTTTATGAATCTTGAAGTTATTCTTTGAATTAACTATACATTCGGTTCTTAAAAACGTGGATGCCAGATCATAAAAGAAAAGCAATCATTCCCAAGAATATGGTTAGTTCTATTCTCTAAATAATATTCAAATATTTTTGAGATTCTAGATGATATCTCAATGAATATTTTCAACAATTATAGATTGGAATATGTATGGATTACAAAACAGGAACGCCAAACAATGATTGACAAAGTGATATATATGTATTTGAATAAATGTAGAGTTAGTTTAGATGAATAATTATAAAACGGAAACAATACAAATAGATTTATCTAAATAAATATAAATATATAGATAAATCAAATATCATGAATATCTTTATAAAAATGGTGAATACTTGTATTTCAAAGAGTTTAATGAGATGCACAAACTTAATATGAGTACTTTCATGTTTGATATGCAAACTACAAACATCAGGAATATTTTTGTGTGAAATCACTTTGACTCCGACAATATTGAGAAAAATAACTAAAGATCTCTTCTATCGATAATTTTGAATGACTCAATAAGGCAACCTCCTCATTCAAGTCTTGTGGTGCCACTCATTGGTCTCATCATGTTAGAGGCTATCATGCCTTGCTTTAGGTGATCCTCTCTATCTAACAAAGAAGAATCTTATTTAAAAAGTGTCCATTGCAATTCTCCAAGGATCATATCAACTAAAAAGAGAATAAACCATTTACCCAATAGAAAAAAAGAACAAGATCAAAAAGTTATGATGATCTCAATATATTCAAAATAAAAAGTAAAGTACTTTGAAGAAAATTAAATGAATCCGAGAAAGCTATCTCAAATGGCCTCAATTTTGAAAAATTATTATTTAACCTTACAAAGTTAAGTTTAACATTGGTTTGAATGAGTCTTGAAGTTCTTTGACTTTGACCTGCTTTAGTTCACTCATGAAAGAGTTATATAAGTGATTTGGAAGGTTGATGTTACTTGAGTAGTTATAATTAGTTTTTAAGTGCCTCACCTTTACATTTGACTCTCTTAAACTTCACCCATACAGACTTAAATTTTAGTCATAACCATTTCCTTAGATTTTTGGCATTATCCTTAACTAACCACAAGGAAAATGTTTGAACTTTTTGGATTCATTTGTTAAGTCCCGTTGATTTAAGGTGCTATGTGGTTGTTGAATTAATTCTTTTATTGAATTTAAGTGTCCCTTGTTTAAGTGTCCCTTGAATTAATTAATTCATTTTATTTTACTATGAAGTGTTTTGGCATTATATGGGAAACTTTAAATTCTCATTTTAATGTAGTTTTGATAGGTTCTTTTAAAATGAATCATACATAGTTGAATTCTTAGAATATTGTTAGGCTTTTATAGTCAAACCGATTGATTAAGACTTTCAAGACCTTGAAGATGACAACCTTTTAGAAGTTTGATGATGCTAAATTCAGTGATGCTAACATGAATATAAAAGGAAAAATATCAGCCATGATTGTAAAAATAAGATTTTTTTAGGAAAGATAAAAATTTAGATTCATGAAAAACCACAGTAAGTAGATGTAGAGCTAGATAGAACAGTGAAGGTCAAGAGAAATGTGAGTGATGTATATACATATAAATCAGGATGATCATTTTAATAAAAACAGAAAAGATAAATTTATAATTGTAACCCCTGAAATCCTTGCAAATAGGACATATGGGTATATCTAAATTAATACAGAGTGCTTAATGAATACATAAGTTCATCTAACTTCTTTGATGTGTTAATATCTATTTCAACCCCTCAAGTAAATTGATCCACCATCTATGTATGCATATGATGACTATGTTGCCTATGCACAGAAAATTTTAGAAGAATTGTTTACTAAAGAAACTAGTGCAAGTAAATTTATTATAATAGAATCTAGGCATGCAATAAGAAATTGAGTCCCTTTAGAATTAAAGAGGGACACACTTCAGCTTCCACTAAACATGAGATACATTTTTCTGAAAGTAGGTCTTTATGAACAAGAGTCGAAACACATAGAAATGGAAACTCATGATGCTCAAATGATCACAAAGAGATCCATTCCAAGTCTTTGCAATTTCTAGACTACTCTTTATGGTCTATAATTCACACTAATTGCCTATATCTCTCTGAAGTTGAATAGATTCTTTTAAAGAATGCCTATCCTCTTGCCAAACTTTCGAGGAGGATGTCTCTGTGGAGAATTCCAAGTGTTCCCGTTGAGAATGGACAAAATGGTCATTGTTCTTAAACTCAAGAAATCCCTTTATTACTTTTTTAAAAGTCCCTTCAATGATGGTATTAGAGATTGGATTATTGTACTTACAGTTTGGATTCGATTCACTAGAAGAATAATTATTTATAGATATCTCATGAAGATTGCATAGCTCTTACATTTATAGATACCTCTACATATATATTTTACGATAATATGGTTAAAGAAAAAGATATCAATTTATAGTTGACATCAAAATTTTAACTAGTCTAGGAAAGATTTGGGTCAGGTTTGAAGATGTTAGATGTGGAAATCAGTAAAAATTGAGGAGATGGAAAGTTTTATTCCTATTCAAAAGGAATATGTGGAGAAAACTAAGCACATCACGTGATTCCCATTCAAATATTTCAGCTTATTGAGGTTACCAGATGAAATTCAGAGATATTATACATAAACAGTTGGATTACTCATGTCCGTGATGATTTGGACCTGCCTTGACATCTTGGATGGCCACACAAAGTCGTCCAAAAAAATATGGCCATGGATTTGTTCACCAAAATAAATTGTATCATTCTAATGCTTCTGTTTTTGAAGGTTGTGTTTTTTAAGTCTAAAATATACAGTGTGGAAATATGGGAAAAATGGTTCTTTCTTATCTATATTTCTTGTGTGTCCTGTTTGTCCCCAAAAACTGCAACTTGATCATTAGAACAAGCCATCCAAATCGAAAGAGGAATAGGAGCAAGCCAGATAGATAAAGAAAATGCTAGATGCAGAAATACCATAAATCTAATGCATATTAGTTTTCTACTTTAATGGTGTTTGCCATCATGAATGACAGATCCTATACCTCTCTCGTTATGTCATCATGAATGGCAAGAGAAGAGACGTTGAAAATGCTTCATTTTGTAGATTATGCGAAATCCTATCACAATCAAAGTTCAATGCTCAAAAATCATTAGTAAACATGAGTTTCTGCTAGAAAATCCATTTCAATAATAAAAGTTGTGTTTGATTCACAATACTTTAAAAATTTTATTATATCAAAAGAGAAATGAAATGGAAGTCATATGCTGAACTCAATTATAAAACGTATGGATGATAAATTGGTTTGAACGACCAGAACTCAAAAGACCAGGACAATGAGCTAGGTTCCGAAGGTGGCGCTAACCAAGATAAACCGAAGCCCTGCGTACGCCGTACACCGACAGGCAGAGTTAATTAGCCGTGTAATATGAAATGTAAAAGGTATCCTCGCCATTACATACCGGCATAGAATTTGTTGTGGCTGATTGCTGTGTAAACCACGTTGATCATATGTGCCATAGCCCCAACTGTGTAAACCACTTTGATCATGTGGAGCAATGGAAGCCATCGAAACCATCGAAGCCAACGAAACCATCGCGAAGTACTGGGACATGGTAGGCGACTAAATGACGTAAACATTATGCTGAACGTTGAAAACGCTAGACGGCCAACCACATGAGCAGGCTCGCCTTCAGTGGATAAAGAACTTTATCCTTCTTGTTGAGTTGGGTAATTATGGCCACTAGAAAACACAACAAGGGCATAGAACTGCACTTGCCAGATCATGCGACCGGTCGTTGTCTCATCCCTGAGATCATCATTTAATTGCAATGTTGTCTGATCCCTGGACTGCTATTGTACCCCTTGTTCCTCATTCCCAGTCAAAATCTGATTCACGCTTAAATCCATTCTTTGAGCTTTGTTGTTTTTAGGCCCACACTGACACATTCTAAACGAGATCATCTACCCTAAATGAAAAGGGCTTATGTATATCGTTGGTGCAGTGGATGAACGTCTGTTTCTCTGCCCAACCCGACGCAGCAATCCCTTGACATGCTCCTGAAAGCCACATAAAACAGTTCATTTTCCAAATTTGTAACCTTCACATATTCTGTTTAAATGAGTGACAGTAGAGAATGAAAAGATGGGCCGAGTCACGATGACGTAAAGAGAACGTACAACCAATGTAATAGATCTTAAATCAATATTTACAGTGAACTCCAGCGTCCACCGCTTCGTCTCCCCATTCTCCACGCCGAAAAGTTGCGCAGGCAGTCCCGCTTCAAGATCAACATCAGAGACCTACAATCGCACAAATGGTATTAGCCGGCTGTCCTCCGGTCATAATTTGTGACCAGCTTGGTTTGACATATGCACATTTCATGGGATGATCACAAGCTATAAAGAAATAGTCAGATAAAGTTGATCACTGTCCATTTCACGGGATTTGGAGAAGGAGAGTTTTTTGCGACAAACCATGTTATTAAAGAATTGCAAAGATGCAGAGAAGAAAGAAGAGAGGAAAAGAACACCAGGCAAGTAGCAGAAGACTCCAGTTATGACCCTTTGCCACAAACCTTTTACTTCAATGTTATCATGATCGACTAAGAGAGCACCTGGTTGTAACCAAAGAAATATTACAATGCCTTAGACAAACTGTTGTGAAAGGTTCGGTGCTTATAAGTTCGTGAAGTCTTCAGCTTTTGGCAATGGTGATGGAAAATTGGCCGGGTAAGCGAGGGAAAATATGATCTCTCCAAGAGTTCTCATTTCAGCCAAGAGTTCTCATTTCAGCCACCACACAGGAGAGCTTCGCAGCATACTCTGTTACTAGCTTTTCTTCACTCATTGTGAGCATCTCAAACTCATGCATGAGACCTTGGATTCCCGCCTTCTTAATGCGAGCCATGGTGCGCAAGGCACCCCATGCCTCTTTCGTCATCTTCTTGACGTCATGTTGTGCCGACACACTGTCAGGCACTGCTCCGTAGATAACGGAAAACGCTCACATTACTCTGATTGATTCACCTATTACTCTGATTGATCTTGTTAGAGTGAACTCTCCACATTCCTTCCTGTTTAATGACACAGTATCTACTTTACACCTCGGCTTATCTCCATGTTCCTTGGACATCGCACAACCTGACTCTGATTCCAAATAAGGGAAATGAACTCTCCAAAAGATGGACAGAAAGAGAGGAAATAACCACAGACACCTATTACACGATAACATCTCTATTGAAGGAGAACTAGAGGAGAAAGAGAGTCGGCACTACCCATTATAAGAAAATAAATCAAAGAAAATTGTGAGGCCCCCTCCCCCAGTAGCTCCCTACAACACGTTCGCCAAACGTGCTTGGCCAAATTGCGCTCAAAGCAATAACTGAGCAACTTACGAGTCTCTCGGTATGTGCTCTGACCAAAAAGAAAAAAAATAAAAGAACAAGATTAATGCCAACAAATACAAAGGCCACATATATTGAAGACTCTACCTCTCTGATAACTCAATTGTCTAAGATCCAAGATTGGTCCCTAGTCAAGGATTATGTAGCGATGATTACGTAGCGAAGGAGCTCATCTAAGGTATTCGTGAGCGAGAATCATCAATCATCGCCCTGGCATAGACAAGCAGATACTATTTCAAAACAAGTTTCCACGGGGTTTTGGATTCAACTAAGCCAATAAAAATTATCTGAGAAGTCTTGATGATATATTTTTTCTCTAGAAAATAAAATTTCTTAGCACATTATTGTTAGAATACCTGTGGATTAGTAAAATTCATCTTCGCACAATTGTCTGCGAGAGATTGAATCAAAATCATATTTTAAGACATGGGAATCTTTCCAAGAGAGGTTTATGGGGCAAAGTGTTTGACATTAGTTTTATGATTCCCTAATTACCAAGATTTACGATCAACCATAATGAAAGCATAAAACTTACGAGTTTTTTTGGGAGTTAACTTAAACTTCTCTTGAAAATTCTAGTGTTCACATCAAACTCTTTTCGCGAGCCTGAAATTTTCATCAAAGGATAAAAGACTTCATTCATATAGAAAAGGTAGATGCCCCATCGTGTATGCGAACTAAGCAGAGCTCTTAGAACTTTTACGTCGGCTAAACTGAGAAGAGAATGATGATTCATTGTTCAAAACAGAATGGAAATGGTTTTTTGGGTTCTAAAGATTGCTACAGAGTTGCATTTTATGAAGTCAAGATTTTTTGTCCTAGTTTGGTTTTGTCCCCTTCAAGTGTTAAATTTTATTTTTGTTATCAGGATAGAAGTTCTCTAGCTTTGTAATATTCATACAGAGTCTTACACGAAGAAGAATCTCATTTACCAAAGGATCTGGAAGCGGATTTGAGAAACATCTCTCAATATCCATGAGTTTCTTAGATTTCGTGAAGTTTCAATCCACAAGGTAGACATGGCACAGACAAATAAGGTAGCAATCACAATTCATGGACGGTATAGTGATCACTTGTCGTTCATGTTCTTCATCCCTCAAGATCTCCCATGCACCTCGTAAATCACTGGGAAGAGGTGACTGAGGCTGCCAGGGTCGCTGCGTGCCACGACAGAAACGGGAATTACTGCTTTGGAAGAACTTTGCACGTTCTCCTTTATTTCGACGGCTATATCACATACCAGCAAACATATAAGGAGGACGCTGGCGATCTTCAAAACCAGAGATTCCCCTCCTTGAAGCTCCAGAAAAAGGGGAAACGCAAGAATCCATCGAAGGTTAACTACGATCAAGGGCAGTAGCGCTGGAGGCATCGAATCATAGACCGTCGAATCAAGGGCAGAGCAGGATATTAGGGCTAACCCTCCTAGAAAACAGAGAAGTAGAAACGCCGTCTCCATCTGTGAGACGGATCTCGGATCAGGTGAATATATCAAAAGCGCGAAGGGCATGCATAGGAGGAACGATCCACGGGCAGCAACTACCTCCTGTCTCATGATCGGAAAACAAAAAAGAGATCCCTCATGAATCTCGCAAGTCATTGGGAAGAGGTGACTGAGGCTTCCGGGGTCGCTGCTTTCCCAGCAAGAAACGCGCTGTACTTCTCTGGAAGACCTTTGCATGTTCTTCTTTGTTTCGACGGCTATATCACATGCCAGCAAACATATAAGAAGGACGCTGGCGATCTTCAAAACCAGAGATTCCCCTCCTTGAAGCTCCAGAAAAAGGGGAAACGCAAGAATCCATCGAAGGTTAACTACGATCAAGGGCAGTAGCGTTGGAGCCATCAAACCAGAGACCGTGGCAGAGCAGAATATTAGGGCTGACCCTCCTAGAACCCAGAAAAGTAGAAACGATGCCTTCGTCTCTAAGACGGATTTCAGATCCAGTGAATTCATCAAAAGCCCGGCGGACATGCATAGGACTAACAATCCACGGACAGCAGCTTCCTCCCGCCTCATCGTCGGGCGACAGAAAAGAGATGTAGTAGGGAGAGAGCCATAGAGGGCCGCGATAACCTAGATGGTGCAAGTCCACAGATAGTTTCCGTCCAAGTTCGATCCCGTCTCATTATGTTTTGGGCCGAGTTATTGGGCCGACAGTCCGCAATTACTTTACCGAGTTAGATAGAGAGTAGCTGAGCTCGGGAAAACGGATCAATCGATCCCGATAGAGAAACTAGCGGCCCCGATATCGTATCAGGCAGCGAAACAGCAAGCAAGAAAATGGATAGGTTATCCCAGTTGCTCCCCACTCCCCCCACCTCAAATTCTCTTTGTAAATATACGACATCGTGGCCACAGCACCGGCATCTTCTCAAGAGCAATCATGGTGTATGAACGAAAAGACACAAACAAAGGTCATGAAAGATTTCGGGAATATAAAAATTGTTTCCCCTAAATCGTTTTGCCTGAGCGTTCTTATGCAGATCCATGGGTGGGCGATGAAAAAACTCTTTGGTATTTTATTTCTATAGTTTTTACATGTTTAAGAAAACCAATTTTGTCCTTTTAAAATAGTACAGAAATCGAAAAAAAGCAAAGGTTGCAGGCACGGATACTCAACTGATTTCCTCCGGGAGGGCTCTTCCGCTGGCTGTGCAGCCTAGATCGAGATATGGTCCACGCGTGGTACTCATGATCTCCTTTCGACAAAAATACATAGTTCGGAGGTGCCTTCGGCAGGATAAATAGAGAAAGAAGCTGGAGAACATAAATGTGCAGGCTTGCCGACATTGACTTACACAAAAATGTTGATGGCGGTAAATGGTTTGGAATATATACGCCTTGAAAAGTTCTTACACTTCACGCGATTCGCAGAGACAAACTGGCAATAGTTTATGAGATATCCCCGCTGGCACGAGTAGAGACAGGAGACCTTGAATTTCATGCAGGTAAGGAGTCATCCCGCTCGTTTTGGCTATTTTGACTTGGCGTCGAAGAAATGAAAACAATTCGCAAAGGTTAGAATTTCATTTCGACTTGTCTATTTTAACTGTCTTCGCACAGCTAGGTATAATTTCCTATCTAACTGAATGCGACTTATTGATACAGATCTTTCCAATCCTCCTCTATCGACATCAGTATGGAAACTATCAACCAATGGCGCGAGAGAAAACGGTCAACGTAACGTAATATCAGAAGAAAGAGTTATTTTACTCTTATAATTTCTATTGCGATAGAGAATTAATTATATTTAAATGATGCAATAGTCAACGCCGTTCCATTCTTCTTACTCCAATAATCAATGGCGGCAGATAACATTAAGGCCAGAAGCATCCTGCCGTTCTGGCACAATAACTATATTACCCAAATATACCCATCCTTTTACCCAGAGGCACAGGTCAGATTTTCAAATTAGCTTTCGGCCATGAAGAACTTTGGTTTGAGAGAAAAAAAACTAAAAAGATAAAAAAATTTTCGTGGTTAAATTTGTTTTAAGCTTTAGATCATCTTTTTCCTCCGACAACTTCTGGTTGTATTTTCATCCAACATGCATATTCTGAGATCAATTGATTATAAATGAACGTTATAAATATTCTGATAAGCGACGATTTTACTTTAATCGCACTGTTAATCTCTGTCTTGACTGGAGAGGATTTATCC